>OU015496.1:86693972-87166093 GCA_907164885.2 Dolomedes plantarius | reverse complement strand
AATACCCTTTTGTCAACAAAATTTAAGAGAGTCAGTGCGTGGGGTCGACCGCAGGTTCGTGGGAGGTCTGTGGTGGCCTGATGGGTGTGCAGTTTTGAGAGAGAAATCCAATCGAAGTGGGTGAATTTTGAGCAAGCGAATAAAAATACTGCAGTGCCTTGGAATGGCTAGAAGTTTTATGAGACGGTGGGATGAATTTTAGACAAGGGGGGTGAAAGAAGATGTTGGCGCCAATGGCTATATTGGCAATCGCCAAACGCGCTCTTGAAAGAATACAAATATAGGTATCATAGTTTTCAACATTTCTTATGTTGGCATCGTAAACAAAAAGATATTAAAATTTGTTTGAAATCGTTTGTTGCATAAAAAGGTTTGTTTCGCTCGCACATCGTATGGTCGATGTCGCATGTATTGATTTTGTTCATACATTAGTATTGTAGATAATTCGTTTAAGTAAATAAAATTGTCATTAATTCGTGTGTCGTATGGTCGACAATGGTTTTGATATAATTTATTAATCTATAGTCCATTCGAATACAACAAATTTGGGACCAGTGCAACGTATGACATTTGGCTCATATAGAAGATATATAGAGGAATCAGGGCTTGAAAAGATTATGAAGATTTTACCGGGGAATTTGTAGAGTCCCCGCGTCCCTGTGTTTAGTTTTCGAAGCTGGTTTTTACGAGTGAAGCTGTTAGTCACTCGTGTAGATAAATTCACGGAGAAGACAAAAATAGGCCGTAGCTAAGTGGAGCCAGAAGCAGACGTAAATTGTCAACTATTAGACTGCAGCCTGCCTCTAAGGTTTCGCATAGAGGTTATCAACCGTCAATCAAGTGAAGGCCGCAATTGAAGAAAGAAGAATTGATGGAAGTATAGAGACCATTCAGATATCCTGCCAGACAACGAGAAAGTTCCCTCATCATAAAGCCAGACTCGACCGCCCCATGCGAAGCCAGGTTTTTGAACCCCGGACCCATCGCAGTAAATGGGAATATAGCCATCATAATAGATCAGCAAACTGAGTGAGTGTTTTTTGCATTATTTTAATTTCTTCAGTTCCCACGGTTCCAGGTTAGTTTTGATGTGTTAGAGAAATAGAATAAGTTTTTTTAGGTTATTTCGTTTAGGGTCAGATTAGTGATTTGTGGTTTCAAGTCTTTACGCTCCCTAATCCTATAAAGGTAGAGAGGTGAATAAATTGATAAATATTTTAATTAAATAATTGTTTAAGCTTAAAATTTAAAATATTGATAAAGCTGATAATTGAAGATTGAATGTTTGCAAAGAAGGTTTATGATTATAAATGTTCGTAGCATAAGTTGAAAATATTGGTTTTTTTGTTGTAAATAAATTATGATTTATTTTAAATTTAATGAGTCTGTTTAATTTATAGTTAACTCTAATTTGGTGTAACAAAGTTATCTGACCTGTTCGTTTGCCAATAATGTCTAGAGCTTTGGGTTGTATTCAATAAAATAAATATTAACACAACCCACCCAAATACCATTTTCCTAAAAGAAAAAAAAATTGTACTAACCCATTTAAGCTACGAATCACGCCCATTTAAATACTTAAGACAGGCAATACGACCCCCCCCCCCACAAAAAAAAAAAAAAAAAAAAAAAAAAAAAAAAAAAAAAAAAAGACGCACCAAGAAGGGGTAGTGCAAATTGGACACAAATCGATATGTTTACAGGTTTCGACAAAAAATGCAAAATTTTAAAGTTTGGCGGCCAATGAATGAACATCTGACGCTCCAGCGCATCTGAACTGCGTAACTGGCAGGATATTAAAGAGGGGAAATTTCGATTCCAGGCCATAAATTCTTTGCAAATTTCATTCCATGTACTCAGGTAGACAGTAAATATGCCTCGCATACAAGTGCACGAACAATATGCGCAGATGTCAGCATTTGAGGGAGGACGTGTACTTGGGCTAAGAAGCCGGTTGGTCTAATCGCCGAATCGCTAGACATTTGGATAGGAGCGATAGACGATTTTGGCAGGAATGGGTGAACCATGGCCGAACACAGCGTCAAGAAGGAAGCGGTCGCCCTGGAGAAACGACAGAACGTGAGGACCGAGCAATCGTCAGAGCGACACTCACAGTCCTAGATTCACCATTATCACCGATCGAACAAACAATTGGTACTTCAGTGACCGCAATAACCATTCATAGGTAGCTCAGAGAAAGGGGGCTGAGCTTACGGTGCCCCTTGCGTCGACTACCATTGACCTCTGAACACCGACAAGCCCGTTTGCAATAGTATCGGGCACATTCGACCTGGAATGCCACTGACTAGAGCAGAATTGTCCTCGATGGTCCCATTCCAACTGAGCCCCGATGACCAGCGAATACGTGTCTGAAGACGCCCTGGACAGCGGTGGGATACCGACCTGACTATTTTCCGCCATATGGGCCGACAACCAGGAGTGATGGTCTGGGGTGCCATTTCATTTCATAGCAGGACCCCTTTGGTTGTCATCCGCGGCACCCTTACAGCACAGCGGTATGTCGACGATATTCTACGCCCCGTTGTGTTGCCCTTCATATCACGCCATTCTGGGATTACATTTCAGCAAGATAATGCCCGCCCGCACACGGCGAGAGTTCTTACTGCGTGTCTTCGTGCTTGCCCAATGCTACCTTGGCCAGCAAGGTCACCGGATCTCTTCCCCATTGAGCCCGTTTGGAGCACTACGGGTAGGGCCTTCCAACCATCTCGGGATTTTGAGGATCTAACGTGCCAATTGGACAGAATTTGGCACGATATCCCGCAGGAGGACATCCGCCACCTCTATTAATCAATACCAATCCGAATAACTGCTTGCATAAGGGCCAGGGGTTGACCAACGCGTATTGACTTTTTCACTTTGTGAAACTCTTTCTCTTGAATAAATCATCCAATTTTTCTCAAATTGTAATCATTTATTTTTCTATACATGTATATCACATCTACGGATTTTCGTCCCATTTGGATAACTCCTTCTTGGTGCGTCTTTTTTTTCTGTCTGAGAGTATAATTTCGACAGTCAGTAAATTAATTATGAACATAAAACTTAAAAAGTTAATTTTATACACAAAACATAATTACCAGAATATAGTGAAGAAAATCCGACACAATCTAGCCCACCTTTTTTCTTTACTGTATAAAATATTCAATGGGAAATGGAAAAATTAGAAGCTGTGCCTTCACATTCTGATCACTGCAGTCAACAGCAAAATATCTTATTTAAATAAAATGGGAGATAACAAATTCAGTTTTGTACAGAACGTAAAATAGTTTTATGATAAATTGTATTCAGCTTTTGTAGAAATAAAATACTTTTGAAACAAATACGCTGGTTCAAAGATAATACATCTAGATATACGTTGCATATAAAAACTAGCTGAATACCCGTGTTTCGCTACGGAGTACATTTTAGGAAATTACAATGAAAAATAATTAAATTGCTTTTTTAGAGGATTTCCTTATAAACAATATTTTTTGTTTCTTCATTGTGCAGAACTAATATTATCAGGCTCTTACGCGAACTTACGCTTGAGCGGGCTACGTAAAACTGACCGTGGGAGAAACAATTTCTTCTTAAATCTACGCCAGCGTATTTTAAAGTTTGGCCTTGAGACTTATTTATCGTCATCGAGAAGAATACTTTAAAGGGAAATTGCAGTCTCTTAAAGTCAAAGGGGAGGTCATTGGGTATTAGAGAAAGGCATAACACGAACACTTTTTCTCCTTGAGCACACCTGGTTAAAATAATGGCTTCGATTAAAATTTTATGCAGGGCTTTGACTTCTAGTGTAGTGCCATTACACAATTTCAGTAGTTTTAAATTCCGAAGGAGCATTACAGGTGTGCCCTTCTGCAAAGAGAGCTTATGGTTTGGAAGATCCGGTGGTTAACCACCGGGAATTTAAAAACTCTACCGGATAGTTAACGGCATCATCTGAATTACAGACAGTGTCTATAGACTATTGTACGAGTTAAGGGCCAACTTGGCGTGTTATCGCCAGCGTGCGATGCTTTGGAGTTCGCGGGAATTAAAACTGTGGTTTAGCACGTTCACGCGTCTACCATGGAGTAAGAAATAAATTCTGCTATAGGATATATTGTTGTAAAAGGGTTTGGTTGAGCGGTGTGGCATCTCGGGTTTTGTTTTCCAGGTGATTAAGAGGATGGAATAGAAATTCAGTTGAAGCGTTGTTCTGGTAGCTCTAGGTGACATATTTATCTTCGGATGTTTTATCGTCGAGACTGACGGGAGATCTTGTTATAAAAGGATTTAAAGGTCGTATGTTATTATTTGGTAACTGTTATATGTGTTTCTAATAATATTTGTATTTAAATTCCTGACTGTGCAGCCGAATTATAGGTGCTGGAATTTGTTGACTTCCAGAGAAGATTTGTTATATTATTTTTGCCTACTACTGCAAGAAATAAAAGAACTGTTTAAAAAAAATCTCAATTTTTCATTGGCATATTTATTTCTGTTATTGAAATTCACTTGTAAAATTATCTTTCCGTACCACGGATTTGGTACACTATCAAAATTTCAGCCCTTTAGGTCCAGCGGTTTGATGTGTGCGAGATCTGTCAGTCTGTCACGGAACTATTTTATATATAGGTTTAATTTAATATCCATATGACATACTAATTTGGGTACTTACGGAAAATCCAGTCGACCATTTTCGCCAAAAGAAGGCAATAGCGCCAAGAGGCGATTTTTAGCCAATAATAGTAAAATCTACCACACGTGATTCAAAGTTACCTTAATAAGAGTTTCTATTTCTAGCTCTAGCAGTAAAGCTGTCGTTGTTTTAAGTTTTATTGTAGCTCTGCGTTCTAAAAAAATATAAAATTTGGGATTTACCAACTACAGAACAATAAGCAGTAGAATTCTTTCAAAGGTATGGAATCTTACCGTCATCCAAAAAATGCGTTAATGGCCACGATATGGCGCTTTATTTAAAAACACAGATTCAATGGCGCTGTAATATTAGGAATTGTCAGAAGCGAATATCCATTCGGAGACATGGTTCGAGAGTTCAATCATTTCATTTGTGACTGCACTAAGATTTATTTACAGCTGGCGCAGAGAATTGACTACTATTGAATGGGAAAGGAAGAATTAGACAAAGAGTGACAAGACTGTTATTGATTGGAATAATTACTTATGAGAAGTTGGTACACACAGTCTTTTAAGAAGGCCAAAGAAAAATCGAAGGGGCCAACCTCATTGTCGAAATTGATGAGAGTCTTTTCTCAAAACGTAAAAACCATGCAGGGAGCATAACCCTCGAGCAATCGTTGTTTGGAGGGATTTGCAAGGAGACCAACGAGTGTTTTAACGTAAAAGTCCCAGATAGGAAGGCGATAACGCTTATTCAAGCGATAAAAGATAACATCGAAAAAGGTTCTGGTACAATAGACTCGGACTCATGGAAAGCTTATAAAACCAATAAAATAAGAGCTGCTAATTTCGGACATTTCAAAGTTAATCATAAGTATAACTTTGTAGATCCGGATACCGGCGTACATACACAAAACATTGAGTGATTGTGGGGTTCGGCCAAGTGTCGGAACAAAAGACAACGTGGGACAGCGCGACACCACTTATATTCTTATATGGCTGAATTAATGTGGCATCGTTTACACAAAGAAGAAGACGTATTTGTTTCTATTTTGCTCGCAATTGTAGATTTTATGCCGCCAAAATGATTGGCGGCGGAAGCGGCCGGGAGGTCTGGCGGATTTGCGCCAACTTTTATGGTCTACTGAATTTTTCGTAAGTACCCTAATTTGAATTAAATTTTTAAAAAACTTCCATCTCAATTAGTCTAGTGGTTAAATTTTATCCTTTACTGTATTTTAATATTTTTTGTGAATTTATTCGTTGTTATGCATCTGACGCAAAATTAATTTGAGTATCACAAAAAGAAAAGAAATTTCGTGATCAGCATTTAATAAATTAAATTCTAAAAATTAATTCCCCAAAAATCACAAAATGGAGGTAAAGATTCGAAAAATATTTTATTTTAACCCCTTCAGGGGCTGCGGTTCATTTTTGAACCACCTATTTTATTTATTTTCTAACATCTAAATCATTCAGTAAATTTATCTGTAAATTCCTGTAAACACTTAACACATTAGTGTGCTTCAAAAAAAACAGATGGCAGCACTCTACGGGTCTATATTTTCAGAGAGGATAATTTTTTGTTTCAATCCAGAAATTTGTAATGTGAAGTTTTTTCCAGTTTTTCTAATTTGTTAGTATACAGATGCACTGAAGTTCTGGAATTTCATTTTACGATTGTTACTCATTTATTTTAAATAGAAAAGTTTAATTTATCTGCATAATTTCTTATCTTTTTTTAGTAATTTCAATGCTGGGGGTTCAAATATGGACTACTGCGCATGTAGCTTTTTCTGTCACTAGGTGGCAGCACTGGTAAATTAGTTTTTCCCAGCAAAAATTCATAAAAATACATATTACTGAATTAATTTTCCTATTAAATTATTTGGTACTTTAGGATTATTCCGTCGACCTGTCAACGCTCGCGAAAATGCGCAAATCCTTTGGCGCCATCATAATGAAAAGCAATTTCCAAATAAACATTCTAAACACATTAAATTTATTATTAATACAAAAATATTATTAAAACACATTATTAATAAAAAAAAAACAACGTAAAAACCACTATGTTTTTTATAATTACACACTGAGTTATTCTTGAATCTAACCATAATATTATTATCAATCATTTCGGCGGCCAAAAATCCTTGATAGCTTTTAAAGCGCAAATAAACAAGTCATTATCCTTGTGCAGTCGCCGCCACATAAATTCATTTAAATACGAATCCAAGTGTTTTCGGGTAGTTCCTCGGTGTTTCTTGTTTCGCCATTTTGCCAAACCCCACAATCGTTCTATATTTTGTGTATGTGCCCCAGTTTCAGGATCCACAAAATTATATCGGTGATTCACTTTAAAGTGTTGGAGTCCCACTGCTTCCAATTCATCAGTTTTGTAACTTTTCCACGAGTCTGAGAAAATTGTAGTTCCTTCTGCAATGTTGTTCCTAATTTCAGCCATGAGAGTTGCTGCATTTCGATTGGGGACATTTACGATGAAACACTCGTTGGTCTCTCTGCACATTCCCCCAAATATCCATTGTTCTGGAAGAATACGGCCGACTTGGTTATTGCGCTTTGTAAAAAGGCTCTCATCTATCTCTACAATTTTGTTCGGGCCTCCTATTTGTTTCGAATCACGATGTAGAAGGCTATGAGTGTACAACTTCCCTCTTATAATTGTTCAATCAACAATTGTCTTTCCTGTCAAATCCAGCTGTTTTTCCTCCCATTCAAATTGATGTTAATTCATGCGACCAGCAGTAAATAAACCGGAGGGCAGTCACAAACAGGAGTTTTGAGGCCCTCCAACCACGTGTCCTTTCGAATAGCTACTCGTTATCGCACCCCTTTACATTGCAATCGCCATAGCTTATCAGTTTGATATACAACGCCATATCGTGGCCATTCCACGCACATTTCCTTGATCTTAGAAGAAATGATTCCATACTCTTGAAATATGCCACTGCACTCTCTTCGGTGCTAGGCAAATCACAAATTCGAATCATTTTGTAGCGAAGTAAAAAAAAACAGTATATTTCAACATGCTAAAGAACATAAGGGCCTGTTCACATAGGAATCCGGTAGCGGAGCGTTAAAGTATGAAATATATATAACCAATGACTAACCTCCAAACGATTAGCAACGAAAATTTTAACGCCTATGATTGGTTATTTTCGTCTCAACGTCATCTTTCCTCTTTAACGCTCCGCTACCGAACTCCTATGTGAAACAGGCCCCTTACTCACGTAGTCAAGGATTACACAGTAAATGTGATAAAATTTGCGGGTTATTACCGCAAAAGCTACCTTTTGGCAAATATCGGGTTTTGGAAGAAATGGTTGTCGACGGGATAATCCCAAAGTACCAATTATTTTTTGTCTATGTAATCATTGAATGTTACTGATATTTGAAACATCTATATACATACAGGATTTCGCGTATAAGAATCACGTTTGTTATCACTGTTTTGATTCTTATAAGCGGTTGATTCTTATAACTAAAATTTAGGTTTTTTGGACAGGCACACCTCAAAACACGATATATATACATATGAGGTAATTTACCATAAAATACTCTTTAATTTTACGTTAATTATCTTTTATTAAATTATTTTTTATAATTTTAAAAATACAACTTCATTTCTAGACCTATAAGTAGATACACATGCTTATAGTAAGAGAAGAAAAAAAATCCAATATTTGTTGCAACATACCTGCTTAACAGTTTTAATATTTCAACTACAGGAAGGGAGCAAGAAAAAGTTTTCTATGGTAGATTGACGCAATGAAGTTTTCAGGAGGCTGTTTATACCTCTTTCAATACTAATAGTCTCAGACGAAGATTCACCTTCTAGCTTACGTTTCACGGTTTGATAACGTGCTGGATCTACTAATGTCACGTTTGCCTAAGTGATAGTGGACACTTCGCCGAAGATTTATGTGTTTCAGGGTCCAGGAAGCCGCGACCAGGATGTGGGAGGTGGGTGGCTTTTTTGGAGTGATGTGGTTTTTTTTTGGAAAAATGAAGGGAAAGCGAAAGAGTGTAAACTGATTCTTTAAACCGGTGGATTGATTCTTTAAGCGAAAATTTTTAGCATGTAAATAATACATTTGTTTTTGTTTTCCCGATATTGATTCTTATAAACGGTGATTCTTAAACCACTGATCCTATAAGCGGTGGTTACTGTATATTTTACCCTATAAAAAATTCCTATGTGTGGTGTTTTTATACCTTTTTACATTCATTATATACTTTCTTTATATTTTTTTACTTTCGTTACATACTTTCACATTACTTTTTTACGGTTACTTTTCCATTTCGCGGGCGCAAGCGATAAAGTCGCCAACAATGTAACAACCGCCGCCAAACGGACTATTTTCCAATTTTTAACCTTTAACCGCCACATTTTCAAAACAAGTCGCGGCTATTTCTCTATGAGTAACGTTTTTTTCCTAATACGTCAAAACTGGATGAAAAACCTATGAAAATTTGGGATTTGCCCAAACAGAGGAAGAATCTGTTAGATTATTTCAAGCGAAAGGGTTTTGCCTAAAATTGCTACTTGCGATAATAATCATGAAATAAAATTTATTTTGAAAACAGAATTCAATGGCGCTGGCACCTTTCAACTTGTCGCAGTAAAAGAGAAGTGTCCGGAAAGGCACATGGTTTGAGTCATCGAAATTTGAGCTTTTTTGACAGTGTTTAAGTTTATTTAGGCTTGGAGCGAAGAATTAACTTCAATTAAATGGTGTGAAAAGCAGTTAGAAATGAAGTCACGGAACCGTTGTGGACTAGACATAACTACATGCGAGAGGTTTGTGCAGATTCTTTGCTGAAACGTCGAAAACGGAAACGGTTTGCAAAGGAAAATAGGAGGACCGGGTATGATCGTCGAAGTGGACGACGAGTATGTTCACGAAGCGCAAAAAACAATGCGGGACGGATTTTACCACAACAATGGATATTGGAGGATTTGTCGTGAAACAAACGAATGTTTTTCCTTGTGAAGGTGCCAGACCGATCCTGAGAATAATATTAGATGCAATTAAGGAAAACATTTAAAAAGGAACTGTAATATATTCCGATTCGTGGAACTCTTACTGAACTAAAAAACTAGAAGAAGAAACCTCAAACATTTCAAAGTGAAACACAATACACATCTTTGTGTATCCCGAAACAGGAACAATACGCAAAAAATAGAAAGACTGTGGGGTACGCGAAATGGCGGAACAAGACACACAGAGGAGGAACGGACCCGCCATCATCTAGAAAGTATCTCGCGGCATTTATGTGGAGAAGGCAACAAATGACCTGTTTGAAAAAATTTTAAACGATGTTAAAATGTTTATGCCTCCAAATTAAAAATTCTTAGAACTAATATGTATTACCTTTTTTTATGTGTATACGTGTTTTGTCGCCAAAAAATTGCGTTTGTCGCCAAAGATCCGTTTTGGCGAGATTTGGGCCCGCGAATGGAAAAGTACCCTTTTTTACTTTCAATATATAAAATTTTCATGTATGTTGTTAATACTTTTTAATTTCCTTATCTACTTCATTTATATACTTTTTACTTTTATTATATACTTTCCTTCACATACGTCTTACTTTCATTATACACATTCATTTATATACTTTTTGATTATTTATTTATTTATTTGGACAGATAATTATTTTGATAAATACTGTGAATAAATAAAATAAATGAATGCATATGTATATGTATATATATTTCAAACTGATTAGTCTTATTGTAACTGATTTGTCAGAACGCCTATTCTGACTGGTCTAGCCAGTCAGAGCAGATGTTCTAATATAGAGTGCCTCTAGATGCGCGGTGGTTCAAAATGGACCACACCCTCCTGCCTAAACTAAAGCTACAATTTTTTCAAATTTTTACAGAATATGTTCCCAATAGTAATATTTCTTCAAATAAAATTTTGTCCTCACCCAAAATTTTTTCATATAGTGCCCCTGAAGGGGTTTTAAAAGAATTTTTATGATCTTTCTCGTGATATAAATTTTATAAGTCTCAAATTATTATTTTAAATGCAAACTTAAAAAAGTTACAAAAACAGATTAAAAAAGGATAATTTCAAAAATCTAAGAAGAATTTTTCAAAAATCTTTCTTAGTGTACCTGTTCCGACTAGAGCAAATTGAAACTCTCCTTCGAAATCACGCACTTGTGACGCGAAGCTGTTCAGCGCGCATGCGCTAGTCATGTAACTTTTTCTCCTTTTTATGTGTAGCAGATTAGATCTAGATTTAGATGAGATAACATGCGCTCTTAACCTTTTATTAAATTTTTTCTCAAATTTTTGCATAGATTTCTTTTGTGCTGTGTTCTTATTGATTTAGATTATAGATTAAACTGACTAGATAGTGATTCAAGTAATTTTAAAACTGAACCACACGTACCTCGACCATAATGGTGCTACTCGGCCGCGAATAGATTCGGGATTATAAAATAACCAGGCCCAGATTTCCGCATGGGCAGGTGGGGCACTTGCCCAGGGCCCCCAAAATTATGGGGCCCCCTAATTTAGTATAAGTTGTACATAGTTTTGAGAATTTGTTTTTTTGTTAATATAGTAAAGGGGTTCAGTGGCGGATACAGAAAAAAATCCTGGGTTGGAGCCACAGCGCACCCACTATAGTGAAAGCATGGTACGTCCATAAGCATTTCTGGCTTAATTTTTTTGTGGGGTGGGGGTGGGAGGGGGGAGTTTGTAATTAACTCCAGACTGATTTATTTTGAATTTCAAAAGAAAATTTCATGAATTTATTTATTAACATTAAAAGAAAATTAATTAATTAACACTTCTTATTAATATTCATTATTTTCTTCAAAATTTTACTTGTCGGTCGAAATTTTTTTTGAATTTCTGGTCCCGATTTAAGGGAGGCCTGGGTGAGTGTCCACATGTTCATGTGGAAATCTGGTCCTGAGGAGAGGGGACATGCCCCCCTCTGGATCTGTCCTTGAAGGGGGCCCCCAAAGTCTCTGCTTTGCCCAGGGCCCCATTGTGTCAAAGTCGGGCCCTGTAAATAACCGTTGAAAACATTTTTGTGATTGATAACGAATACCAATGGAATACAATTTCGCCTTGACTCAACTCCTTAGATCAAGGTAAGGATTTTCTGATTATTAATATAAACTATTAGTTGAACTTGAACACCATGACTATTGAATAAATAGTGATAATTCATTAGAACATATAAAAATGGAATAAGCTATCTAAGCTTAAAAGAATAGAGCTGTTAGACGTTCTGTTGTTACACAGTTCATTAATAACCTAGAAAGTGAATTTGATCATATAATATAAAACTCATGCCAAGAAAATTCAAATATTTAGATGAGCTCTACAAAGAGCTAAAGGATTTTTGATGATAAAGTTCAGAATGTTATTGATAATGAGAACGATTTCGATTTAGAAGTAGAATCATCTTTGAATATTGTCGAACATCATGTCTGTGGAATTCTAAAATTTCCGCTCAGTTAAAAGCTCAAAACGAAACCAGAAGTTCTCAGTCAAATTTCACCCAACAGAATATTTTCTGCACAAACCTCTCAGGTTATCTTAGATCACGATAACTCATTGGATAACTCGAAATTCTGGAAATAGAAATATTAATCACTCGAAGTCGATTAATTACCTAAGTTAACTATCGACAAATATTACGGAGATCCATGCACCTGGCTGGAATTCTGGAACCAATTCCAAAACTCCATTGATCAAAATAATGCTTTGACGGAAATAGATAAATTCTCATATTTAAAATCATTACTTGGAGGTGCAGCGGCCAATGTTGTTTGCGGCTTCGCACTTTCAGATGAGAATTATGAAAAAGCGAAAACGCTATTAAAGAACAGATGTGCGAAGTCAATAATTTAATATCAGCACACATATCTAGATTATTAAACCTTAATCCTGTGAAGGCCTCTAACAATGTAACCGGACTGAGAAAATTGTACGATACTTGTGAGGTAAGATCAGAAGTCTAGAATCGCTAAATGTTACTTCTGGTATGTACGGTCATTTATTACACCCATACTTTTAACATTGATACCTGAGGATCTTGCTTTAGATTTTAATAGAAAGATGTTTAGATAAATCAGAAGACGGCGAATCCAAGTGTCAGAATTATTGAAATTCTTAAAAATTGAAACTGGGTGTCGCGAATCATCGATAATGCTTCGTAGTTCGAAGGGAGAAGGGGGGAGAGGTTGTTAAACTACAGCCAGACAAGCTCGGGAAGTGCTGGCGTCAGGTCGAAGCAGTTTCGAGAGATAGTCAAAACAATTTCTCGATAACAACATGATCGCTACCGAAACTGTCAGCGATAAATAGTTCTAAAAGCCGGCCACTCACGTAGACTTCCTGCATCTGGGGCGGCCGGGAATTTCGCGCCTCGGATACCTGGCATCAGCCACTCACGGGACTCTCGGTGTCTGAGGCGCCGATATTTTCCGTCTCGTCCACCTGCCTTCGCCCATTCGTTGATGCCGATTTTAGCTCAGTCGATGTATTTTTAATAACCTCGGCACAGTGAGTTGGCAAAACTTCATGATTTAATACAATTTTATAAAATTATACCATTTTCTTTACTTTTTCTTTTTATTAATTAATACATTTAATAAACTAAAAAATAAAGATGTTTACTCAATAATAATAATTGTCGTATTGCATCAGTTATTTATTCCACGTGGCTCTCCAAATCCATACTACCCTCTTCATTATTCAATTATATATCTAAATTGTTATTTATATTTAATTTTGAAGAATGGAATGTAAGAAATCTTAAAAAAAATGAAGTCGATACTACAATTAGAACCGATTTTATGGCCAAATGTATAAAGCTAATAGTACAGTGATTTTTAGAAAATTAAACTTTAAATGGCTTTTTCTGAAAACTTATACGCACTATTTCTTCAAAACTAATGGTCACAAATTGCTAAAATTTTGTATACAAGATATCTAGTATGTTTATATAATTTCCACCTAAATTTACGTAAGTACATAATATTAAATTTTACAGCATTTTTAAAAAAAATTTTATGATATTTCTTGTACATTACGATGCTTTTAAATATATTTATGTGAATAATATATATTTAAAATATATATTATAAATTTATTTATGTGAATGTTTTAAAAATATTTATGTGAAATAGGGTAGTTATTTTAGGTGTAGATTAAAATATTACCTACGGATAGAATACATACAAATAATTTAATATAATATCTCATATTTAAAAAAAATCTGCACGCAGTGTATTCATTATTCATAAAACATTAACTTTTGTTTTATATAAAATAATTTCTAATAATCTCCCAATAATTCTGCTTTTGTTTTCTATTAGATAAAGCTTTGTACATTTCACTCTAAAAAATTGGTTTAAATTAATTACAAATTAACTGTTTGACAACACATTAAGCTTGGTAGTAAAATCAGTGCATTTTTGTGAGAGCAAAGGTGGTCTCCCCGCTTTTAAACAAATAATATTACAAAAATTACAAAAAAATTAAATATTTAGAAAAATTTGAAATAAATGACATTTTGTAATAAGTTTAATTTGTTTATTTACTTATTTATTTGAAAAATTGTTTATTCATAAAAGTGCCTGACTAACCATGATAAAAAACTGTATTAAAAATAATTATTGGAAATATTACGTTTTCTGTGACATTAGTTGGGTTTTCTCCTGGCATTGCACATTCTACGGGAACAGAAGAAGAATCGTCTATCAAATCTTCATTCATGTCTTCAACGTTACTTGAAGATTGCCTTATAGTTTCCTCGCTTCTCGTAAATAGTAGGTGCTCATAGTACCACAACTTGGGTTTATATAACTCCTCCGTACCTGCCCCGCTCTTGGAAGACGCCGCAATTTTTTTCATTTCTTTGCGGAATGATCCCCTCATGGAGTGCACCTTTTTTTTAACCCAAGATATATCCGCACTTGGATTGATTTTTTGGGAAAACTTCGCTAAATCTTCCCATGCCTCTTGCCGTAAAATATTATTGGAATAATCTTCTGATTTAACCTTCCATAGGCACGGTAATTTTCTATACAGTTCAATGAACGATATTAAAAATTCGGGATTAAAGAATAATTTTTCAGCTTCCATTATGTTCGAAAACATGCGGTAAACTGCCGGCTAACTTTCAGGCTCCTGGTATCTAGCGTACAGTACCCCACTCACGGAGACTTCCGGCGCCAGGAATTCGGTCTGGACTGAAATTCTAGACACAACATTTTTATCATCTGACGTCTCACCAAGACACCCCACTGACGGAGACTTTTAGTGTCTGAGGTACCAAAAGCCCGTCATCACAGATGACGGAAGTCTACGTGAGTGGCCGGCTTAAGGTACACGAATATATGTTGCCAATTAGTCAAACTTGCATTTACTGCAATGCGAAACATGATTCAGAGCGCTGTGAAAGTTTGAGTGTGAATGAAAAAAGATGTTTTGAGAAGACAGGAGCGTTGTTTTTTATGCCTGAAAGCACAACATAGAATTAAAGAGTGCAAAAAAAAGAGAATTGTGCGATCTTTGTAATAGAAAACATAACAGATCCATCTGTTATCAACTCGAAAATAAATCAGACAGTAACACTGAAAATAAAGTGGTTACGGCAATTTCTCACTACAAAATTGAATCGGAAAATACTAAACCAAACGGAAATTCTCAGTGCAGTGTATTACTTCAAACATGCACAGCAATGATAAGGGAAACCCTTAACGATGATAAAATCGAACATGTTCGCTTGTTGCTTGATAATGGCTCGATGAGGAGTTTTATAGCTCAAGATATTTCTCAGAAGTTGAAACTACGAGTTATTAGACAAGAAACTTTATCTGTGTACTCATTCGGGACCAACAAACCAACTGAAAAAACATATAATGTAGTGAAATTAAAACTTGAAAACAGAGAAGAACCTTCCTTATATATCGAAATAGAAGTGCTAGTAACGGAGCAAATATCCGCAACTAATATTCCTGCTCCAGATATTAATTTGGTTAGAGCCAAAAAAGAGATGAGGGGATTACAGCTTGCAGACTGCTATAATTACGGGAATAATAAAATTGAGATTTTAATCGGTGCTGATTTTATTTTGATGTAGTATCAGGAAGACTCAAACGTTTAGGTGATAAGCTTGTAGCCACAGAAACAATTTTCGGATGGTGTCTTCAAGGTCGGATTGAATCAACTAACGAGTTACTGAGTATGAAGGGGGTTGTGGAAGAGAAACTTATCTCAGATCAGCTAAGACAGTTTTGGGAACTGGAGAATCTGGACGTTGAAGCTGAAGACAAAGATAGTAGTAATTTCGACGAACAAATTATGAAAGACTTTGAGGCAGGTATATCCTTCAATAACAAGAGATTAAGGTGCGACTTCCTTGGAAACCTGAGATGAAACAATTATTAGAAGATAATCGAGAAGTTGCTAATAAAAGATTTTCAAGACTACGATGTACGTTCCAGAATGATCCAATATTATTCACAGAATACAAGGCTGTTTTAGAAGACTACTTAAGTGAAAATATCATAGAGCCTGTTCCTGTTTTAGATGAATCCAGAGAAGCCCCAACCTTCTACCTCCCACACAGGGCAGTGATTCGAACAGACAAAACCACGAGTAGATTAAGAGTGGTGTTTGACGCTTCTTCACATGGCAAAGGACAGGTATCCTTAAATGACTGTCTGCATACTGGAAACAATTTGTTACCCGATCTTTTCCTTCTTTTAATTCGATTTAGACAATACCCTGTTGCGCTGACTGCGGACATTAAGCAGGCGTTCCTGCAAATAGAGATAGATGAAGAAGATCGAGACGTGGCCCGATTCCTTTGGGACGATGACCCCACTAAACCTAACGCAGTTCCAGAGCTCAAGGAGTTCAGACTCTGCAGAGTCTTGTTTGGGGTGAGTTCATCACCATTCCTCCTGGCTGCAACCATTAAGTATCACCTAAAGAGTATGTAGAAAGCTTTCCTGAAATTTACAAAATTTTAAATACATCTTTGTATGTAGACGACTTGATCACTGGTGGAGAAAATGTAGAACAAGCCTATAATACGAGCATACAGAGTACTAAAATATTTGAGGATGCAAGCATGGTTCTACGTAAATGGCAGACCAATTCGTTAGAGTTACGTGAACTGTGGAAGAAAGTAGGGATAGATGTAAATAAATCCGTTGAGCCTAACACTCAAGCTCTGTTACCCCAAAGGGTGCTAGGAGTGGCTTGGAATGCCAACGATGACTTGTTTTATTTCGAAACAAAAAATTTAGAGAAATTCCTTTCAAAGCGAGTAAATACCAAACGATACCTTCTACAAGCAGTAGGTCGCATTTTTGATCCATGGGATTCCTCGGACCTTATATAGTTAGAATTAAGTGTCTAATTCAAGAGATTTGGTGTTTGGGACTGGATTGGGATGATTATCTCCCTCAGGATATAACCGTTGTTTGGGATGAATAGTGTAATGAAATCGAAAAGCTGAAGGATATCAGTATTCCTCGCTATTGTTTCGCTAATGCCCTTCCTAAGGAAATAAATGATATACAAGTACATTGTTTTTCAGACGCTTCGAAGAAAGCTTATGGCGCCGTCGTTTATCTACGTATAACACGCAGTGATGGAAGTATTTTTACTAGTTTTGTGGCGTCGAAGAGCAGAGTTGCTCCACTAAAAGCAATTTCGCTACCCCTTGAATTAATGGGTGCTCTTCTTTCTGCTAGGTTATGTGATAAAATTTCAAAGGGCTTAGAATATTCATTTGAGCGTTATTTTTGGACAGATTCGTCTATAGCTTACTTTGGATAAAGAATACGTCCGACAGGTTTAAACCATTTGTAAAAAACAGGGCACAAGAGATTCAGCAATATACCAATCCTAGTGAATGGTTCCACTGTCCTGGAAAGGACAACCCGTCAGATTTGATATCTAGAGGATTAACTGTCGCCGAATTAAAACATAATAAATTATGGTGGAACGGACCTGAATGGTTGGTTCACGATAAGGAGAAATGGCCCAGATTTGAAGGATCAAAAAGGGGACTAGACACCGAAAAACTTGAAATTCGAAAAGGAGCTTCAATGAATGCAACGGTAGTAGATAGTGTAACAACAAATTATTTCATCAACAAATGCTCTTCATTCAGCAAATTAGTTAGAGTCACCGCTTGGTGCTTAAGATTTTCTAAAAATTGTAGACTTGAACCTGAGTTAAGAAACAAAGCCTTTTTGAGTGCTTCCGAAATTCAAAATTCAACCAAGATATTGGTTAAATATGTTCAACGTTCCGAATTTCATTCCGAAATTAAATCTTTACAATCAAATCGCCAAATTCCAAACAATAGTAAAATTCTCTCATTAAACGTATTCCTAGACAAAGAAGGACTTTTGCGAGTTGGTGGACGATTAAGCAATTCAAAACTTTCAGAATTCCGGAAACACCAATTACTTTTACCCAAAGCTCACCACTTTACTGAATTATTGATAGAGTACTACCACAAAAAATCTCTTCATTCGGGTACTCAAACAACCCTGTACCTTATTAGACAAATGTATTGGATACCTTCTGGACAGGATAGAATCAAACGAGTTATTAGTAAATGCATGCTTGTTTCCGAACAAGAAATCAAACCATGAAGCAAATGATGGGTAACCTACCAAGAGATAGAGTTATACCGTCGCGACCATTTGAAAAGATAGGACTGGATTTCGCTGGTCCAATACTTACTAAACCTAATTTGAGACGATCTAAAGTGACTATGAAATCATATATCGCAATATTTATTTTTTCAGTACGAAAGCTGTTCATTTTGAAATCGTATCCGATTTAAGCACTGAAGCCTTTCTTGCAAGTCTTAGGCGATTTATCTCAAGACGATCAAGACCAACTATCATCTGGAGTGACAATGCTACAAATTTCAAGGGCGCTAAAAACATCTTAGATTCCTGGTTTAAAATATGCAAATCGGACTCTGTACAAAAATTCAGTGCCGAAGAAGGCATAGAGTGGAACTTTATACCACCTGCATCGCCACATTTTGGTGGATTATGGGAAGCTAATATAAAATCGATGAAGAAACACTTGGTGAAGACTGCGAAAACAAAGATTCTAAATTTTGAAGAGTTGTACACGCTCGTAACTCAAATAGAAGCTTGCCTAAATTCCCGCCCATTAACTCCTCTTTCTGCAGATCCAACAGATCTTCAAGCCTTGACTCCAGGACATTTTCTGATAGGTGCCTCCCTATTACAGTTACCAGAAACTAATCATACTTCAGATAATCTGTTTTTATCTTCCAGATGGACCCTAATACAAGACCTAAGATCTACATTTTGGAACCGATGGACAAACGAATATCTTAGCCACCTGCAATCTCGAGCCAAATGGGCTACACAAGAACCCAACCTAAAGGTAGGACAGTTAGTTTTAATGAAAGACCCAAGCAAAATTCCAATGGAATGGAATCTAGCAAGCATCGAGCAAACGTTTACTGGTCAAGATGGACTAGTTAGAGTGGTGGACCTGAGAACGAGAAACGGGGTTTACCGCCGTGCCATCAACAGGGTCGTCCCTCCCCTTTCCAGATGATGTTGGACCACCGTCCAACGGGGGCCGGGATGTTCTGACTAGAGCAAATTGAACTCTCCTTCGAAATCACGTCACTTGTGACGCGAAGCTGTTCAGCGCGCATGCGCTAGTCATGTAACTTTTTCTCCGTTTTATGTGTAGCAGATTAGATCTAGATTTAGATGAGATAACATGCGCTTTAACCTTTTATAAATTTTTCTCAAATTTTTGCATAGATTTCTTTTTGCTGTGTTCTTATTGATTTAGATTATAGATAAACTGACTAGATAGTGATTAAGTAATTTTAAAACTGAACCACCGTACCTCGACCAGTACCCTACCACTATAGAAGAATCGCCATGCAAAATTTCAGTCCTTTAGGTCCAGCGGTTTGGTCTGTGCGTTATCTGTCAGTCAGTCACGGAACTGTTTTTTTATATATAGATAATAAGTACCAATATTAAAACGAAATGCTTTTGATAATCGTGAAGGGAGAATCATAAGCCAGAAACATAATAATCCATCAAAATTATGGCTTCCGCCCATCACGTTAACATAATATTGCCTTAGCAAGATACTGATCGCCAAAACAGAGATAAATTTGAAATGTACAAAAGGCACTGGCGGTAAACAGCCAACTCTGTGCCAAATATTTGCGCACAAAGAGTAGGGGCCTGTTGACATAGGAGTCCGTAGCGTTGCGTTAAGGAAAAGATGACGTTGAGAAGAAAATAAACCAATCATAGACGTTAAAAATTTCATTGCTAATCGTTTGGAGGCATATGATTGGTTTTTTCGTCTCAACGTCATCTTTTCCTTAACTCAACGCAACGGACTCCTATGTGAACAGGCCCTAAAGCAACCGATTTCCAAAGAAACCTTTCAATTTTCTTTAAATATTGCGTTTGGAACACGGTTTAAAAGTATTTTTAAAATTAAGATGACGTTCGGTATACATTTCAATAGGTTTCCAGATTAAAAAAAAATTGGCTTTAAAGCAAATAATTATCGAAATTTTTATCTATGAACGGTACATGGGGAGCTGTTAGTTCTGGTCTCCAAAGCTGAAAATGATATCACACTCCGATGGCCTATAGGCAAGTTTCCTCAACAGAGAGCTTTTGATTAGCATAAAAAAAAAAAAAAAAATCGTAGAAATATTGGGGAAATAGGAGTATTGTGCTCGTATGTTGCCACAAACTGTCTACAAGCTGTCGGAAACTATCAAGCTGTTTATGTGTTGTGTGTTTTCAATATTTGATAGAATACAAGTTTTAGATAAACGACATAAACAAGTAAATTTTATCTCTTAACAGGTCTCAAAAATCTCCTCTTGATATTTGGAGCTGAAATGGAGAGGTCACCAAGTTTAAAAGTGTTATTAATCAGGCATCAGGTTATAAAAATGAGAAAAATCTGTACAATGTTATAATTGAACGAAATGAAGAGTCTATTAATGTTGCGACACTTGGCGTTTTGTGTCGCAATCGAGGCCTTCCAATGATGTCACACTTCTATCCAATCACATATTAGAATTTCAGGCGTACTTGGAGTGTAGTTTCGCTTGAAAAGCCTCTTTAGAAGTGGCAACACTAAATTCCGCCTTTTAGCTCTCGGCTTAGTCTTTTGGCCCGCTGACTACATTTGTTGAAGATCTTCAAGAAACGGGTCATCAAAATTAAACTTCAAGATGGTAAATTAAGCAATCCATTTTCAATCTTCTTAAATCTTTTATTATTCACCCTTGTAAAATATTTCTGCGTCGTAATTTGATCGTATTTTTCTCACCCCAAGGAAATATTTGTAGTCTTAGCGTATATGCCATGTAGTTAATCGCCATGTTTTTAATTTTCTCATCGGCTTTTTGTTGAAACCGATGAGAAATGTATATGCAGTGATGAGAGTTGTTTCCTTCACTTTAGCATATTGTGTATTTTTATGTCCTATTTTTTTTTCTATCCATTATTATGTGGCATCTTTTATAAGATGTACTGTCGTAATTACGTGGCAGGCCACAATTAGGCTTCGCTCAAAACTTATGATATAAATATTTAGAATAATTCTTATTTTTCAAGCAGTATTAGACTGTAGGAATAAAAAAGGGATGAAGGTTATACCGAGATAATCTGTACTGTTTTATTAAGAGAAATGTGTATATCATGTCGTATGTGGGAAATTGTGATCAACGCTTTCGCACCTGTCATAAAACCAACTTAAGAAGTAGTACATTTCTCTTGGAGATACATTTTAAAATATATCATGACAGTCGTATACCACAGGATCTCTATACGTATTTGCTGACGTTTAGCTATTTTAATTAGATCAGTAGGCACTGTTGTTATGCACAAGCAGACATGTGGACAATCTGAACTTACGTAAACACATTTAGTGACGTTTAATATAAAACGTCTGTTTTTCTTGTATGTAGCAACTGAAAATCTCTTAGATGCAGTTTACACTTGCCTGTTAGTCAAAAACGGGCAATGCGATATGGTAATTTCAGCATATTTTTTAATTGTTAAATAGTGATGTTAGGAAGCCATTGGGAAATAAAAATTAGTACTTTTTAAATGCATTTCCTTTAAGAATTAATACACGTTTCTATAGATGCTATCTAGTCAGAAATAAATTACTTTTTCAGTGTTATGTTTTCCACTGCTTTCCACATGATTTAATTTGAAATGTCATTAGTAGGATTAACCAAATAATCCTCTCGCTTACCCTGCTGCCAGTTTGAGACCTTTATAAGGTTGTAATTTGTCTTAATCCCAAATATTTTTTTATTTTATTAGTGTAGAATCATGGAAACAATTTACATGGAAAAAGCTGATTTCTTTCTCTCACAAATTTTATATTTTATGAAAATGTAAATATATATTTATGTAAGCTACAAATCTGAATTTTAAAAACACTTACGTTTTTAATATGTAATAAAATTTTTTTATTAAGATATAATCTAGATTATATACTAGGTAATGTAGTGCTAGTCAGTTCCCGATTTTGTCTTCCTGATTAGGAAAGTGTCTTAAGATTTTAACATAAGTTGTTACAACATCTATATGCTATACTTAAAGTATTGTTTGGTTATGCTGCCGGACTAATTAAAAAAATTTATGCTGAGAAGAATCTGATGTGTTAAAGAATCACTTGTGTTTAGAGTTTTACTTATGTGTAAAAATATGTATGGGTGCTCCTAAATCATGCTCTCATTCATGAAGTCAAGTGGTAAGTAGTTCCAGGGGACATGGGCAGGGTAAAAGATCAGTTTAGAATATTGCAAGTAATAAAGAAAGGCTTCTGTATAATACAAATGGCTTTGGCCAATCTTCTGGGCATTTGTAATAAATATAAATAAGAACATTCTTCTAAAAGAAAATTGCAAAAGTATTTTAATGTAATTATGGTCTTGTAGTTTTTTTCTTGTTTCATCATTGACCGACTGTCAACCAAACTAATGTAGGTTGTCCTTGTTAATAAAAATACTAAATAACTAACCATAAAAAAGACTGACACGGTTAAAGGCAATATTTTAATTCAAATCAACTTAATCTTCAAATAAGGCAAGAAATTTATCAATTTAATTTAATATATTTCAACCTAATATAATTTGATATTGAAGTTAATCAACAATTACTAATTTATTGCTCCTTGGGTAATTAATCAAAGTTCATTGCATTATCCATATTGCATACTTTTATATAGCAACAAATCTTAATGCAACATCAAGGGTGGCACTACTGCTGGTCTTGAAATGTGTGCCATAAGGATATTGTGCAAAATTATTTGATATTACCATAGCAGTAATGCTATTATGAAAATTGTTGGTTTTGAAAACGTTTTCTGGCAAATAAATTGAATGATTATCAATAAATCAATTTGCTATTTAACCTTTTAAATGTCCCAAACTTGATAAATCTAATTGTGGGAGAAAATTCCACTAAATTGGAAGGGAATCAAACATGATTGATAGTGTCCTGAAAACTTTAGTTTCTCTATATTGTAAAGTTCAAAGGTAAAATTACCTTTTGATTTTTTTTCTTGTTTTGAGATAATTAGATATTTTTTAAGAAAACAAATGAATTAATTTGTGTACATTTTGGTCATGTATATACATTATATGTATTTAAATTACTAGGTGAACTTTACGGTGGACGAGATCCGGCACCTTATGGATAACCGGAAAAATATCCGAAATATGTCTGTAATTGCCCATGTTGATCATGGTAAATCAACCCTAACAGATTCACTTGTATCTAAAGCTGGTATTATTGCACCTAGCAAAGCTGGAGAAATGAGATTCACTGACACAAGAAAGGATGAGCAGGAACGATGTATTACAATCAAATCAACGTAAGTATCTTGATATTTTTCTGGATTTTTTTTCCTACTAAGTTTTCTAACTTTTTAGTAGTTTTTCAAAGTTTGTATAAGACATTAAGCTCTTTGAATGTGTAAATACAAATATTTATGTTTTATAATTTTTCAGCGCTATCTCTATGTACTTTGAATTGAATGAAAAAGATGTATTATTTATTAAAGATGAAAACATGAAAGAAAAGGATCTTAATGGTTTCTTAATCAATTTAATTGATTCACCTGGACACGTTGATTTTTCATCTGAAGTAACAGCTGCTTTACGTGTAACTGATGGTGCTTTAGTTGTGGTTGACTGTGTCAGTGGTAAGTAATAGCTGCCATGATCAGATTTATTGCTAATTTTGGTGCACTAGCTTGTATTATGAAGGCCCCAAAAAAGTGCTTTAGTGCTATTTTTCTACGGTAAAATATTGATGCTGCCTTAGTTATGAATTTAATTACTGGTTGAGAACATTGTAGTGATGGCATACCATCTGCTCTTGTTTTTGTCGTGTAGAAATTTAAAAAAAAATTTCTTGTCAGTTTCAGTGTTTAGAAGGAAAATATTTGAAGATTAAATTTCAAATATTGCATTTAACTTTCAAAATAAAGAAATGTGCTCATGCACTGATATTTTCATACTTAGTTTGCATATGTATTTATGTTTTGCTGGTCTTTTGTTTTGGGCATGCGTTAATATTATTTTCAGTCCATTATCCTCAGTTATTCTCTTCCAGTTTTCTGTTCTGACCTACATTGAACCCAGGCTGGGTCGAAAATTGAGTTTGCCTCTTTAAAATAATTAACAGGTTTGCATGCCTGTGCAACTTAGAAGTTTATCCTCAAAGAAATAGAAATTAATATGGGGGGGGGGAATCAGGGTAAAACGGATGGCAATGTTTAGTAGAATTGCAATTTTTTTAGAAAACTGAATTTCTATATTAAACTGTACTTAATTTTGCTTTTTATGTGTGGATGCACATATAAAATATGAGGAAATCAAGGTACAGATATAGTATATGCAACGAACACCAAGGGGCGATTTTTCTCCAAATCAGATGGTTGTTTGGCAGTTTTTTTATTCTGGCAGGTAGGATTTTAAGATCGGATGGTATTTTTTTGCGATAAGCTTTAAGAGAAAATATACATATAAAGCATTACATATTTTTCAGTTTAACATCTATTAAGTAGAAAGTGGCATTTCTTTATGAAAAATTACCAAGCCATATTTTAAACAGTCCTGTGTGCTACAAAATGGGCAAGTAGGATTTCTTTAAATTAGGGAGTTGGCACAGTTAATTATTACCCTATTTATGTATGCATATTATGCCAGTAATTATCTTTTAGTGACTGATTTTTATATTCCAAATCGTTCATTAAAGTTGATTTTAGTCGATGTTCTTAGTGCTTGGATATTGCATAAAAAATTTTGCATTTAATGCTTTTACTGTGTTCATGATGACCATCACTATACTTGAATTACTTGAAATAAAAACTCCACTGAAAAGTTATGAGAGCTCAGTTAATAGACAACCACACTTCACAAATATTTTTAGAATAACTTACTCATAATACATGTAACCAGGATGAGATCTCATAAAAGAGCGTTATCTGGCAATCATAGTAAACCATCGTAACAGTGTGCAGAGATAGTTATTTGTCAGCATATGCCAGAAAATGTTCACCTGAGGTCACAGTATTACTATATTACAAAGATAATTTTTTGTCTAAAATTACTTGTATTCCTGTTAGGTTTAAAATTGTTTATAGTAATTTCTTCCTTGTATCATTTGCTTGCAGGTATTAAATTTTCTATAATTATTTTTGGTACTTTTAATTTTATGGTGTATCACTTGGTTAAAATCAAATGTTTCTGAAAAATCCAACTAAAGGTAGAGACATTTTTTGATTTTATAAAAGACTTATTAGATCCAAAATCAGAACGAAATACAAAGGGGATTTTACCTCGTTAGTGTAAGATAATACAGGAGGCATAAAGCTGCTGTTTTTGTTTAATATTGCCGAAAAGAATTGTCGTCTCATGCAATCGACGCCATTTGAATTCATATTGGTAAGCATTTAGATTATTCTTGCCTTTTTTTTAAAAAAAAAAACCCTGAAAATTTAGGAAGGAAAATTAGTTCATTGATTTCCACCTGCTTTTCAATGTTCTAGAATAATTGTAGTATGAAATAAACATATTGCCACATTTCATGAAAAAAGTTTGCATGACTTTTTTAGATTACTAAAATAATTGACAAAAGTTTTTTGCTGCATGGGAAAATATGTTGAGTTTACTTTTGAAATTGCCTGAATAACCAGGATTTCTTAATGGTAATTATGTACTTAATTTGTAGGTGTTTGTGTTCAGACTGAGACTGTACTTCGCCAGGCCATTGCTGAGCGAATTAAACCTGTTTTGTTCATGAATAAAATGGATTTAGCTCTATTAACTCTTCAGTTAGAGCCTGAAGATATGTATCAAGCATTCACACGTATTGTTGAAAATGTGAATGTTATCATTGCCACTTATTCTGATGAAAGTGGTCCAATGGGAGATATCAAAGTGAGTTTTTTTAATTTACTATTTATTTAACACTTGAGAAATTTTGATGCAGAATTTCAGTAATACTTTTTTTTAACACTTGAGAAATTTTGATGCAGAATTTCAGTAATACTTTTTTCTTTTTTATAGGTTGATCCATCAAGGGGTAATGTTGGATTTGGATCTGGACTTCATGGATGGGCTTTCACCTTAAAACAGTTTTCAGAATTATATGCTGAAAAATTTAAAATTGATGTTGAAAAGCTCATGAATAGATTATGGGGTGAAAATTATTATAATCCTGGAACGAAAAAATGGTCCAAGAAGGCTGATGAAGGTTACAAAAGGGCTTTTGTTATGTTTGTTTTAGAGCCTATTTATAAGGTATGTAATATTTTGTTTTATATTTGAGTTTCTAGGTATTATTAGTCTTGTGGGATTTTGAAAGTAGCTTATTTTGATAAAGGAGTTACCTTATGATTTGTTACCTTAAAATTTATATATTTAAAAAATGAAGTTTGTAGGTCTGAAAAATTAGAATAGTTCTAAAAAGGAAAATAAAAAGGAACTAGTCTATTTTCTCTAAAATAAAACAATAAATTTCAATATTTATTAGCCATGAAAGTTATATTTTTTAAAATTTGATGTTTTTAAAATAGTTTTCAAAATATTACTTTTTAGAATCTTAGTCTCAAAAAATTTCTCATTGCCGATGTTATTTTCTGGATATTTCAGTTGAGTAGGCATATCTCAAATTTAAATATAAAGGAAGATTTAAATTTATATTCATAGAATTTGGTGATTTAAAATTTTATAATTTGTTGCTTTTAATTTGCAGTTTTCAATTTTTTAAACTTAAGTTTTGCATATTTTCATACTTTATATATTTATCTGTAGGTGTTCAATGCTATTATGAATTACCAAAAAGAAGAAACAGCTAAACTCTTAGAAAAATTGAACGTTGTACTCAAGGGTGATGACAAGGATAAAGATGGCAAAAATTTGTTAAAAGTTGTTATGAGAACTTGGTTGCCAGCTGGTGATGCATTACTTCAGATGATAAGTATCCATCTTCCATCACCTGTAATTGCTCAGAAATACAGAATGGAACTACTGTACGAAGGCCCTCATGATGATGAAGCTGCAACTGGTAAATTTTTAAGTTATTTTGTTTTGTGTTTTCTTTTGATACATCTGTTTAATAGTAGTGTTAATAGTTGAACAGTTGGTGATAGTCAATTTTTCATTTTGATGAGTCAGATTGGAATTAAGTTGAATCAATGTTAAAGCTTTTCCAAGAGTCTGGATGTGGTCTATCTTATGATTAATAGATGAATGTAAAACAATAGTCTATAACATGTGAGTAGTTAGTCTTATAGTTTTCTATGTTCTGCCCTAAAAAATTTAAATTTCTTGTAAAAGTTTTAGCATGTCTTCTGTTTTTGGCGTTCAGTGCTAGGTATCTTAAAGTCACTTAATTTAAATCTATTTAAATGTGTGGTTCAGCTTATCTATAATCTACATCAAAAATACACTCCAAAGAAATTCTATGCTGAGAAAATTTGAAAATAAAATTTAGTAAGGTAGCACAAGTTATTTATTCTAAATCTAATCTGCTCTTCAGAAAAAGGGAGAAAAGTTACATAAGTAGCTCATGTGTGCTGAACAGTTTCATGTTGCAAGTGACATGGTTCCGTAAGATTCAAATAATTCCAGTTGGAACATCTTCTCTAAAGACATTTAAAATTATGTAGTTTGTTGAATTGAAACTTTTGAATTAGTTCAGTCAGCTTAGAGGGTATCCTTAAGATATCTCTGGATATTTTGTAGTGAATCTGTTGAAACATCTGTAGAGATAATGTGTGTTAAAGTTACTTCTGATTATATTATAATTGCAGTAGATGCCAAGACAATTTATTAACCCTCTGTTTAACTTATAGCCATCAAGAACTGTGATCCCAATGGTCCTGTCATGATGTACATCTCAAAAATGGTGCCAACATCAGATAAGGGTAGGTTCTATGCTTTGGCAGAGTTTTCTCTGGAACTGTATCATCTGGACAGAAGGTGAGGATTATGGGACCAAACTATATTCCTGGAAAGAAGGAAGATCTAGCTGAAAAAGCTATTCAGAGGTAATTCTAATAGTTGGACGTGCATCTGCCTCACGGGCATTAAATTTCAGCAACTATTAAAAGTGCATATCATTTAAATTTTCATTATATATTTTCAGAACTGTTCTTATGATGGGTCGTAATGTTGAACCTATTGAAAATGTGCCATGTGGTAACATCTGTGGTCTTGTTGGTATCGATCAATTTTTGGTGAAGACTGGTACCATCACCACCTTTAAAGAAGCTCATAACATGAGAGTCATGAAGTTCTCTGTGAGTCCTGTTGTGAGAGTTGCAGTAGAACCTATGCATCCATCTGATCTACCCAAATTGGTTGAGGGATTAAAGAGGTTAGCAAAGTCTGATCCTATGGTCCAAGTGAGTATTAGATGTTATGCTTTTGACAACCTTAATTTATTGGAAATGTTTTAAACTGCTAAAAGATTTAAATTTAGCTAATGCAATTCATTATTTGTGCTTATGTCAGTTTTTAAGGTTAAAGGTTCTATAAGGTAACATTTTTATATTTCTGAGACTAATTCTGAATTTTTCTTATTTTGACCATGGTTTTTAAAATCCTCAATGACCATTCCAAACTCCAGACACATCATTATGTGTAAACTAATAAAAATAATGCTGTTAGATTAATTTTTCTGTTAGAAAGTGATACTTCCATATTTTGTTTCTTAATTCAATGCTATCTTTGTATTTATCTCTATTTTTAAAATATCAAGAAATGAGAGGAATAACATTTTTAGTGTCTTCGATATTTCAGAAGGTGCTTGAGGCTTTCCAAATTGTCCATTGATGAATTGGTTGAGTTAAAAGTCACATTATCAATAGCCTGAGAGATTTTAATGGAGTTCGTAAATTTCTTCTAAAAATTATCTACTTTACAGTGTATCATTGAAGAATCTGGTGAACATATTGTTGCTGGAGCTGGTGAGCTTCATCTTGAGATTTGTTTGAAGGATTTGGAGGAAGATCATGCCTGCATTCCACTCAAGAAAACTGACCCAGTTGTATCTTACAGAGAAAGTGTTGCTGAAGAATCTGCTATAATGTGCTTATCCAAATCACCTAATAAGCATAACAGATTGTACATGAAGGCTGCACCAATGCCTGATGGGTTGCCTGAAGACATTGACAAAGTAAGATAAAAAAAAATATTAAATATTTAAATCTGAATTTTAAAATGTTCATTCTATCCAACTTTGATGGACTGATCAAAGCTTTTATAGGTTTGGAAAATTATTTTTGTCCATGTTTAAATGTTTTGTTCAAGTTTTAAAACTAATTTTTTGCATAATGTGTATTGATTAAGCTTGTGTTTTTTAATACTTGAATTTGCCTATCTTCGTAGGGTACTGTCAACCCTAAAGATGATTTCAAGGTCCGTGCTCGTTACCTTGCTGATAAATATGAATGGATGCAACTGAAGCTAGAAAAATCTGGTGCTTTGGTCCTGAAGGTACTGGCCCCAATCTCTTGGTTGATGTAACTAAGGGTGTACAATATCTCAATGAAATTAAAGATAGTGTCATTGCTGGTTTCCAATGGGCAACAAAGGAGGTAAAAGAGACTTCTTTTTTATTCCCCCTTATTATGAAATCAACCTTTATATGGATGGAACCTTTTTATAGAATATGGATGTAATTGTTTCTCTTTTACAGAGTGTGCTATGTGAAGAGAATATGAGAGGAGTTAGATTCAATATTTTTGATGTTACCCTGCATGCTGATGCTATCCACAGGGGTGGTGGACAGATTATTCCAACTGCAAGACGTTGTTTCTATGCTGCTGTCCTGACAGCTCAACCACGTGTTATGGAGCCTGTATATTTAGTAGAAATTCAGGTAATTATTTTGCTCATGTACTTCGTGTGTATTTTTCAATGTATTTTCTGTAGAGTTTTGGGGAATGAAAGACATTTTTGAAATTTCTAGTGTCCCGAGGCTGCTGTGGGTGGTATTTATGGTGTCTTAAATAGACGAAGAGGTCATGTCTTTGAAGAGGCTCAAGTAGCTGGAACACCTATGTTTATTGTTAAGGCATACTTACCAGTAAATGAATCTTTTGGTATGTAAAATGATTTAATTTACTATTGCATGAGTATCATTGTCTGTCAACACTTAAAATATTAAAGTGTAATCTCTTAATTTGCTTGCTGTTTGGTTCATGATGTTGATTTATGTAACAGTGAAAGTTTCTTATGGTCCAAGTTGTCTCCAATATCTACCAGTTCATCACTCATCATACTAGACATATCTTAAATAAAAAGGGTCTGACCTGCTAAACCATGGCAGACTTAAAATTAAATTTCTGTCCACAAAAATGGTCAAGACCATTAGATGAAATCTATATTTATATAATTTTGAGTGTGTAAATAAGCTTTGTTTTCAGGACAAATGCAGAATATTCGACTTCTATTTAATCTGTAGTCCCATTGACACCCTTAGTTGGCATGTCTTAGTCAGTTTTCTTGAATTGTTTAATTAACATAGGAATGAGATTTATATATATTTACACTCATTTATTTTTTCAATTCAGGATTCACAGCTGACCTGCGATCGAATACTGGTGGCCAAGCATTCCCTCAATGTGTGTTTGATCACTGGCAAATTCTGCCCGGAGATCCTTTGGATGGAAAGTCCAGACCTCACCAAATTATCATGGATACCAGGAAACGCAAAGGATTAAAGGAGTCTCTACCTGATCTTGACCAATATCTAGATAAATTATAAAATGGACTCTTAAATCTAAAAAAATGGAAAAACTAGACAGCTTGATATTTGTAAATGTTACGGAAAAGAAAGCAGAATAAAATGCTGGCTAGAAAAATTGTTTTTTCTTGTATTGTTTCATTTAGGACTCTTATTCACATTAATATTACATCAAGCCTATTTTCTGCATGCAATAATATTGTAATAATGGGAGAATGGATGGTTTTAAACAAGGTTGGTAATAAATATTTTGATAGCCATTACGTAGGAACTACAGGAGGATGAAGTAGTAAATTTCAAATCTGATCTACATTCATAATTAACTTATAGGTATATTTGCAAATGAACTGTCTTAATCTAATCTTCAAAAAAGTAAATCCGGGCTATTTTTTGTCAATATATATTTGCCCTTTCTAGAAATATTCCTAGTACTGTAGATCACGAAATTTTCTTCATTCTGGGTATACATAATTTATAAATCATTCTGTATTGATTTGTTTGATTAGCTCTTTTTTCAGCTTATCTGTACTTGGCCATGTGTAATAGTGAACTTTTAGGCTAATAGTTATGGGTTATGTTGCAGCTTTGGTTTGGTTGTGTATCCTGGCTAACATTGATGCTGCGAGACAAAGACGTCTGCCAACCATTCTAGCAGTCTCAAGTTGATCAAAAATTCCACAAGGGGCATAGGATAAATATATTTTTCACTGTTTTAGCATTTAACTCCTTGATCACACATAATTTTCAAGAAAAAGTGTGCCTTTTTACCAGGATTCCATTAATTTTTTGATCTGCTATACCTAGTTTTAAAAGAATTATCCCCACTTACATTATAGTCTGGTGCTGCCATCTGGTATGTAAAGATTTCATACTAAATGAAATGGATTGTTTTTAATCCTTTAGATGTTACTTTTGAACACTCCAGCTCGAAAATATAGGCACGAGAAAGAGGGGAAACCTCATCCTGTAACTTTGATGGCTACGAGAGGGGTGGGATTAATATGTTGAATGCGCCTAAGATTTAGTAAGAGGGGATTCAAGGTATAAAACTTGTAGCTTGCTGCTTTAGAGGAAATTTTTTTTATGGCTATGTGTGTGTATGTAATTATATATATATATACACTCGCACACACGTCTTAACTATAACCTATAGGAACTATAAGGTTTTAAAGAGATTTTAATTAGTATTGAATGTACAAAAATTTCATTGTGCAAAGCATGTTTTGTTAATAGAACTATAAAGTTACATTATTAGTACATGATCTCTTGACTTTGTTGATATTATGACAGTTAATTTTATCGGTGTAATAGGTTTTTTTTTCTCCCCAAAGAGAGAAATGAGTATGAACCTTGTATTTATAATATGCAGTCTCATTCTTGCCTTTCATTTAATGCTCATATTTATTATTAATGATAGCAAGATTTGATGAATTTGATGGCTGCTTCAGTTGCAAAATGCAGTCTGTCAAATTTGGTGAAAATACCTTTCAACTATTAGCCAACAGATGGAAGTACAATATTTGGAAATACAAGTGATGTCAGAAAAAAATATTAATTTTCCACTCTTCTCTCTAGTTCCAATGAATAACTTTAAATGCCCTAGAGATGCAGCTCTAATCCTTTTGGTGAATGATTCAAAAGCTTGATCATTGAGCTTTTGGATCCCACTACTAATTTCTTTCCAATCAATACTTTAAAAGGGAGTTCTCTTTCATTCATGCCTCCGGTGTAAAGAATCTGCAATTTTTGCATTAGAAGACTTGGCGTGCAGGTTGACAAGATCTTAACCTAGAAGGCCTAGTTGCTATATGCAGCCCTATCCTCAATTGATCTGTCAATGGAGAGGAAAGGTGGTAAAATTTCTTGGTTAGTGAACTTTAAAAACTTTGTTAAGATGCATATGATGAAGCTACTGTCAATTCACATATGACATCCATGTCTATAATCAACTGTTTATAAATTTCTACCTAAAATCCTTTTGGTGCAGTCAGGCTTTCTGAAGTAGCTTGTACTGAGCTCAAAAGCATTTACCAAAATGATAGACATGGTTAATAGGGCGGAGAGTAAAAAAAAAGTTTTCGATTTTGTTTTTGCCCTAGTGCGGAAAAGTTGGGTACTGGTGGGTAGTTCACGTATGCAAAGTTTTGGGATAAACAAAAATTATCTTCAGTCTCCATTTCGACTGTGATTTTTAGAAGATTTTTACCATACAGTTAAAAATGTGTATTTCCATTGTTTGTATTTTCTGATATCTTTTTTTTATATCTCTTTGCTTTTTCTGAAATAAAATTCAGAAGTCACCACAGGGAAGTGGCTGCATTGCATGTTCCACCCAACCATATGGTCACTTAATTCCTTTGCTCTTGCAATTATTCCGATTTTACTCTGTACTCTCATTTGGTTTCAAATGATGGCATGGCTTTTCTCGACCCTATTGGGGTTCTAACTAAAGTGCCAAACTTATTTTCTCCACACACAGCCGCAGAAACCTCTGTTACTAGTTTCACGAAACTTTCAACACTTTGGGTGTGGCAAGGAAATTTTAGGCTTCCCAGGTGCTGAGTTATAGACTCTCCACTGGAAATCAAATTTCTCAAATCATCTTCTGTCAAGTAAGATGTTATTGGGGATTCCGTCAAATTACATTTCTGCCAATCAATAAGGTCTATAGATGAAACTGCCTTGAAGTTGAGTGACGGAATGTTGTAGTGCCTGGTTCCTTCCTTTTTTTTCTCCCTTTCTTGCTCGTAAAATCCTACGTAGTCCAAGTTCTCGAATGGGCTGTCTGTCATCTGTAATCATTGACAAGATTATTGCTTCTGGGTGGCTGAAATAGCCATTTCTCTGGATAATGGGATCGACCACAGTCTTTAAATCGTTTGTAAGATAGCGCGAGACGTTTATTGTCTGCCATAAATTTTGTGGACCATACGAGCAGTATGGATTTAATTTGACTGTAAACCACATAGGTGGTACACTTTCATGATGAACTCTGCCAGAGTTTGAAAGCTCTGATGAGCTAATGTATAAACGCTTTATTCGATTTGCAGTTGTTAGCCAACGTGCATGATACATTTTCCCAGGGTGCTTTTGTGTCAAACTTAATGAGCAGTTTATATTTGTGACAGCTTGACAAATATCTCAAAGCTATTGCTTGTGTGTGCTAAGGTCCTTTATGTAGATTTTCGGAAATTCGCTCGAAATGTCTACAAATCTCACAACTGGCAGGTTTTTACAACTTGCCAATGTAGTAGGTCCAGAAAATGCATTAGGGTCACTCGTTCCACCATCCAAATGCTGCACTAAATGTCGGAGTGGCAACTCATTTGCGTTAACTGGCAGATAAACCAGTGTAAGGGTTTCCCAATGGCAAATCACGCCGATTTTATAGCCAGTATTAACGACTGTTCCATCGCACCCTATTGCTACTAGTTGATGAATGTCAATATTCTTATTCTCCGTGAATTGCAGCATCATTTGAGAAATGCTCAAAGCTGATGATGAGGTTAGTGCTATGTGTCCAAGGTACTTGCTTCCAGGATCCTTAATCATTGTAACGTGTTCTTCCAGGACTGTTTTCTGGTACATCTTTCCCCCTATGCTCTCTTGCATTAGAGTTTTGTCCTTCCTTCTGTCAAAATATAGTCCCTTCAGTGGTTCCAGCTGTCTTACATTTCCTTGCTGATATTCTTTCCGAATTTTTTTCCTCTCTCTATTTTATGTCTATCTTTACATTTCCATCATCTTTATCTTTACATCATCTTACATCTCCATTATCTTTACATCATCAGTCTCCTTTATTTTATGTCTTATCAATTACATTTAAAATGTGTTTTGGTAATCAACCCCTAATCTTCCAAAACAGCGCTTGCAATGATGGCTCCAGCCCAATCTGAAACTCTGTCACAAGCTATAGCTACTGCCGGGTATTGGCTTGATCGTAACGTCTTTTTCCCTTCAGATCGAGTCATCCTGGATGTGAATGGGGAAGGCTTCAAGTAATCTGTGTCACTATCGGAGTTGTTTGGATCCATGTTAGAATCCTGGATCAGGAAATGTGAGCCTAGATGGAGTAACAGCATGGGCGAAACCTTATTTAAGACTTACTGCTTCTGTCTCTTTCTGTTTCCTATCTGCTCGTTCCTCAGCTTTCAGTTTCTTTTTAAGTCAACTGCACCTATGGACTTTGCCTAAGTGCCCATTGTTTATAAGAAAAGTTCTTTCCATTTTAAGGATCCTTTTATGCTTTGGGCAAGAAACATTTGTTAAAAGAAACCAACTTACATGAAAAAAAATGTCCGAAAAATTTCCGTGAGTCTTTCACGAAGGTTTTAAGCTTCGTTTCTAAAGTTGTTGTTGACAATGTTTGCATTCCAAAAATTTCTTTATCTTTCTGCATGCAGTGTGTCAGCTGTTTCCTCTCTGTATTAGTTTCGAATATTACCTCTGTATTTTATTTAGAACAAAATGACGATTGAATACAAAACAATGGAAATACACATTTTTAACTGTATTGGTAAAAAAATCTGCTAAACCATCAACGGCCAAAATGGGAGACGAGGAACATTGTTTGTTTGTCCCAAAACTTTCATACGTTGACCTACCCACCAGTACCCAACTTTTCCTCACATATGGCAAAAACGAAATCGAAAACTTTTTTAACGCTCCGCCCTAATGGTTAATGATCAACTGAAATTGGGTGAATTTTTTAAGGCAGAGTTCTCATTAGCTTATATCAAATATCATATGTACTTCAAAAACTAATGACTTCTGTGTATCAGTGAGTTTCTTAAAATTTTTCGAAAATCTCTTAATTTTTTTTAAAGAAAGATAACTTTTTGCCTCGCATAGAACAATGGATACCATGCAAAACATTGAAATACCAGCCTTTTTAACATTTTATGAAGAAAAAAATGTCATTGTTTCCCATTTTAAAGATTTTGATTGTCATCAAGTATTAGTAACATGTTGATAATATATACATTTATATGGCTATTGAATGGCTAGAAAAAGAAAGTAGTCATTTCCTCTCCTAATTTGATCACCTTTATTTATTGCATATTGATGCTTCTTTATCTTTCTATGTAATAGTTATAAATTAGAGATATATATTTATACAGGTTAGAGTAAGGAAAATCATTTTATTGAAATTGTTGCCTGAGGAATGCTCATGAGCTTCTACTCATTAGCAGAAAAAAAAAATATTACATGATTAAAAGGGAGAAAAAATTCATAAAAAATCATAGTTTAATTCGGCTTGCATTGTCACCAACCACTTCATTCTGGATTGGTCATCTGGATATGTGCGATGACATGATACTTCAACACTGGGCCACACAACATAGCATTCAAACACTGCTAATTTCTCCTCATTTGAACAGATCACGTGATCATGGAAATCATGATGATAAATCTTATGCGAACTAGATTTTCCCAACTTGTCAGTCAAAAAAGAAATTCACCAGGATTTTTGGTTGAATTTCTCCACTTGGAAAAGAACATTCCAAGATTTTCATTGTAACATCTGAAAAAACAATAATAAATAGTAACAGCAAATTTATTAATATTATAGAAAACAAAGACAAGTAAAGTATTACTTAAAAGAAAAGATAGAGTTTAATTCTTAGTGCTATTTATAGAAAATAACGACTGGATCAAAGAGGTTATATATTCATTATTTACATTTTAATAATACAGGCATAGAAGCTAAAAGCAGATAACAATTCTTTTGTTATCTGCTTTTTATTTCAAGATTTTTTTTTTTTTTTTTTTTTGGGGGGGGGGGGGGGGGGGGGGGGGGGGGGGGGGGGGGGCGAATTAACATTAATGTTTTCAAAAGGTACATTTACTTCAATGCTATTTTTTTTTAAATCTCAAACTGATACATATATATACAATGTAGATGTACATTGTTGTTACTCGTTTTCTCATCATACAGCCCCTCTCGCATCTCAATCATATATGTGTTAAATATTAATAATAAAAGATAAAATAATTTTTATATACCATGTTTTTTAAATTTTCTGTTGAATCATATAAACTTGACAATTCTATGCATTAAATAAATACTTGTTTTAAAATTTTTTTTGATGAAATATCCCATCAACTTGAAAGTAAAATGAAGTTAATTGGAGGTTAAACTAGCATTTAACTTTATTCGTTCTCCCGTACCGGCTGATAGATGCTGCACCAGTCTAGAAACAAAATTAATTGAAAATAACTGAAAATTAATTTAATTCTGCTTAAAGATGGCTAAAAGTATTAATATAAGGCATTGTCTCGTGTTCTGAGCTATTCTAAAGTTTCAAATGCCTAGCTAATTGGGAAGTTAGTTAAAAATCAATTGCAAGATTTGAACTGGAAAAACACACAAACAAACAAGAAAGCGAGTTAATAAAAACATGTAAATAAGGCATTGGTCAGTAAAAGTTTTCACAGGACTACTTGGTTTTGTAAGCCACAACAACAAAAATACATAAATCTATACAATGTGGCTATAACTACTGTTAGATTTACTCTCAGGAAGAGCATAAAATTTCCTGCCAGATTTGTAAATTTAAAATTTCATTTACATGTGGTCACAGTAAAGGATATTTGGAAACAGGGATATAACATATGACTTGCAGACTTTGAAAGCAGTTACACGGATATTGTCCTTTAATACACACATTGCATAAAAAAATTCCAAAAATCTCAAGAAACACTTCTTTTGAAACAATCCATTCCTTATCTGTTTGTCTGCTCTAATTTATAATTAATCAATAAATGGTCTAAATCTTACTACTTATGTTCTTTAAACTTATGCTACATTGATTACACATACAAGCACATTCCATACAGATATATTTCAGTAAAAAAAAATTAAATAAAAACATGTAAAATTACAAGTTCAGTTCTCACCTATCGATTGTGCAATAGCAGATGCATTATCTGGCAGATTATTGCGTGGTCCAACTAATAATGTGACTAGGGAACATTCAGTTTTACCATTCGTTTGCTGTTGTACTAGGTAGTTGCAACATTCCAATATTTGAAAATAATCCCTACAATAAAAAAAAGAAAAAAAAATTCATCTTCACAATAGTGTTCAACCAAAATATTTCAGTTTGCATATATCTGAAAAATACGTAATAAAATTAAAATATAAGTTTACTTTCAAAGTGTTATTACACACAATCTACCAATAAGTATTTGGACACCCATACAAATGACGATATTTGCAGTCCTGATATACGTCATTCTTTCCACTGTTAATATCGTGTAGGAAACAACATTGGGATTAGCTGCATGCAAGATGCCATAAAGTGCAGAGTTATCTGATTTCAAGAAAGGTGTAATGACCTGTAATATCGGGTATCACAGAAATAGCTGATCCTTGAGGGACATATCTAGTGAGCTGAATTATCCAAAATCAACAGTGGGCTATGTGATTCAGAAGTGGAATGTGAGCAGTGATTGTCAGAATGTGCCCCGAGTTGGCAGGCCCACGAAACAGGGAGATATAGACCGACAAGTGCTGTCCAGAGAAATTCAGAAGAACAGCACCCAACCGATGGCCCACATACTCCAGGAGTTTCAACATTCATCCATGAGTGTTTTTTCGATGAATACCATCCATAAGGAAGCACATCTGCTTGGTTTTCATGGTCATGTTGCCGTCCATAAGTGATCCCAAAGTCCAACCACACTGCTCAGTTAAAGTAGTACAAAGCACGTTGGAAGTAGACTGTAGATCAGAGGAAACGGGTTCTCTGGAGCGGCAAATCAAGGTTCACCCTCTACTGTTGGGAGGGACTAGGTCTGGCATCTGCCTGGGGAACATCTACCAGAATGAATTGTGCCCACAGTAAAGTGGGGCAAAGGTGGAATTTCGGTCTGGGGGTGTTTCTCCTGGTATGGACTGGGACCCTTGGTCCCAATTCATGTTAAGCTCAATGCGACACCTACTGTACTATTTTGGATGACAGTGTGTTTCCTACATTGTGGCAGTTTTACGGGTTGGACCCATGTTACTTCCTAACTGAGTCGTCCTAGCTGAGTTGAAGAAAATACCACTAGCTGTCATATAAGAACTTGTGGAAAGCATGCCCAGAGGGTTGAGGCTGTATTTGCCTCTTGTGGAGGCTCTACCAACTATTGAATATGAATAAATTTCGCTTTTCTTTTCTATCACAGGTGTGCAAATACTTATTGGTAGATAATGTGTGTGTGCATGTGTGTGTATATATATATATACACACAGAGTTGTCCAAAACATTTGCATTTCATGTTTTGAAAAAAAAAAAAAAAAAAAAAAAAAAAAGAAGAGAAATGAAAAGAAAAGAGAGAGAGAACAAAATGAGGTACGTACATGTTTGTTTTCTTGGAAAGACAATTTAAAACAGTTTTACACAACAAAATTTTAAAGATTAAACAACTTCCACATGAGCTCGTTTAATAGAGTCCTTACTTGGAGGACAACAATTTGAGTATTCTAAACGAAAACGATTCTACTCGCATAGACGTAGCATGGCATAGCATGCTTCTAATTTTTTATTTGGGGGGGTGGTTGGGAGGGGTACGAATTGAATTCAGTTAGGGCCCTCCTGAGCGCATTGAGTGTTGGACGGTCAATAAAATATGAAATATGATTTTTTAAAACTGAACAACAATAGAATTGATATTTGAGTAGCATTCAAAAGTTACACAGTGGACACTCGTTAATTTGAACTCGGTTAAATCGAACTTTCGGTCAATTCGAACTAATCCAAAGGCCCCAAAAACTTGTATTGGAATTAATGTTAAAAATATTTCATTAATTCAAACTAAATTTTTATCACTTTGGTTAATTCGAACTAAAAATTTGACAAAAAAAAATTCTTTTTCCTCTTTTAATGGAGAAAATACACGCTGTATTTATTATTTTGTGTGTCAAAATCATCTGTATTTCTTTTCTGTGTACAGAGGCACATGCCTGCATTCCTGGAATATTGCATTTCTACTAAGCATTAGGGACATCAGTGCTTAACGGACAAAGCGATTTTCCGTTATTTGTATCGATTTTCTTAGAATTTCAGAAAAACCAGTCTTTACTACAGATTCTAGGGAGCTGCATCAGTTATGCTTGCAGTGCAGACAAGTTAATGTAATTTAGTTTTTCTTCCTGGTTTGGTTTGGTTTGGAGCACTACAGTCAACTTTTTGCTACACGAGGGCTAATTAGACCGGGACCTACAGTTTAAAGCCGATTCCAAATGGCTACAAGCATCCATGCCAACAGTAGGATTCAAACTCACAGGATCTGAACCGAATGCCAGCACCCTAGCCATTCGGCCATCATCTGGCAAGTTTTTCTTCCACAGTGTGTGGTGTGAACGTGTAAAAATTCAGGATGCCTACACGTAGAAAGTACAAAACCCTAACTTTGGAGACAAAGGTAGAAATTTTAAAGGAAGTAGAAAATGGCGAGTATAAAAACAAAGTTAGCAGCTGACTATGAAATACAAAAAAAAAACCTTGTCAACTTATTTGAAAAACAAGGAGTCAATTTTAGATTCATGGGAAAAATTGAAATTTGCTAGAGGAAGGTAACACATGAGAAATGTGTCCCAAGATGATCTAGAAAACGCTCTACCGCTATGGTTCCAGGATGTTAGATCTCGAAATTTTCCAATAAATGGACCTTTAGTGCAAAGGAAGGCTGATGAATTGGCAAGTTGAATGGGTATTGAAGATTTTAAATGCAGTGATGGAGGGCTTTCTCAATTTAAGTCAAGGCACATTATTTCTTATCAAACTGTATGTGGCCAAAGCTCTAATGTAAACGAAGACGTATGCACTAATTTCGGTACGAAACTGCCAGGGCTTTTCTCTACTTATCTGCCGAAAGATATTTTTTAATGCAGACGAAACTGCATTTTTTAAATAAACTCTTGCCAAACAAGACGTTACATTCTAAAGGGGATGCTTGCGTAGGAGATAAAAGCAGTAAAGAGAGGATTACAGCTTTAGTTTGTGTTAATATGGATGGGAGCGAAAAGCTTAAATTATTAGTGATTGGAAAGTCCAAGAATCCCTGAAGTCTTAAAGGAATTAAAACACTGCCAGTTGATTATGTATCCAATACAAAAATGTTTACTTCAAATCGAAAAGCTGGCTGAACAATGTAGGCATCATAAACAAAACCAAACATCCATTTTACAGTTCTTCTTAAAACTGTAATTCATATTTTCAATTAAAGTTGACATTCTACTGTATATCTTCTGCTTCATTTTATGATTAAGGTAAGTCTGTATTGCTTTTTAATATGTTTAATTTTAGATAGCATAGTATAATATATTTTCTGAGGTTATACATACCAGGAGATTTTTCTTCTTCAGTGATACACTTTTAAGTTATATATTTTCTCTTAACATCGGATAATTCGAACTTTTTTCTGAGAACCTTTGAGTTTGAATTAACGAGTGCCCACTGTATTATGTTAAGGCTAAACACATCGGAATCTTCAGTTTCGCAGTTTGATTAAGCGGGAAAAAAAACAAAACTTTCTTAGAAGTTTCTACAATTTTCCGATTTTAACTGAACTTCTATTAACATTTTAGTTTATTTCAAGTGTGTGTGTATGTATATATATATATATATATATATATATATATATATATAGATATATATATATATATATATATATATATATATATATTAATTAACTACTCTGCGGTTTTATCATGGAAATTTACTTTCCATTAATTGTAACATTGGACTAAATTATAAAGCAACAATCTTTACAAATTAAAAGAATAAACACAAATAATTACAAAATATAAACACATTCTATACTTATAGAGCTACAATAAAGAGAAAAATGAACTGAGACAGATAGCATTGACATAATTCATCTTTTTATGCATCAATGACATCAGAAAATAAATCTCTTTCACCGTATGAAATTAATTCCCTAAATAATTCACTAAATTATTCCCTAAACATTTGTATTAAAGTAAAATTATGATGCAATATGTTGCTATTAATAATAATTGAAGTATTTATGAATAATTTAATTAATTTACAGTATCTATTAATTTTACGATTTTTTTCAAATGAGCTGTCATCTCTGTTAAAATATCAAGTTTTACTACTGTTAACACAAGCATTAAAATTATCAAATTATAAGAAACATACCATGCTTCTTTTTCTTTTTTTCGAGGGTACTTCATGGGAACAAGGCTAATTTTCTCCATTTGACGCTGAGCTCTTATGAACCTTGAATGAAAGCAAAAATGAAATTTAAAATATTGATATTTTTTCTGCCTAGAATAATTATAATAAATATTTTAAGTTAATTTACAGCACAAACCTGCATCCTTTACGTAATTCATTCTCCAGCCAACGAATAGCCTCCCGGGCACCTATACTTTCTTTCTTAAGTTGATCGAGATTGGCAATAACTGTAATAATGCAGAATGTATTTTTAAAAATGTAACAAGATATTAAATAGAGAATGAGCAAAACTTTAAAATATTCCCTATAAATAACTGAAAATTTAACACTATTCATGGATTTAAAAGGTTTCTCCCCCAAAGCTGGAGAATGCCTACACAATAACTGAAGGCAGGCAGAATGGTGATATTTAACATTTTATGTGCATAGATATCTGACATTTATATCCTAATTTTCTTTTCCTTCTTATTTCGAAAAGGGATATGGAAAGAACCTCCTTTCAAGAATTATTTTAAAGTGCTAGTTAAACTGATATTGCTTTTTTTTTTTCTTTCTTGTGTGAATGGAATGTGTATTAGATCTTTAGAAAAAAGCATAATAGCTCAGAGAAAAACTAATGAAGCTAAGAATTTTTCCCAACATAGCTTAATTTTTCATTCTTACACTACATTACTGGAAGTTATTACATAAATACTCTGGCAATAAATGCATTTGTCTTTATTTAAACTTTCAAGGTGAACTTGACAACTATAATAAGCATTTTAATTATAGAATATATTATTGAACTAAACAATACTGTATATACATACATAATGTTAACATAAAAAGAAGGGGATAAAAGAAATAAAGAGAAAACTACAAGTTTGGTTTACATTTCCCCCTAAAATCCCATATAAATTTAAATCAATTTTAGTTTTTGTTTATTCATGAAATCTTTTAACAGAAAATATTTCAAATGAATAGATAAGTCTTTAAACATAAAACCATTATGCAAGATCGATGCAATTTATAACTATATAAATTAGAACTTTAAAATTTTCCTACATAAGAAAATTCTTTGATACTAAGAAAGGAAAGAGAGAAACAACTGGAATGAAAGTAATCAAGGTAGAAAATTTTTACTTCATTTATCACTTCAATCTCACTGATATATACTTTTTTTTCTTCATGTGGGCTGTGAAAAACTGATATAAAATTGCAAGTCACAACTTTATTTACATTTACTGTGATTGATTTTAAAAATATGATATCAATAATGTAAAAATATATCAATAATGATTGTAATTCAAATTGTGACTTGTAATTAATTTTACATCAGCGTACACTATGTATTAAAAATATAATAATCTGTGGTCTCTAAAATATGTTAAAAATTGCTATTGATAATTATTTTCTTAATTTGTAAACTCCATTCAGGAAAGAAAAAAGGTGACATGATTTATAAAATTAACATCAGTTAGCTGAAGGAGTAAAAAACTATATAATAAACAAAAATAAAATTTTTATATTAAACCTTTATTCTGTTTTAAACAAGTAAAACTTTTACAATAGAAAGAAATACATACTTGATTAAAAAGAATACAGTCGAACCCTGTTATAACGAACTTGAAGGGACCAAAGGTTTTGTTCGCTATATCGGGTGGTTTGCTATATCCGAACCATTAAGAAAAATGTTAAGAGTTCACAAAATGTATAACTCTTGCCATGTGTATTCAATAATGATGTATTGAAAGAATGATAAAATCTATTGAAAATAATCATTAATGAATTAAATTGACTAAAATCGATTACATTAAACTGACACAATACTAATTAAATTAACTGAAAATGAAAACAAATGGAAATAAACTGATTTTATCCTTAATAGTTGCTCACTGTTTTGATACAGAAATAATCGGTAATTTTCTGCTGACGTGATGCCGATTTCAAAAACATTTTACACAAACACATTACTCTTTCTTCCACTGTTTGTGTTGACAAAAACTTATTGTAAGAACTGAAGACACAACTCAACTCAACTTTTTTTAGTAGAAAAAGGGAAGGAGAAAAGATACGGCCATGTTGGCTGATGTGAGGAGCTGCCTATGACAACATAGTTGTTTATTCCTTTATTTTATATGTTTGTGTAATGTGCTGCTTTAAAGATCAATTAAAGTTTGGCAGCTAAAAGGAAGACGACCTTTTATTTGTGTGTGTGTGAAGTCTCTCACCACCTTTACCCACTCGTTCTATGAAGAATGAGTTCTACTATTATTTACACTCATCGCTGCTGTAGCATCTGAGTTGGTGGAGATTTCGTCATTTATATGCTCCTCTTCATCAGCATCAGAAGCAGAATCTTCGATTTCAGAATGATTCATTTTAATTTCTTCCACCATATCTTCATCAGTCAGATTTTCACACGTAATGACTTCATCATCACGTTTCAAACAATTGCACGCCACAATCTGAGAATGATGAAATTTTCTGCTTTTCTATTCACATCGCGATAGGTGAATCTTCATCATCTTCTTCAACATTCGTTGTATGTTCAACATTCTTAAAAAGTTAAAAAATTTTTTTTTAAATTTCAGTTGCCGACTGAAAAAAATGTTCGTTATAGCCGATTCTTAAGATTTCGGAGGTTCGCTATAAAAGGATAGATTTGCTTTAAACACAGTAGGAAAACGGTGGGACCAAAATTTTTGTTCGTTATATACCATGTTCGCTATAACGGGGTTCGACTGTAAATATTTTAGAGCTACAACGAGACTCAAACTGAAAGAAAAAAAAATAACTTACCTACTAAAGGCACTATCACAATAAAACGTTTTGAAGCAATCAATTGTTTCAATGATGTTAAATTGTAGCATAGAACACTTGTATCTGAAACTAAATAAGGTGAGAGTTGAGGAGCAGCACCGCCTTCCACCAGCAGCTCTAAGTCATTTACTTCAGCCTGAAATGAAATTTAAAACAAGATGACGTACACTGTTTACCAATGTAATTATCTAACTAGAGAACTGAACACAATTTCTATACTCATATTACATCGACGAATTTACTTACTTTCAGCCACAAATGAGCCATACTCCTCATTAAGTTCTGCTTCTGAGATTCGACATCACAGTTACTCTGCAAAACAGGAATTGATATCTATTGGTAGAAAAAACTAGTTAATTTATAAGTTAAAACGCAATTAAAAAATACCCAAGTTTCATAAAAAGTGCCCTGTTTATCTGCTGAACTTCAGAACTAATCTACTAATTTCTATAAAATCATGTTAATTCGTATTCAGAAACAAAGTTTTAAGGACAATTATAAAATTAAATTATGCTAAAATGAGATTGTGTATATATATATATTTAAATCTTGACGTGTGCGCTGCACTTTTAAATCTTAGATTCCTTGTTTAGAAATATTGGAGATTCGTGGTCTGATGGTAAATCCCCTTTCCTGAGTCTAAACCCCAGTAATATTAATTTATTGCTTTAAAACCCTTAGCCACAGAACCTCCCATGAATTGCATGCCTTTGCATTTCTACACGTGGATGGAATTTAGGAGTGGGTTAGCATCATGAGCCCTTAAATCTGCTGACCATACAAATACAGTCACATGTAGTCTAACCTTGCCCTCTCGCGTTTAATGTTGAAAGGTGATATTATTCTGAGTCATTCTTCTGGAATGAACGGATGTATTTTATCACTCTAATAAATGATTTGGCCTGACTGCTTCCAAAATTTTATTCCTTTCAGGCTGAGTCTAGTTCCAGTCATGTAAATATGAGCTAGTTTTCCCTTTCAGGTTATAATTTAAGGACGTGCTGTAATGGGTATATTACATTATATATATTATTTCCAGTGGCAAGGCAAAAGAGATTACAAAGGAACAATGAAATAAAAACAGATGACCGAAGTTATTGCCCTAGTAGCATTCTTGCATCCCAATATCTCGACACCTCTGTAGATCCACAAAGAGCCCCACATCAGAGCAGGTGGTCCCTTTCCATTACTTCTCCAGAATCACATAGTGGGCAAAAAGGCTCGGTTGAAATGCCTATGTGTCGCAGATGGGTGGCGAGGCAATCGTGTCCTGTAGACAGACGGAAGGCTGCAAATGCATCACATCTTGGTTTATCAGGTATAAAAGAAGAGCTTACCCTCCTCCAACTTTTTAAAGCTATGTATATATATATAGTGCTCGATTTCTAGAAATACAGGTGCCAGAACTGTAACCTTCCAGGGTCTCTTGTGATGTCCCGTATCTCACGCCGTGGAGGAGAGGCATAGCCCTAATCGGAGGTGTAGCCGTCACGAAGATGTGATGCAGTCGGGCAAATTGTAGATCCAGGGAATCACTTACAAACCTTAGGCGAGACACGCACTCTTGGAGCCATTGATGAAATACAAAACTTCGAGGATTTGCTTTATTGATTAGAAAGCCTTAGCTGCAGCGACCACATGACTTGGTCTGGCGAGGCGCGGATTACATTACAAGACAGAAGCGGACCGCAGGTCCGACAGCAACGAGAGTTAGACCCCAAGAGACAGAAATCTTCTTTTCACACAAATAGTAAATAAGTGCTTTACGATATTGACGCTAGAGGGCCTAGACTACTTAATATTTTAATTGGGCGACTTTAGATTCGTGGAGTTCACGTGTCCACTTAAGTTTATCGGGGACTTTACTGCTAGATCCTGCGCTTGTTAGAACCGCGACCTCTTGACCTGGGTGCAGGATAAGTGGCCATAAAGTTCTTATAAAGTGCGGTTTTTGACGTTACAGAACCTATAAATTTAGAGTGGTTCGAGGGCTCTTCAAGATTTTTGACACTATACTGACATTCGGAATCTCATAACTTCTAACACTCATATCTGGGGATGTTATTGAGTTCAGCTACTTCACATGCCTGTATAATGATCTGCAGGGATAATATAATTTATCTTATTTTACTTTTAGGTTGCAATTTTAGAAAAGGGGTCCTGCTTTATTAAGAGGGTAATTTTAAATACGCTTTAGATATATAGTGGTGGGCCGTTATTATCACACACAAATATATATATATATATATATATATATATATATATATATATATATATAGTGCTCGATTTCTAGAAATACAGGTGCCAGAACTGTAACCTTCCAGGGTCTGTGTGTGTGTTGGTTGGGGGGGGGGTTCCAAATTCATATATATATATATATATACACACATACACAGTGGAATCTTGATTTATCGTTCTCTGAATCATCATTTTCCCATATGTGTTGTTTATTCTACCCAGTCCCAACTATCATAGTTCTTTGTTATGTTCCCGCATTTATCGTTCAGTTCAGTCGGTCCCTTGAAAAAAAATAGATTGAGATTCCACTGTGTGTGTGTGTGTGTATATATATATATTTATATAATAAGCCAGACCCACTCACTAACAACAGAGTAATATGTGATTAAATAAATGCTTTTAACTATCGTAATTTTTTTTCCTAAAGAAAGGTACTGGAATGCCATTCTGGAGTGTTCCGCCTCAAATCGAGCCCTGTATATATATATATATATATATATATATATATATATATATATATATATATATATATATATGTGTGTGTGTGTGTGTGTGTGTGTGTGTGTGTGTATGTATGCATATGAATGTATATACATATACACACACACATATATATATACATAGATATATGAATGTGTATGTGTGTGCTTACATGTATGCATGCATTGTAAATGATATTCCCTAGATAAGAGACATCTGAGCACAAGATTTCAATAAAAATAAATGAACATAAAATAAGGAACAGTAATACGATATAATATAAATATTTTTGTTGTATGGTCCAATGGTTATCCTTTTCTATGAAAGATAAATATTGAAAAGATGATTAGATTCTAGTTTAAACTTTTCAATAAATGTATGTATATATATATATATGTAAGAAATCTGGATGGGTGGCAAGGATTGTAGTTATTTTAATTTCTGATAACTTGGAATAAGCTTTTCTTCATTTTTATGAACTTATGGTCACATAACTTTAAAAAAGAAATTCTACAATTATTTGATAATGATATATATGAAAGATATCTTTAAAACAGTTAAAATACTCTTGCAGAATTAAAAGACTTATCAAATGAGGCACATTACTTTCAGCATCCTCCAAAATTATGAGCCCTTAAGGCATGCTTGCCTGGTCCAAAAAGAGAATGACAGTAAAAATGTTTCATATATATCTATATATATAAAACAGTTCCGCAACTGAGTGACTTACAGTAATGCACAGACCAAACCGCTGGACCTAAAGGGCTGAAATTTTGCATGGTGATTCTTCTTATAGTGTTGGGGTGCACTAAGAAAGATTTTTGAAAAATTCTCCTTAGATTTTTTTAAAATTAAATTTTTAAGCTGTTTTTGTAACTTTTTTTAAGTTTGCATTTAAAATAATGATATGAGGGTTATAAAATTTATATCACGAGAAAGATCATAAAAATTCCTTTAAAATGATATCTTTTTCGAATCTTTACCTCCATTTTCTGATTTTTGGTGAATTTTTAAAGATTAATTTTTAGAATTTAAATGCTGATCATGTGGTTTATTTTCTTTTTGTGGTACTTTAAACTAATTTTGCATTAGGTGCATAACAACAAAATAGACAATTTTTTTCTTTCTTTTTCTTGCTAATGCGGCAGACGATTGGGCATTACCCAAAAAATATTAAAATACAGTAAAAGAAATGTTCCTCAAACTATACTATATTAACTGTACTATATTCTTCAGTATGTTCTATTAGATTTAATTTCAATATTTTATTCTACATTATTTTGTCTATAAAAATATCCGTTACAATTTTTTTATAAATATATATATATATATATTTTTGGCATTAATTGCATACACTGACCATTTTTTAAAATTTGAATGTACTCCGTAGCGAAGCACAGGTATTCAGCTAGTTCATTTATAATTTTGACTGATTTTCCCTAACAGGCTTGCTTTAATGTCTCTGAGGATCATACATTACCAACCTTTTCTCAATACTTCAGCATTTGCTGACTCATACAGAATTAAATGGAGAAATATTTCTTTTGTAAACAAACAAATGCTTAGGTAAAAGGAAGAACTTAAAAAGATGATATACCAATTTCTAAGATGATAAGGGAATGATTAAGTGTAGCAAAAAGTTAGATGAAAATGAATTTCAGTCTAGGAATCCACAGTCAGGAAAATAACTTAACGTGCAATGGTAAATAAAAATGTTGATCATACATTTTATATGCAAGTATTTGATATGAGATATTTTAACTATTAAAGAATTTATGTACGAGTCTAGAATCCTGCATAAATAAATAAATGTACATAAGTTAGTCATTCCAAATTAGTAAAAGAGAAAAACAAATCATAAAGCATCTTTGATATATTGCATGGATGATTTTGTGTCCATATTTAACTGTGGTAACCTTTCATCCTCTAAATAAAAGCTCACATAAATATACTAACCTCATTTGACTTAGAAAATTCATCTTTGTTTGATTCTTTAACTTTGTTACATAAATTGAAGTAATATTTCTTCTTTTCAACATCAAAATCAACTGAGGATTCAGATGCCTTAGTCAAACACTTTCCAAATGAGAGAAGGCACTGAATTCGCAGAAAGACCTGAGAATATATATTACATATTATAAATCATACATAAGTAATAATGTTTTACAACATCATGCATTATATTCCAACTAATATTTATAAACATATATAATCACTATTATAATGCTTACAAAAAATTTAAAGGGAAATTTTCTCAGTAAACAATATTTTGAAACTTTTTTTATAAAAACTGTGGGATTTGACTGAGGAAAAAAAAATTAAAAATTGTGGTGCGCATTTTTAAGCTTTTAGTTCTTAATTAAAAATTTTTTAAAATTATTTTCTTGCCAGAAAGTATGATGATAAAAATTAAATAATAATCTCAGCAGAAGAAAATTAACATATCTAAAATGATTCAAAATCAAGCATGCGTATTATAGTTGAGATTTTACAGTATATAAAAAAAATGTTATTTTCAAATCATAGTCATGTATATTAAGAACACACTAGCAAGATATAACAAGAGAGAATTTTTACATATTGGTGTTTGCCTGAGCACATAACTTTTCTCATAATTTAGATTCACAGAATAAAAATGTAGCACAGAATCACTTGTGCTACAAATATTTAGCATTACCTATCGAAAAATCATTGTATTTGACTGACAGACAATCCTTTTCACACTTTGATAGTAAATGTTAGACTACAGTTTCAAATGTATACAGAGTTGAAAAAATTTGTATTATTTGGCAACAAATGGCAACAGGTTTCAGACCATGCTGAGAAAATTTTCTGTTGACATATGAACTACTCTCTTGACAGATATTTTTAGCACATGTAACACTTCTCAACAGACTAATTACACTCCTATAGAGAAGATACAGCTATAGTGAATGACAAATGGTAATAGATTTAATATAAGCTCTTTAGTTATACAGTACAACCTCCCAAATCCGGATGTCTCAAATTCAGAACCCTTCCCCCCAAATCCTAAATGTTTTAATCAACGGCCAATTTTACCGATAGATGCCGCTACCAAAATGATTGGTAAAAAAATGTGCTTCCTTTCAAGAAAGTGACAGCAGCGATTTTGAAGGCTTTCAAGTGTCTGGGAAAGAAGCTGAAATAGCAGAATTAGTAAAATGTGCAAATAAAGGCAACATTAACTTGGATAAATCAGACATACAGAAAGTTTTAGACATCCATGAAAATGTGCCGATCGTCATTTCTCTGAACGATTCTGAAATTATTGATAGTATGGTAAATAACAAAGGTTATGATGACAGCAATCATGAAAGTGATTCAGAATGCCCCAAAAATGAAAGAATGTTGACGGAAGACCTGATAAAATCATTAGATAAAACAATATTAGGCTTCAAACACCAGAATTTTATCTCAGAACATGAAATTATGGCACTATATTGGATTCGAGAAAAAATAATTTCTAATAAGCTGAAACTAAAGCAACAGACATTATTGACCAAAATGTTTAAATTATAAAGTAATTATATGTTCTGTATTTAGGTTTATTTAATAATTTAACCTTTTACTTTTTTTAAAGTGTGTTTATTTTTTCCCTAAAATTTTGAAGTGTTATTTATAAATCTCTCAAATTCGGAATTGCCATGCCCTGAACGATTCCGGATTTGGGAGGTTGTACTGTATTAGTAATCTCTACATAATTAAAGCAGTGGCAAATCTTAACAGTCGGCAGTGAAAGATAACACAGAATACTGCTACATTGCACCAAGATAAAAATGAAAGTACAATTAATTCTGGTTAATCAGACCACATTGAGACGTGATCATTTTGGTCCTAATAACCAGCTGGTCTGATTAAACGAACATGTGTTATGTTACAAGATGGGATTCAGTCCGAATAAGTAGCTGGTCCGATTAACCAAAATCCACTGTATTGAGAAAATAGCAATGTCCCATCATGGACCCCTTATCATTGTTTTGAGAAATGCCATTATTACAATGCTCAAAATTTAACACTTATTCGTGATGGTACACAACAAAAGGGGTAAATACAGAACATAGCATTTCTACAATGATGTTACATGGCAACAATGTTTGTAAAGATTAAGATTTAATTAACCTTTTGCTTACGGGGCTCATTTTTCCGATTCTTTCTTTAGAACGGGAAATTTCATTCCCCCCTGTAAGAACTGCCATTAAGGGGATTATATATATATATATATATATATATACTGCTAGCCTTAGGCTAGAGCAGGTGGCCAAAAGTTCCCCTCAAGTCCTGCTGTTTGCCTCAACGTGGCGGGGGTTTGCCCCTGAGCGGAATGGGTGAAGTCCGTCGGGAGATTTTCTCTTGGTAGGGCTAGCCTAGGCATGAAGGCCATTCCGTTTTGCCCAGCTAATATCAGTAGGCAAATGGAGCTAAGTCAGTCTTCTGCCTTTGTGTGCTCCAGGTCTCTACCCTCAGAAGCTGTCCCCCTTTTCCTTTCCCATGAGCCAATGAGACTGGAGGTTTTTTACATATGCTATTTCTGAAAATACATTCTAGAAATTAACCCCAGGAGTTATACAAAACACTGACAAAGGCTATTAATATTTACCTGTGATGACGATGAAAGCTCTCTTCTCTTGGTTACATCAAATAATAAGTGAGTATGGACTCCATTCACTGGTGAAAACCCTTGTAGTGCTGTATCTTCAGGTAATGGATATGTTTGCTTCCAAGATTCACCAGTACATTGAAGTGTAGAAAAAGGTTCTATATGATACACAAAAAGTAAATTTGATGAAAAACTTAAAATTACCATAAATGCTGATAAAAAAAATGGGCTAAATTACAATTTGTAAACCTTATTCATTATCACAAACAAATTAATTTAAATCAACAGAATCTATAAACAAAAGTTAAGATATTTCTCTTTTTAAACCGTAAAGCACTGTTTAATTAATTTAAAATATATTTTTGAATACTTCCTTTGCATCTTGACTCTCTAATAGTGTGAGATGTATTTTTCCATCTCATACTTTCAACTTAAGAGTTTGTGATAGATTATTTCACCCTTAATTCAGTGTTCAAAAGTGTCTTAGATGGTACAATTTTAACGATTTTTAATACCAAACTAGAGGATGTAATAATTCATCAAAAACACTGTTCCCAGCTGAAAGGAAATAGAACAGAAAAAAAAAAGTCCCAAATGGATTAAAGTAAAAGCATTAAATAATATCTGGTGTTTAAATCTTGAAATTTTTAGTAATTAATATTTTACAGATCATTAAACTATTGATGTCTGTTACTACAATACTAATTATCCTTTATACTCAAGTTTTAAAAAAAAAGAAAGAAAGGAAAAACACATGCATAACATTCAATAATTTATTTTTGTATGCAAAGATCTGATTTCAGAGAAGTGGATTTAGTAATGTGAAAGTAGAAAAACTTCAAGGGGAATATTTTCTTTAACTTAACGTGGGGGTTGAAGGTCTGCAAGGTCAACTGACGCACTACTATAAATTGTTAAAAAGCAAACACACATAATTGTTATTAGTTCTCTACAGCAAAGCTTCTTAAATTCTTTTCACCCGAGACCCCTCTTCAATCAAGAAAATTTTACGCTACCCTGGGTATATACATAAATTAAATATACAAATAAAATGTAGGTATGTAAAATAAATATACAAATAAAATGTTTACTGGTAATAAATCATCGAATTTAAAGTGATAAAAGATTAGTTTATATCTGTGTTATGTATACATAACAGGGAAATCTTCCTGGCATTGTCGGCATGGAATTTTTGGCATCATTTCCTAGTCAAACTTTGTACTTATGTAAGAGGTGACATGTATTGATAGATGAACCACTAACCATGAATTGTTATCATTTATTGTAACTCAAGGTTTGAGCCTGCTATATTATTTTTTTATAATTTAAAAAGGTTTAAATTGTAATTATGTTTGATTTATATTTGTAACTTATACGTTATATAAATTGTATATAGTTCTGTATATACTTGATTTGTTGCACTGTGTGTTAGTGTATATGAATTTTTAGATCGTAATTGTATTTTGTGTTTTATAGTAATAAGACATTACTAGAAATATACTTGTTCATAATGTAAAATTTAAATTATTGCACGTAAATTGTAAACATTTATACAATTAAAAGTAACCCAATAATGGGTTTACTGGGTGAAAAGTTATGCTGTACAGTTATTTCAGTTAAATTTAAGTTGAAATAAAGTTCTAATAGGCTGAGGGTCAATAGCTTGTGGTATGGTGGCTGCTTATTTGGGGTTATTTCTCCAATGGGTTGTTTAGTTTGGTTTGGAGCACAACAATCATTTTTTGCTACATGAGGACTAATTAGATCAGACCTACTGTTTAAAGCTGATTCCGAATGGCTACAAATGTCCATGCCGAAAGTGGGACTTGAACCCACAGACTCTGTTACTGAATCCCAGCAACCTAATCATTCGGCTGAATGGGTTGTTAGAAAAATTTGAATTAGGTAGTGTGCAGTAGTCCTGTTGGACAAGAAGCATTGATCAGGATTGCTGTCGTACCACTGGGCATCAGATTTACTTGTAAGACTTAGGCTGGGTTGAAGTAATTTATGAATTGACATAATATGACATTCATAGGAAATGCAAACTAACTCACCTTTGGAACTTAAAAGTTTTTCTTCTATCTTTAGGAGTAAATTTAGCAATTCTATAACCCTGGATAATAAAATCTGAGAACTCTGGAAAAGAATAAAATAGAATATAAAACACTTATGAAAAGAATACAATAGAATACTTATATTCATTTTAAGATTTTTCAAATAAATTAAAGAGAATACTTTTTGTTTGAAATTCTTTCTCCTATAAAGGGTACATAGAAATATATAGACGTCTAGAAAGCAAAGGTTTATAAAGTTTTTTTTAATTTTTTTGAGAAGGGGGGGGGGGGGAGTAAAACAGGGTTACATCACTTAAGTGTGAAAATGTATCCCTTTTTTTCCATATTTCTGGTAGTATTTATTTTTCCACATCTGATAGACTATTTATCTAGAAACTATAATTCCTAGACCATTATTCCTTATTTCACAAGAATACAGAAAGGCACACATGGATTTCAGTAAACATAAAATGAAATTAAAATGTTCATGGAATAAAAGTGCAATTTAATTATGTAAAATATTTATCCATAGGTAATATAACAAAGCTAAAAAAAGACAAAATATTCTTAGATATGATCTTTCAACATGCATTTTAGATTATCATCAGAATCAGATACTCAAGATCTTATGATTTTCTTTTAAACAGTTCCTATACACAAAATAACTATACTACTGAAGCGAACATCAAAATAAGCACAGCAGAAATGAATATGAAATTCCCTTAAAGGCTCATAATGAAATAAGAATTTCAAATGTCCTTTATTTCCTCCACCAATAATTAAACATACTAAAAACAATATATTAAAAGATAACTTTTTACTGTGATACACATCAGAGATTTAATGAATCATTAAAGTGATTAGAACCATTCAAGTACTATAATTTTTCAATAATTTGTATGTGCTTCTAAAAGCCTCAAGAACATCTATATAATTTTAAGATATTATATTAAAATAATAAATATTGCAGTTTCAGAATAAAAACATATAAATTTTTAATACTAAAGTAGAGAAAATTTTTTCAACATTCTATAAATGTTTATTTAATCAAACAGAATATAAATTTTGTTCAAAGCAGTTACCTCAGCACAAGCAGATAGTATGTCTTCATTTATTCTCAGCCAATCCGATAAAACCTTCAAGCACATTAACAAGCCATTTTTCTGCAAAACTTCAATGAGCTTCTCTGGAGATATGATATAATCTTCAAATAGTCTAATATGAAAACAATAGAGATTATAATCAATTTTTGGAGAAAAGTCCTCTTATATGAATGTTTACCTTATTGTAACATATAACAGTACATTTAGAGTAGATAGAAGTTCATACATTTTGAAAACTAAATCAAATATTTAATTTAATATACAGGGGGTTTAATATACAGGGTGTAAAGATGGTGACTGCACAACAGAAATGAAAGAATCATCCGATTTTTAAAAAATCATAACTATTCATCTTTTGATCTGTTTTGATCGAATAATATATAGGCAGAAAGTGGGAAATCTTGAGTTTCACATAATTGTCAAAAAGTAGTGCTAACGCTCTTCCTTTGCCTGCCACTTCAGTGTTTGTAAAGATGGTGACTGCACAACAGAAATCTTTTATGTTCTACACTTTACAAAGTGTGAATCCGTAACAACTGTTCAACGTGATTCTCATTGACAAAACCCTGGTAGATTTAAGTTTCTACCTCTCAGAGAATTAAGCGATGGTATAAACAATTCCAAGACACGGGTTGTCTGTATACACATAACCGCCGTGGAAGCAGTGTATGCAGACATGCTCGTAAAACTTTGGGATGAATATGCCTACCGTATAGACATATGTCGTGCATCCAATGGTGGGCATATTGAACACCTTCAATTTGGTTTGTAAAAAAACTTTATTATTAGTCATGTAATATAAAATTAATTTTAAGTTTCTATGATCAAAATTTTTCATAATATACTCATTTCAAATCGGGTGATCCTTTTTGAAACACCCTGTAGAATATACATTTGGTATGTCTGTTTGAATTAGTCAGGTGAAACCGGGATAGATAGTGGCCAGATGCTATGAGTCTGATTCTGGCCCTTACAGCAAATGTAGCTGTAGCTACAGAGATGTCTCAGTGAAGCCTTGGATTTGCAGGCACTGGTTGAATGTGATAGACTGATTAGACATTTTCAAACATGCAATGAGCCATTATAGAAACCTACTACAAGTGTGAAATTGATGGGTGATTTCTGGAGTGCCACCAGTTATGTTTTGCTATGTGAGGGTTAAATGACCTGCATCCTAATGTTTAGAGCTTATTCAAAGTGGCTACAACATACAATCAACCTTAAGACTCAAAACTCACAGACTCAGATACAGGAGGCCACTGTGCAGCTGCTACGAAGGTGGGATCAGTTCCACTGTTGACAAATTGCCTCTGGCAGTTTTATGGCCTGATATGTTGCATACAGTTCTTATTAAGTCACTGTCAGATGAAGATAACTACATCTATGCAAAGTCAAATTAATTTAAATATGTATACATAACAACATACCATATTCCTATATCAGTTTAAGAAGGGAGATCACCTTAAAACCTTCAAAAAACTCAATTTTTTTATTCTGATTTAATATCAAAGAATGGAATGTAAAGAATCTTTTAAAAAAAACTGAAGTCAAGACTATAATTAGACCCGCTTTTAAGGCCAAATGTATAAAGGTAATACGAGGGTAGGCTGAAAAGTAATGCACACATGCTTATAGAGCGTGAACAAAAAGAAATAGCGAGATTGGGCAAAAAGAACATTAAAGTACAATTCTGAAGCTTCAAAATCAGATATTTATTTTTCAACATAGTCACCGTTAAGGCTAACACATTTCTCCCAACGTGTAACAAGTTTTCTCATTCCGTCACTGAAAAATTCTTCAGACTTTTCTCAAATCCACGACTTGACAGCTGCCTTCACCACATCGTACGAGGTATAATGATTACCCTTTAGGTCTCTCTTGAGTAGAGGAAAAAAATAAAAATTGTAAGGCGCAAGATCGGGGGAATAAGTAGGGTGTGGAATCAGTTCAAACTTCAGGTTTCGCAGAACCTCTCCAGTCTGACGCTGTTCTTGCCTGTGAGACGGCGTGGGACCCATCAAGCACAGATTTTACGGCATCCCAATTGTTCTATAATGAAGCAGACACATTCCTTGGATACTCCAATATGGTTTGTGATACGCTTTTGAGTGATTCTCCGGTCATTTTGAATCAAATCGTCAATGAGTTTGCAATGTTTATCGTCTGTGGCAATGATCGGACGTCCGCTGCATGTTTCATCAACAATTATGGCTTTTCCAGGCTCGCAACCACAAAATTTCATTACCCATCGATTTACAGTACCCCTATCAACAGCATCGCCACCATAAACAGCCTTTAAACGGCGATGAATTTCAATAGGAGTCACTTTTTCAGCTGTTAAAAATTCAATAAAAGCGCGCTGTATAACTCGCTGTTGACATAGCACTAGAACACGTCTCCATACTACCACTTTTCAAAATACACTGGATGAACACAATGACTTAAAATCTGCGATGAGTATTGAGGGGGAATGTAACTTCCATATGCCACTTGCCATGGTTTTGAATCTCATTTCGTTCGTGCTCTACAAGCATGTGTGCATTACTTTTCAGCCTACCTACATAGCAAAGTAATTTATGGAAGCTTTGACTTTTTCTAAAAACTTATTTTCAAACTTGTGTGCACTATTTCTTCAAAACTAATGGTCACAAATTGCTAAAATTTTGTGTGTGTATATATATATATATATATTATGTTTATACACTTTCTACCTAAATTTAGGTAAGTACATATTGCTATTTTTTTTTTCAGCAATTTTTTGTGAAAAAATTATGATTTTCTTGTACATTACAATACATTTGCCTGAAAAAATATTTTTGTGGAAAAATATGGTAATTATTTTAGGTGTAGATTAAAGTATAATCTACGGATAGAATATATATATAAATATTTTAATATCTATTTCTTATATTTAAAAAAAAAAATCTGCATGCAGTGCATTGATCTAAGATTTATTATTCATAAAACATTAAACTTTTTTTTCATAAATAATTTCTAATAATCTCCAAACAATTCTGCTTTTGTTTTCTAATAGATAAAACTGTATAATTCACCCTAAAAAATTGGTCTAAATTAATTATAAATTAACTGTTGGACAACACATTAAGCTTGTTAATAAAATCCGTGTATTTTTACAAGTGCAAAGGTGATCTCCCCCCTTAAATATGAAAATATGCTTTTTATAGTTATTGCGTCCATTCCAGGACATGGTTGATTCTCTCCTTATTTGGGTGGGGAAATGAATACCAGCATTGAAGACACATTAGTTTAATACATATAATGACAAACATATATAAATTATCAACTATTTACAAATTATTTATAAATTAACATGCGCACAAAAAACAAAGTAAGAATCCTCCATTCTCCTTCGTCTCAGAGACACATCCACCCCTGCTCTTATGCTCATTCCTGGCCCCTTCCCAGCTCTCCGTTCCCACGACCTCTCGTGACCTCCCCAGGGGTCTTTGTTGCAGGCGAGATCCTCACAATAATTTTGTTTTATTTATCAAGCATGTATATTATACAGATAATGATATAATGCAAATCACAGACTCAGAATACGTTTTCTACACATAATGAGCATTGGGACACAAGCGAGAGACTAAAACACAAACAAGATGATATTTTCTTTAACCCTTCAATGAGCATACCAATTTTTGGAACACCAGCAGGTGCACGTGGCACAAAGTGCAGTGTGTCTTTCAACCTTGATTATTCCTTTTGTAATAAACTTTTTTTCTCTCCAAATTGAAAATAATAATTCTGCGTGTTATGACAAGATATAAAATGTTGATAATATTGAGATATATTTATAATTAAAGGCCCAAGAATGCAGATACAATCGCCTTATTTCAAAACTGTCTGGTTTATTGGATCTAAGGACAACTTGCGAATTGATTCCTATTTTGTCCAAAAACCTAAAAAATACAAAGATATTGTCCATCTTCGTGATATGCGGGATACCGTGTAATAGCTGCACATTTGATCGACTACGTAAACTCCTGCTTTTGTCATATTCTAATCCAATATAATCGCTGGTTTACCATGGTTAAATCACAACTAACAATGAATGGAAAGGAATACAAGGGTCAGAAAATCAGACCTGCATTAGAAAGGGATAGCTATAAATAGAAACTGCTTAGAACATTCAAACATTACATGTAAAAACAAACCATTCAAAATTATGAAAATGTTGCACTTTGTACACAGCCTGCCTGCTGAAGAGTTAAGTTGTACTCACCTATCAATCTGAATGTGGGCATCTCTTTCAGATTTTTTCAAATTTTCTTCCTTTGGTTCCACTCCATTTAAGACTTCAGAAGGTTCATGGCAATCAATATTTTTATCTAAATTTGTGTCTTTCTTCAGCATCCTACAGGAAATCATTTTGTTCATTATATCAAATATTGAAGATTCACTATACTATTAAAAACAATGATATAACCCTAAATCACATTTCACAAGACCTAATTATTTCCCATAGCATTATAAAATGGTCATCATATAACAATATACCTTATGATTATGTACTGCTTTCTATATTGGAGCTTTGCATGAAAATAGAAAAAAGCAAAATTTTCCAATAACAAATAAATAGAGATTTGATGACCAGTATTAAAAAAAGATGAGGAAAAATAACATACAATTAAAAGCATAACTTATTTCAAGTAAAGGAAATGCACCACATTAATTTTATAACGAATGTTTGTCATGCCATAATATCAGTCATAGTTGAGAGAGATATAATTTTTTCCACTATCTTTCACAGTATTCTAGTTGAAATGATTTTCAACAGTCTTACTTGGCTTTGATGAATTTACATATTTTGTTAAATGTATATTATTCTAGTCTTAATGTATTATTAAAATAATCCATAAAATCCTAAATTATAGTGCAAGAATTCCTTTAGCAATTAAATTACATGTATCTAATAATTTCACACAACTCCGTGCTACACTATTTACCCTTGCTACTTTAAAACAGCACAGTACATAACTGAAAATTAATGATAATATCCTGATTTTATTTTTGAAAAGTGATTAGTAAGATCAGCTTTATGAAGCATTTTAAGATTAAAATGTCATTATTTTCATTCATATTATAAAATTTCCTCTAACACACAACAAAGACATAATTTAGTTGACAGCATTACAGACCCACTTATCTACTAACTACATAAACCATGTATAGACCTATTACAAAAGGTGTGACCTTTAGTGTAGATTATTTTATCGCATTTAAGCAAATAGATGATGGAGTTGAAATTTAAACTATTTAAATTACTTAAGCAAGAATTTAGCAAAAGGATATTAACTAAACCTTTAAGAAACTACATCAGAAGAAAATAAAACTTGAATGATATTTAAATTCATTCTTTGTATTAGAGCAGCTGTTCCCAACCTGTGGATTGTGAAGCATTTTCTGCAGGTTTGCCATGGTTTTATTGAATTAAAATAACTTCTAGTGAATTTCCCTAAAAAATATTTGACAATATTTATTTACCATAAAACTGTAGGACAGTAATGTTTTTTTAAAAGAAAAAGTCTCATTCAAAGCACTATAACAATTCAGTTTTTCCAGATATATGAAACATAAATACATAAGAATACGAGTTTAGGTCTTAAAAAATTATTTAATCTATACAACTATTTACAAAGCATAAGTTAACATGAATAGCACATTTATAACTGCCTGAAGGCACAGAGGATCTAAGATTCTTTCCCCAAAACAGTCAGAGTACAATCTGACTACAAAAAAACAGCACTAAACCTGGGAGATCAAAATTCCCCCAAAAAATTGTAAAGCTGGCCGATGGCCAAAGTAGGTACTATCACTTCAAGAGAAAAAATCAATCCCTCTCTTCTCTGCCTTTTCAGTTCTCCATGAAAACTTTAGGGGGGGAGGGGGGGAGAATGCAAAAGAGCCTGACAGTTCTTTAGGCTCGCAATGAAAGTTCCAGAAGCTCTGTTGCATCAACAACACCCTGTGTGCCAGGGGAAAAGGTCTAATCCGTCCCATTGTTCTGAAGTCTTGATCAGTCGCAGGTCCGACAATGGCTGTCAAACAGCATAGCTCCCTCTTTTGTTGCATAGTCGATTCAATTCTAGTCTGTCTAATGGCACTTCAAACATCATCACTAGGTCACCTGCCCTGAAAAATTTCTATTCTTTACAGTGCAAACACTGTTTGTTAGAAATCGACTACATTTATTTGAGAGTAAATGAAAATTGCAGTTATTTACTACATACAATGCACAAATTCTAAATGTCAGTTTATCTTTCATTAGTCTGTAGTAGTTTCCCCAATGGAATAAAGCAATTTTAATTAGGGAATAGTTTTTCTTTTTTAATTGTCATATAATTCTGAATCAATAAGGTATTTGCATTATTTTTCTTAATATTCAGTTCTGTTCTGTTCTTGCTTTTAAACACCTTTGATTGAGGGATGAATGTTTCTTAATGTTCTACATTTCTTACAAAGGACTTTTTGTTAAATTAAACATTTAGCTGAAATTAAACTATAGAAAATGCATTTTAGTATTTTTGCTTTATGTCTTAAAATACTTTTTTAATGAAAATATGCAGGGTGAGAAGAGAGGGGGTTGCTACTTGAAAAAGGTTGGGAACACTGTATTAGAGCAAATGGAAATTTAAAATTTTAAAATATAACAAAAAAATTAAAATAAAGATTGTGGTATAAAATTTTATCTACTCAGTAAATACTTGAGAGATATTTGCAGCATTGATCCAAAATATGTTAACTTTACTATATTATATATAGTAAAAATTTTTAATCTTCACCAAACTTAGATCAATATTATTTGTTAATTTTAAGAAATTTAAAATTTGATTCATAGTGGTAACCACATTTTTAATCTTCTATAAATTATTTCATAAATTTATTTAAGTATAACAGGGTGTCTACTACTTTTGAGAAAGTCAATTTCATGACTTTTCATGACCTTAAAAATAAAATTTCCTGACCATTAAAGTACATTCTAATGTTAAAACCAGACTGAGCCTCCCCGATATTTCACTATTTTTTAACTAAAAATAATATAAAATTTACTAAAATTACATAATATTTAATATTAATATTTAATAATAATATTAAAAAATTATAAAATTTTATATTATATAATCTAAAAGTCCATGCACAATCTTGTGTAATATGTTTCAGTAAATGTATAAAACAATTTGGAGCAAAAATATTGAAATTAAGACAGTAAATAAAAATTTTAAAAATTTATTTAAAAATTAAATTTTGAATAAGTATGCAGTTTTAAAAAATTTTACATTTCAAAATGTACTTTTATTTCAATGTTAAAATGCAATACAGTAAACTCCAGAATTTCGGGCGGGGGTGTCCAGCGTTCGTTCCCGCAGTGGGGAAGAATAGAATGCATTCCCCCGCAGCTTCGTTCACACGATACGGTTTCGGTTTTATGATCGTCTCAGTTTTGTCGTTTTGTTTGCAGTAAACAGTGTATTTTGTTTTGTCTGTTCACACGTTGCGGTTGAAAACCGCAAACGGGAGAACAACTGAAGCAGTAGCAGATGCCGTTCGATTTTTTCTACCGAAAGGCCTCATACACACGATATGGTTTCGGTTTTATAATCGTATCGGTGTCACCCGAAAGCTGTGTTCACACGATTTGGTTTTTCTTTCACCGCATACAGTTTTCCCGTCTGCACAGAACACCTTTGCAATCATTGCAGTGTAGTTAACTTTTCAGGATGGATGTAAATACCTTTCTTGTAATGTACTGGTATCGTCGTCGTCGAAGCAACATTAAAAAAATTTATAGAACGTATTGGGTACATCCTATTTTGAGGGATAGATATTGTCTGGGATCTTTTTAAATGCTTATGATTGAATTAAGAGATTAATCAAAATTTTCCAACTACTTCCGAATGACGATACATACATTTATTGAGTTAAAACTTTGAATTTTTTGTAATGGTTAGCCATATAATTTGCAAACAAAATCACATCATAAAACTTCTCATAAAGTTTTTAAAAAATTTTTAAATTTAAAATAAAACAAAAGTGGGGCAATTTAAAATCGTTATAACTCGAAATATTATCTGTCGAATTTCAAATTTTTTTCATTTAATTAAACAGAAATATATTTTTTAATTTCGATTCCATTTTTTAAAAATATTAATTGAAAAAAAAATAAAAATATTAAGAGAATTTAAAAAAAAGATGTAATTTATTTTTAAAAAATCATATTTTTAAAAGAAAATATAATTTTCAAATTTATTGAATCAAAATTAAAGTAAAATAAAAGACATGTTCCAATTTTGAACCATTTATCTTTAACGGTTCTTGACTTATAACAATTTAAAGATGAGAAATGGTGAAAAAACCCATCATGCAGAAAACGTATTTACAGGTTTAAACCAAGATTGGCTGCTATTCGAATAGTGCAAATAATAATAATATCTCCTGTTTTAATGAAGATATAAACATGATTTAAATGTTGTTTAAAGCGTCATTTAAAGTAAAACATTTTTATGGTTTGTCCCAAATGGTCGATTTTTCTTCAACCAAAGAAATTAAAATTTCTGTGTCGATTTTCTCCATTGTGTAAAAAAAAACACTGCAAAACACTGTAAAAAAAACTAAAAAAAAATCACTTCAAAGAATCACTTCAGTAGCTAGATCGGCACTGGTGTACGTTTCCTTCAAAATAACCGAATCATGTGTACTCCCCCTCTCAAATCTATACACCAATGGTAACCAAAACGGCCTGGCATTGGTTCCGTCTATCCGGTTTTGGTAGACAAAATCGAACGACATCTGCTACTGATTTGGTTGTTCCCTCGCTTGCGGTTTTCGACCGCAACGTGTGAATGTACAAAACAAAATACATTGCTTACTGTTAACAGAACGGCAACCGAGACGATCATAAAACTGAAACCATATCGTGTGTACGAGGCCTATTTTCTATTCTACATTATATCAATTAAAAAAATTTTTAATTGAAAAAATTCATGACCTTTCCTTTCAATTTCGTTACTTTATGAGACCGTTTTCCAATTTTGTGACTTTTCATTACTTTTCATGTTAGTAGACACCCTGTATAAACATTAAAGTTTAAAAATAAGTTGCATGTAAACTACATACTCAACATTATTTATATTATTCTGTTCAATCAAAATTTCATCTTCATTTTCACTTAAACTTTCACTACTACAACTTCCAGTTTCACTGACATCAGAGTTTAGAAGAATGTTCTCTTCATCAGATTCAGGAAGATCATTCATCTCTCCTATATAAATAAAACATAAATTAGAAAAAAATCATCAAAACTAATGCTAGAGCTATCATTAAGTCACAGACTATAATTTGATGTAAAAAAAGCACATTTCCTAGATGGTTAAAAAACAATACTGTTTATACTATAAAGAAAAACTGTGACCCATGCTAAATTCTGAACATTTTCAAAAATTTTATTCATAGTGCTTGAGCCATTCTTTGGAATTCAGCATACCAATTAAATCTTTGAATCAACAAATGCAAATTACAAGAATAAGTTAATAGAGTGGAACCTCAATTGGTCGTTCCCCAATAATTGTTTTTCCCATACAGAAAACCTGTGGCCCATACTAAAGTCTGAATATTTTTTTTAATTTTATTCATAGTGCTTGAGCCATTCTTTGGTATTCAGTATCCCAATTAAATCTTTGAACCAACAAATGCAAATGACAAGAATAAGTTAATACAGTGGAACCTCAATTGGTCGTTCCCCGATAATCGTTTTCCCGTATGTCTCGTTTATTTCATCCAGTCCCAATGATAATATTTCTTTGTTATGTTACTGCATCTATATTTTCCCCCCACATGTATCGATCAGTGCAATAGCTCCCTTTAAAAACAATAGATTGAGGTTCCACTGTATGAGCTTTAAAATACATATTTCCAAAAAAGTTAAAGTATATTATGCAAATAAATACCTTCACTTAATTCAGAATCATCTTGACTAGTGCTACTCATTTTTCTCCTGCGGCGAAGAGTACGCAAATGTCTGGTGGATAACTTCTTCAAACCTATTTTCTTATGACTTAGTTTCTACCAGAATATAAATAAAAAATTAATTTATTGATATTGTATATCACAAGCTAGCATACAATTACCATTCATAAAATTTTTATAACAATACTAGAATGTATGAAATGAAAGAATATTTAACTTTTGGTACCTTTTGACAGAAAAAAACAGAGCTGATACTAGTAATTATGTTAAAAAAGAATGTGTCATTCTTTAACAAACCATGATTTATATATAATGTGAATAGTAAAAAAGGGTGATTAAACAACAATTTTATAAAAAAAATGTATGAAAGTGCATGTAAAACAAATCTTTGAAAAAAAAATTTAATCAATATCCTTTTTAAATCAAAGGTATAATTTAAAAAAAAACAATCGTAATCAAATGACAAGCAAATCATAGCTGAAATATTCTATTAAAACATACAGAGACAACTTTACTCCTAAAAGAAAACATGCATATTTAGCAAAGAAAATCTGTAATGGGTTACAAAAATAATATAAAAGTGCAACTTTATACAAAGATTAAGCATGAATAACTCTGCAAGTATGAAGATAATTTCTCTTCATACAAAGGGAAAATAGAAATTTGATATGTTTAATATCATAGCTGCCAACCTCCCAAGAAAAAAATAAGGAACACAGCGTGAGACCATAAATCGTAAGGTTAAACAACATTATAAACATAAACATTAAATTATAAATAGCGTGCTTACCTTGGTTGCTCACCATATTTAATACTTGACAGAATAAATACACAATGTAAAAATAACAGTAAGATAGGTAGCTTATTTAAATACATTTATATGGTTATGAAAATTTAATGAATAGCATAAATTTCAATTAAGATATGCATGTGTACAGGATTTTGCCTTTTTAAAAACTATTTATCATAAATTTGTTTATAGCATGGTTCAGCCATAAGGGAATTTGCAACTAAAATCGCATTGAAATGTCTCAGGCTTAAGAGAGCTTCTGAAATCAGTTTTGTATCTGCGAACCAAAATAAAAATTCTTTTGCAGGCAGCATTACTATGTGGAAATGTCAATATACCGAGCATCAGTCTTGAAAGTTTTCAAATTTCAACTTTCCAAGAGGTCCCTTTTCTTTTGGGAGGTTTGCCCACTGTCTATCAACTCTTTCTTCTGCTAAGATATCTGAAGGGATTTCAGCAAGCTGGAAGTTTAAAAATTCGGTTTCCAAAGCATCAAAGGCCTTAAATTGAGATTCATCATCTTTTCTAAGTAATAAATTGGGAATTTTCCTACAAAATACCTCACAGCAGAAAAGTTATTTTTCTTAGCAGTTCGAGATATCCACAACTTCAGCATGCTGTAAAAGTTCCGAATCCCGAGGAAAATTAGCAACCATATATAGCAACAAGATGTTGTATAATATTTTCTAACACAAGACTAGAACTGTAAAAGTTTGCTTGTAGACAATTCTTTGACAAATTCTGATGCTTCGGAATAAAATCAAATTCTTCAGAATACTTAGGGATATAAATCTGAATCCTTCGCATTTTAGACATATTTAGTGTGGCGTGGCGTAGACAGAGGGAAAACACCGATTTGCAGGATCACAATGCAGGACAGGGCAGAGCAGTAGATGACATCATAGCAAAGAGAATGGACAGAACTCGCAACGTAGGAGAAGAAAACATGAATCTCGAAAACGCGATGTAGGGGAAGAAAAGCGATGGCACTGCAGAAGTAAAAATACGGGACTTTTTGCTTGAAAACATATTTTCATAACAAAACTTTAAAAAAAACAGGATGAATATGTTTTTTAAAGAACACTTGGCACGTATGTAATATAGACAACTCAAAGAAATTAAATTATTTCTTGGAAATATTTTTTACAGTCATGATGTGAAGAAGTTATGGTATTAATACAGTTACTCATTTATCCTACTTAGTAGAGTTTAGTGGCTTGCACATGCACATATCAAGAAACAATATTTTAGATTTTAAATAAGTAACATATAGTAATAGTTACCTTAGGTGCAGGTGCAAAATCTCTATTCACACTTTCCACACTGGTATCACTTAATCTTTCTTTCAATGTAAGTGTATCTTGTTTTAAATTATTGCCATAATCTGTGAAGAAAGGATATTTTTTAAGTTAAAATGCACTATGAATAGTCTTAAAAAGGATTAAATTTTAGCAAAATGCTTCAATTACAACATACCATTATTTTTACATTCTAGCTCCTCTGACCTGAAGTCATACAGGGAATACAGCAGTCGCTTTGTTGTGCGATCAACAACATATGAAAATAAAGCCAGGCAAAAAGCAGTAGCAACAGATACATCTGTATGCCCTTAGATAAAAGCAAAAGAAAATTATTTTTTTTTAATGCAGCAAACAATTATTAACAAAATTATAATACATTAGCCGAATTATGATTTATATATCTTTGAAGCCCAGTATAAAGGGCTTAAGTCAAAAACAGTAGATTTTAGATATTTATTAGTACATTCGAACCCCGTTATAGCAAACCCAGTATATAACGAACAAAAATTTTGTTCCCACCGTTTTCCTATTGTACATAATTTAATAAGTATTGTGTTAGTTTAATGTAATTGATTTTAGTCGATTTAATTCATTAATGATTACTTTAAATGGATTTTATCATTGTTTTAATACATCATTTTTGAATACACATTGCAACTAATGAGTTATACATTTTGTGAACTTTAGTATTTTTCTTAACGGTTCAGATATAGCGAACAAATCCTTTGGTCCCTTGTAGTTCGTTATAATGGGATTTGACTGTATTGATAAAAAAAAAATCTTTTGATTGGTATAAAATGCTTAGGTTTATCAATTTTGCATACCAGTCAAAATACAAGTCCAGTCCAGTCCACTCCTTAAATAACCAGTGAATAGATTTTTTTTTAATCTATACTAACAAATATCTAAAATTCACTGTTTTTGACTTAAGCTCTTTATACTGGGCTTCAAAGATATATCACAGACCTGTATAGAAAAATAAGCACCTAAACTAGTGAAACAATCAGGGGGGGAAAACTTAAATTCACCATGAACAGCTAAATTAAGCTCCATTCGAATTTCTAAAGCAAATTCAGCTCTTCTCATTAGGAGCATTGTAAGAAAATGCCTAAACATCTAACCTCATAATGGTTTTTCCATTCAATTTAAGTTGTATTTAACACATACATTGTTCATCAAATGAAATGTATATCCTTTAATACAAAGTGAAGGCAAAAAATTATTTTCCAAATTCCTGGTTTGTAGATTGAAACTGATATACACCTAATAGAAATGTCTCTCTCAAGAGTTTAAATATATAACTAAGAACACATAAGGAAAGGGGTATGGGATATACTTTTTCATGTGTAATTAAGCTCAAAAAGATTGATCAGCATTTCAATCTTTCAAAAGTAATAAGCTAAGTATTGTCTGGTAAAATCATAATGTGTTATACTGAAACAAATGCTGAAAATTAAACAACTCTTAGAATCAGCATACAAAAGACAAAACTACTTGTACTTTACTTTTAATCATATGAAATAATGTGAACAAAAACTAACATACTTCCAAAATTAGATTGTTTTCAAGGAATATAAATTCTAATTTAAAAGGCAACATGAACAACAAACTTCTGACCTCCTAATAAATTATTTTAAGAGTAATAATTAACTACATATATCAATTTAAAAGAGTATTTCCCCAACTTTACAGATGGCATGTTTCCTTTCAATAGTACAGAGAAAATTTAGCAATCAAAATACTAAGCTAATGCAAAACAATAGATAGAGTCTTAGAACAAAAAAGCAAAGATGTTAACGCAGTCAAAATTAAATGGAAGACAAAAATTGAATTCTATAATCCCAGACATTTAAATTGAAAAAAAAGATTTTTTTTTAAAAGATGCACATAGATTTCCTTCATTGGCTGGCTGTAATAATTTATCATCAATTACTCAAAATTAAAAAATGAAGTATTAAAAACTGTAGGTCAACTGTCAAAAGCATTGCATGTTTGTGATTTTTATTTTCTAAAAATTTAATTTGTGATTCTAGTAATCATGCATTGAAAGTATTCAGAAAACTTATCTTTCCTTAACCCCCCCCCCCTCCAGCCCCCTGATAAGTAAGTTTTCTAGCTAAACTAACAACAGCAACTATAATTTAAAATTTCAAGCAGTAAAGAAAGAAAGAATGGACAAATATATTTAATATATATATATATATATATACAAACAATACAATATATATATATATATATATATATATATATATATATATATATATACACAAACATTAAAAATACATACACAATGAAATAGCAACTTACCTTTGTCATGGAGTTTGGCAACACAAATCAGAGACATAACAACAATTTTAAAAATCATATCATCGGTTAACTGAGATGTCACTTCTTTCATGTTGTTACCAGGATAATTATTATTTAAAGTTACTTCAAGTTCTTTCAGAATACCCTGGCAGTATATTTCAGAGCTAAAAGGAATAACATGACACCATTGAAAGATTTATTAATACACATTAATTACTTATTCTGTGGAATCTCAACTTTGAAAGAGAGACGGGGAGAAAAATCCTTTTTTCAAATAACAAATTAAATGAATTACTAAAATTATGGAGAGGTTAAAAAAGGTTGTCCTCTTTTGCAACTGATCATGACCTATAGCTCAAAGTTGATACAAAATGCATTGAACACATCTGCCTATCATGGAATTTGAACTTGCAGACTGAAGTTCCATAGAGTTATGCTTTAGCCACCTTGTAAAACAACAAACTTATTTCAGTAAAATAATATTTAAATTTATAATGTTGTTGTTTCTTATGCCCCCTTGCTGGAGTTATTCGAGACCAGATTTTTTCTGCACATGCACCAGATATTTATGGATTTATTGTATCTTTCACATTTAAATTACAGAATTGACCACATCTTAATTGTTAAACACCAGTTCCAATTTACAGAAATTAAGTTCTAGAATTAGGTTACTTCCTCTTACTTTTAGTTTTATCTGCTATAAAAACGGTAAAATGACGGCAAAATATAAGACCATGGTTGTCAGGTTCTCTGGAATTGCTAAACTAATTTGAGATCACATTGTCTAAGAAATTCCTCTTATCAGGATAAGTTTCATGCTATTTTATAACCTAAATTTTTGTTGCTTTGATGCTTTTTGCTTTAAAAAATCCAGGACAAAACACTATTCATTAGCTTTTGTAATTACTGGTTAACCCACAATTGTAGAGAACTAAATATGTAACTTTTAGTTAGGGGACGTAACCAGTATACCTTTTGTTTCACCCAAAACCTACGAAATTTTGTTTTTATATCACAAACAAAGGAATTTTGTATCACTATGGTGTATTGTATCTCTCAGATTTGTTGTTGTTCTTCCTAATGCTCCCTGGCTCAAAGTTCCAGACCAGGTCCCTATAGACTTCGGGCTGAAGGGTGTGACTCCAGTTTATAATGGCACCACAAGGGTCAGAGTCCGATTTAGATAGGTACCATCTCAATTTTGACCAAGCACAAGGGACAACATCTAGGGGGATTGTACCCTCTCTGACTTCATAGAAGGACTCTCTGGTCTACGGATTTAATGGGCTCATATCCAGACTAGACACTGACGTATTTAATAGCACTTGTTGTGATGCGATCTAATCACCCTAAGCACCAAGAGCCTACATGCTACCACTAGGCTAACTCAAGCTCTTAAATCTATCAATATTTTTCTCAGCAAACAGAAGGTATCTCACCACGGTGAAATGGCCAAATTCACTCAAAATTCATGAATATTTTATTTTATTTTAATTGGATAGAACATACTTTTAGCTTTACAAAACAGTTTTTGTTTTGCTTTCATGATAATTAGAAGGGGAGTTATGAAGGATCTTATAAAAGTCTTTAAATACAGATAAACTGGAAGTGGGCATTTAAAAATGCTCTTTTCTCAAAATTTGTTTTTTTACATTAGTTACTTTTTTGAAAGTCCACAACTCAAAATATTGATATATCCCTTTGAAATTTTTTGTGCTTTGTTTCTATACTATTTTTTAGTGCATGAACTATGAGCAAAAGAAAAAGTTAAACACATTCTGAATTATGGCTGAATATTTGCATCAACAATTTTTGAAAAATGACATTATTCCTTGATTGGTTCTAAAATTTTTATTTATGCATATATGCTTTAAATTATAATTCATGCACTAGAAAATACCATGTTAGCAATACAATTTTTTAAATATTTTAATTTTAATTTCTTTTTAATTTTTGAAAATGTTGCTATTTTTCTTCAAATATTCATATATTTTATTGATTTTCATAAAATTATGTAAATTTACTTGAAATATTAATAGGTAAATCTAAATTTGGTTTGCAAAAGCATCCGAAAACTTAAAGTTTTTTTATGAAGTGAATTTTAAAAAAAGTGCTCCAAACGTGTTGAGATACCTTAAATATAACTTTTGTACTATCCATTTTTGCCATAAAATATGGTATTACCATATTTTATGGCAAAAATGGCTCCTCTGTTATAGTATTGTACAATAAGTCCTCAAGTTACACCATTAATTTGTCCCAGAACATTTCGCGTAAGTCGAAATTATCATCATCGACATCACCACCCTGTTTATGCTTTAAATTTTCAAAAATTCTTAATGCCTTCGCTTGTATCAGTAGAAGACTTATCAGTAAGCATTTGTATTGGAGATCTTCAAATTTATCCATAATTTCTCCACTGTTTCTATTAAAACACCTCTTTTCTTCAAAATTATCATTGTGTTGAAGTTGAAAATTACAACCATGGATCTACAAATCTGCATAACTTGAGGACTTACTGTACAAATTATAAAAGCAGTAGTAAAATTGATCAGATGCCAATAGAATTGTCTTAAAAATCACAACAATCTAACACAAAAATAATTGTCAAAGCCCTATAACATTAACCACCACAGATAGTAAAACATTCCATAAAAAACAGGCCATATTTGTTTGGTTGATATGTATGACAATTTATAAATACTCCAGAAGTCACAAAATAAGTATAAGAGTACATGAAAATTTAATATTCAAAGGCAAAAATGGAAATTTCAAACTATTATGGTGAAGAGTTTCCTACAATAACAATAATTCTATGCAGTGAAAAACAGTTGTACTTTGCTTTCCAATTCATGGGGATTTATTATTTTGATAAACACTCATTCTGTTAACATAATTATACATAATACAAACATTTTTACTGACATTTTAATATATTATAAGGTGCATTTTTCTAGCAAATAACAGATGCTAGTGAAAAAAAATAATAAAAATGGGGGAAAATGCAAGAACAAATTATCCTAGAATCATGCTTATTATAGCATCTGTTCATTATCACATTCATTCAAATATATATATTGAGATGCAATCCATTCCAAATCAGCTTCTTAGGCAAATGTCGAAAGGCAATGTGACTGCCATGTTATTTAACACTAGAAAGACAGGAATTTTTTTCTTACTAGAAACGACTGAACGCCCTCATTTTGACGGTTAAAAATAAAATCGACAATTTAAAATATTTAATTTTTTTTTAAATGGTTAAATACTTTAAATTTTGAACTATTTCATACCAATATATAATAAATTCGTATATATTTAGATATATTTTTATGCAGGTATGCCAAGCTGACAACCTGGTATGGTTTATCCGTAAAAATATATGCATGGTTTGTGCAGGTCTCATTTTTCAATATTTCCGAAGAGCCAACATTTCTGTTATTTGCAAAAGTGGGAGATGAAAAGTAACTAAAATTTTTTCGATATTGTTTTAAAGATTTTTGCCTGTTTTCTACATTACCAAAGTCAAATGGACAGCTTTCAGTCTTAATCAGTATACAACATATTTTCTCCCCCTCTTTACTATCGAATACAATTTTGTAAATGTGTGTGCATATTTCGCATAAAATTAGAAAAAAACATAAAATTTCAAAAGCCTGAGGAGATAAATACAGACCATAGCACTCAATAGTATGTTCGAAACTGTCAAAATGACAGCAGCTGTCTTTCTAGTGTTAAAAAAAAATAAATAAAATAAAAAATAAATAATAAAAAAAATTTAATCAATAGTAGCATCCAGATTTCATAGCTAAAAATGTTTCATTTCCACAAACCTAAATGTAATTCAATTTCATATACAGTGCAGACTCCTAAGAAAATTTTCAAAAAAACTAATGAAGTTACCTATTTCTATATTATGTTCAATGCAAACTAAACTGACATGAAAATATTTTTTAAAGGCATAGAAGAAATGGCGTTTCAATTTCCTTAATCTACTGTATATTTTCCCATACCATAATTAACATGTTCGCTGCCACTAAAATTGGCATATCCATCCTCAGGTGCCGACGTTTCTATGGTGTCCACCGCAACACCAGTATCTACTTCTGATTCGCTCATAGAATCCCAACCGAAATCTTCATCGTCTGTGCTGTCATTATCAGAAAGATCACTCCTTTCTAATAATTCTAATATTTCGGCATCAGTCAATTTTTTATTTACTTTCCATTTCTTGGGCTGTGAAGGTCCTGCCATACTTGTACTGTCCGCCATTTTTAAAAAAGCACATAAAAAATTTTAACACAAAATTTGAAAACCACGCACATAAAATATAAAAATAATGCTTCATTAACATGCCTCAACAAGATCTTCGTTCAAACTCCAAGGCCGCACTAAATATAGAGCAAATAGCTTATCCTAGTCAACCAATGCACCAGAACATCGCCGGCATGGGAGGTAGCACCATGCTGATGCACTAGAGCGTCAGTGGCAGCGAATGTGTTAAAACATGTTAAGAACATTTTATTTTCAGTACAAGTTATTGGTAAACTGCAATATCATGCTAATAAAATATACAGGGAAAAGTTTTAGGGTTGAAAGATAGTTCTTCCACATGTTAAAAGTTTTAATATTATTGACTTACTTTTCTCCTGGTGTAAAATAAAAAATTTGGCACAGCTTAAGAAACTTAGACAAAAATTTTGTGCATTTCAATGACCTACAAGAAAAATAAACTTTCTTAGTAAAAAATTACAAGTTTGTTACAAGTCAAAAAGAAGTCTATCAATATATAAGTTCTAATTTAACACAATATTTGGTACTTTAAAGATAAATATAAAAAATGTTCCTCTCACAATATTTTTTAAACATAGATGTTAATTTTTTGCAGCCTTTTAAAAAACAAGAAATCACCAGTCTTCCCACTCTAACACAAAAAAATTAATTTAAAAAAATAATAACAGGATATATACATTTAATTATTTTTTAATATTAAGATTACTAAATAAAGCATGGAATGGCAACGAAAGTAACTTTTATATATTCCCAGTATTATTATCAGCAAATAAACTACTCAAGTACTAATCAGTATTTTTTCACATCAACCATGCTTATATGCAGCTTTCCAAGTAATTTGTACCATTAAGAACTTTACATGAGGCCCACATACAAATACTTCATCTTCACTCAAAGCTAAGAACTTTTAAATAATATGAAGCACATCCGAAATTTTTAGCAAAATTTGCCTTTTAAAAGTCTTCTAGGAAACTGAGAACTACTAAAAGATTAAAACTAAAATATGGCTTTTACAATGTTCAAACTCTGTAAGAGAACTACGGTGGTGCATCGACTTATGAGTTTAATTTGTTCCATGGCGGAGATCGTAACTTGAAATACTCCTATCTTGAATCAGTTTTCCCTCATTGAAATGAATAGAAATACCATTAATTCATTCTGGGCTACCCCCAAAACACCGCAATTTTTTGTTACATGTTTTTAAATAAGAAATATAGGCTTATAAATTACAAACATTGAATAAAAATGAAATACAATAGAATGTACTGCAATAAACTTGTTTTATTACTTGTGTTCTTATTTGATGAGCACGTAACATGGCATTTGCTGTGCAAACTAGCGGCGGGGTATCTGAAGCTTGCTTGTAACTCGAAGCAAAATATCTGGAGAGAGAATGCTCGTATCTCGAAAAACTCTTAACTCGAGGCACCACTGTATATTGTTCTCAAACAGTAACCACTATGCTACACCAAATGACAAATTATTGATAACTATAATTGGACCTAAATTTATCTCTGGGAGATGGCTTACTGACAAACTCATTTTTAATTCTGATGATCAGTTTAAACAAAATCCCTTATTCAATTTGGCAGATTTAATTGATATATTATTTAGAGTTAATAGAAAACATTACAATTTGGCAACCAAATTAACTTATTTTTCTTTTTAAATTTAGAAGATCATACAGAATGTAAAATTAGAAACAACCAATATGTTTAATTTATGACATTATAAACCAGTTGTGTAGCAAATCAAACTGTTTTATTATAAGACTAACATAATATTATACACTAGAAATGACAGTAAATGTTAAAACAGTTAACTCACAATTGAAAAATTTTGCAAACGTAAACACCATATTATTTTGCTCAAGTATATGTAAGTAAAAATGCCCCAAAACTTTCATTATAACTCATTTACTTAGTTTTGCATGTAATACAATATTGAAAAATGGCTTACTCTTTATCTTGATTAGTAGCAGAGTACAACTGTTCCATAACCTCATCATTTTTTTCAAATTCTCTTTTCAGGTTAACTTCAGCCAAATCACTCTTTTCAGGACAGGATAGACTAAGGAGTGAATAACAAAGTAAAAACATTAGAATAAATGTTTTTCATACCAGAAATACTTTAAAGAAAATCAAGTACTAAAAGTAAATTAATTTTCAAGGTTCAGAATAGCAAAAAATAAATTAATATTTTTTTTTATATAAAAAAATACAGAACAAGGACATTTCATACCTTAAAATTTTAAAAAAATAAATAAAAATAATTCAGGTAGTCTCTTCCAACGAAACTACCACAGGTTATTAACATAGGATTACTTATTGTTGCTTACCTCTTTTGTATGTGTATATGTATATATGTCTATATATATGTACATATGTATATATATACATATATGTATGTCAAAATTTTAGCACATTATGGTACTTTTCTGTTTAACTGTTTACTGCTTGTCGAAGCAATACAGACTGGGTTTGGCTTGCTGCCAAAATTATAACTTGCAAGGATGGATGGACAGACGGTTTTAGCATCTGAAATTTTGTTTTCCCGAAGGACTGTTATGGAGGAATGTAATCCTACATTAAAATAGCACAATTTAATGTGACTATTCCCGAGTGTACTTTAAAACAAAAGATTAAATATTTTGAAAATTAGCAGTAAAAATTCTTAAATAAATGTACAATTAACAAATAATTTCAATAATTTTTTAATGAAAAACAGTAAAAGTATTCACATTAAATAGAAATATTCAATTTTTGCTGACAATGTATTCAAATCCACAATTTTGTCAGGAGCATTAACCGGTTAACTCTTACTAATCAGGCATGATATTATTTGAAATTAAAATGAGCTATTATGAAATAAATTTTAAGGGTTATAAATAAAAATGAAACTGATGGGTACCTAAAGCATATATCATAAAGGTCTGAGCAGAATGCATATTCAGCTTGCTTTTGAAATACATTTCTATGGTCAATAAACACAAATCATAACTATGGACAAATTTTGTAATTTTCTATTTAGATTTAACACTGAAAATTAGAAATAATAGGAATTATAAAATCAGACTCCAAAAAAGTCAGAGCTTTATATTAAAAAGTTACTCCAACCACAGGGCATGTATCTGTGGCGTTATGTCAGATGCTGATATGTCATTTTTTCCCATTTTTAGCAAATTAAAAAAGAAACTGATGTGAAATATAAATCGCGCAATTAAGTTTTCAATCCAAATATTCTTCAGGTAATACACATATTCAATCTGAAGCATATGTCTGGTCTTCAATGTAAATATTTTTTTCCATTAGGGACTAAAATTTTGGGATGGATTGAGAAAAAAAGAAAACATCAACTTTTGCCAAATTGTGAATAACTTAGTATTTTTTCATGATTCCACTACCAGCTTTTGTCACATTAAAGATCCAATTTTTAGTGAGCAATATCAACTTAAAACATAAAATTGAATTTTTCGGACTTATCAACATCTGTCATAACTCCACAGATTACATTTTACATAAGTTAAACCCCTCTAAAAACCTTAAATTTTGACATATTTAAAAATAAAATTAGACAAAAAAAAACTTAAGAATATGTTCATTGCAATGTCTTAAATTATACATGCAAATTTTTTTTTAAAAATGCAACCATAAAAAATGCATAAAAAATAAGGATACTCTGACATTAAGTAATGAAATAGCATGTATATATACACACAAACAAGACATACATGCTCATAGATGAATATTATAAATTATGTTATTTTTTTACCATCTCATGTAATGATAAGCAGAATCAAATCTATTACTGTAGAGTGAACCAAGTTGATTATGAGGTATTCCATTCTGATTGTTAAGACAAAAGGCCTGTTGATAATATCTCTCTGATAGATGATTGCTTTCAACAGTACTAAATTCTGCAATATAACGCTCTACAAAAATGAAACATAAAAGGACATTAAATATATATGGCAAACAATGCAGAGTTTGAACTCATTCAATACTTTTGGTGATGATTCACATCCACGATGTACACTTTCAGGCCAAGTACAGGATAATAAAGCAGGACTCTTAATAACAGTTTTTTTAAAGCTTTAAATGAAAAAAAGGGGCCATTTTAGAAGCTAGTCAGACAATTTGGAAAATTAAGGTCTTATTAATTAAGAGGGAAAGTTGGAATAAAATGCAGTTTTGAAAAAAATTAGACAATTTCATATTTAAGAAAAAATTCAATAATTTACAAGGTTACATAAAACTGCGTTCATTTAAATAGCAAATAAATAAACAAACAAACAAAATAAATAAAATAAACATACATATTATGAATTTGAGCAATATCTTTTGAGTTAAATAGTGTGCCTTCTTTCCCCTTCTACAAATTTTCAAGCCCTTCAATACACTAAATATAGCTGATCTTTTGCAATTTCTATAAGGTGCTTTAAAAAGTTTTTAAAACATTAGAAGTAAACTAACAATTCTAATTTTTTTTTTTATGTACCATGCATTTATTATTTTTTGATCTACTTTACGCAATATAAAGAAAAGAAACAAAATTTAAGGTTTTCTTTTCATGTAACACCAAAAAATTGGTTACAGATTAAATTGACTCTACTTGAAAATCAAGATATTTAGTATGTAGCTATAATATAAGAAAAAATTTTTGCTTTCAGTTCAGAACATTTTCAGTGATGATAATGCAACACAACAAGAATAGCAAATATTTTTACCTGAAATGGTAAAAAAATATTTGCTCACATCTCCCCTCTTTCCTAACCTCCATTAGACTTTTTGGTATCAGAGACTTGGCATAATGCACTATATGACTAATCAATCTTTAAACTCATAACCTTGCCAAAGGAGTCTCACCAAATATTTAATATGCAACTATAAAAGGCAGTAAAAAGACTTTATATATACTTTATGAAATATGTGAAATAATCTATAACATTTCATGCTAGGTTACATTCTAATCAGATATTAGAGAATCAATCTGAGTTTGTAAAAGTAACATAGACAATGTGTACATAAGATATTTAGCATTTCAATTGATGAATTTTAAATATTGTTCTCACCAAGATCACCTAAATATATTAAAATACGATGGCATGCTTGCAGGGCCCAACATTTTACACTATCATCATTAGCTGCACTTTGTTGATACTTTTTCCACCTTTCTGTAAAATAAATAAATAAATAAAATAAAATTAGTAATACACAGCTCTAAAGTCTTACAGACAAATATTTTGAAACAATACAGTTTATTATAATGTTCAGCTATACATGAGATTTGCAAGTTTAACATTTTTGGATCTAATAGTTTGTAGATTTGCTATCAATAATTATATATATTTTTTTTTAACTTTGCAGTCTATTGTGCTGTATTAAAATAACTGAAGTTTCCAAAAAGTGCAGGTCTTGATTTAAACATGTTTTATGAACTTCAATAATTTGTGATGCTATCTAAATGCTGCTAATATGCAGTATTGTTTCTTGAACTGTAGTCTCTTTTTTACCTAGTTTATTGAGTGAGTTAGACTTTTTTGTAACAATAATTTTGAATTTATAAAACATACTAAATTGCAGTAATAAAGGAAAATACAACAATATTGATTTACTTTTTTGTGAATTATATATGGCCAACAATATTAAGATAAGAGTGAAGATCTAGGTTTAGAGATATTCATAAACTTTCTACTTTTATAGGGGTCCCAACATCCTAAAATGTTAAGGGGAGTCGTACCACATAACCACATATTTAATAAAACAGTAAGCATAACAAAATAAAATAATTTTGATTTTTAAGAGTTACAAGTAATATTTTTTATGAAATATGACACTATAGCAGGCAAAAAGGACATTTAAGAGTTAATTGAAATTGTAACATAAGAAACATTTAGCAAGGAATTTTAAAAATTTTAAAATATTCTATTAATATATAGGGTTGAAAAACATACATTTACTATAAAAAATTAAAATATCAATTCGATTTTTAAAGGCCAAAATGGTTTTCTTCTTCAGGAACTGAGTACAAATGTTATACACTGTGAACATCTTCCTCTCCCTTTTTTCTATCTATGTTTAGACAGTTTTATCTATGTTAGACAATTAGTTACCTGGCTCCAGAAGATTTCAGGCTTAGGCTCCAGAATATTGAGGTTTTTAACATTTTATAATGAATTTGCAAAGAATTTTTCTCTATTCAATAATTTAAGTGTTACTGTTATTTATAAGCACTCAATGTACACAATTTAAAATCATGAATATTAACGTATTACAAAAACTAAAATAAATAAAACCATTATGTTTTCAATTTTCATATGCATTCCTTAGATAAAAGATTATATCTACAAAAAAACAATCAAATATGTATCTATATTAAAAACAAGCTTTTCACCTTGCTGACAAAACAAGTAATAAATAAAAACTGAATCTTTATACATTTACCCTTTTTCACTCCTTTCAAGTGCCACAGAAAAGGTGCATCTACTTTGCCTTCTAGTTCAATATGAAATTCAGTTTGTATTCGTAACAGCATATGATGATAGAACCCGATGCCGGCAAGTAAATGACATATTAATGAATTTCTATAAAACTCAGATTCTGCTAGTTTCTAAAAAAATAATTTTAAAAAATATAAAGAAAAATATGAGTACATAAATATAAATGCACAATTAACATTCATTAAAATATACCTAACTATATATTGACAGAACTGCAATCTCTTGAAATACTCAATTTGTATACATAATCATAAAAGAGAAATCCCACGTCTAATACAATGTTTAAGAACACTCGGAACACACTAAAGAAAAGATACTTTAGTTTATATAAGTAGTTCAGATATACAAAAATTTTTTGACTCTTAGGTCTCATTTTAATAATTCATTCCTCTAGAACTATTAAAACTCATCATGGCTCAGAATAGCAACTTAGGCAATTTAGAGAAATATATTTCCTTTATAGAACATACGCACAGTAATTCTCTTTGAAATTTCACTCCTATAAAATCCATTTGAAAATCTCTTTCAATACTGTATGTTGAAAGATAATGCAAATTAATGCCACTTCTAACTTTTACTGATGTAAAATCAAAATCTTAACAGTATACAACTCAGTCTCAGTATACAACTCAAAGATGATAGCATCTCTAGTATACTCAACATCCATGAACTAAGGTTTTGACCTATATCATATGGACTCCTCAACATGGATTGGTTTATAAGTATGCTGAATGCAAAACAAAGTAGAAACTTGGATCATGGTTTCTTGATATACTAAAAATGCCTATTTTATATTACTAGTTGATACCTGTCAAAACATGACGGCTAGATAGTAAATAAATGTACTAATGCACAAATTATACTCAACACATCATTGCCAAATGTTGAAAATCATAATTTGCAGAAACAAATTAATGTGTTTAAGTGGCATCGTGTTTAGTGAGAATCTAAAACCAGATTTAAAAATGTCACTGAGCATGCGCAGAAATTCATTAATATGCCGGCAAGTAAATGACATATTAATGAATTTCTATAAAACTCAGATTCTGCTAGTTTCTAAAAAAATAATTTTAAAAAATATAAAGAAAAATATGAGTACATAAATATAAATGCACAATTAACATTCATTAAAATATACCTAACTATATATTGACAGAACTGCAATCTCTTGAAATACTCAATTTGTATACATAATCATAAAAGAGAAATCCCACGTCTAATACAATGTTTAAGAACACTCGGAACACACTAAAGAAAAGATACTTTAGTTTATATAAGTAGTTCAGATATACAAAAATTTTTTGACTCTTAGGTCTCATTTTAATAATTCATTCCTCTAGAACTATTAAAACTCATCATGGCTCAGAATAGCAACTTAGGCAATTTAGAGAAATATATTTCCTTTATAGAACATACGCACAGTAATTCTCTTTGAAATTTCACTCCTATAAAATCCATTTGAAAATCTCTTTCAATACTGTATGTTGAAAGATAATGCAAATTAATGCCACTTCTAACTTTTACTGATGTAAAATCAAAATCTTAACAGTATACAACTCAGTCTCAGTATACAACTCAAAGATGATAGCATCTCTAGTATACTCAACATCCATGAACTAAGGTTTTGACCTATATCATATGGACTCCTCAACATGGATTGGTTTATAAGTATGCTGAATGCAAAACAAAGTAGAAACTTGGATCATGGTTTCTTGATATACTAAAAATGCCTATTTTATATTACTAGTTGATACCTGTCAAAACATGACGGCTAGATAGTAAATAAATGTACTAATGCACAAATTATACTCAACACATCATTGCCAAATGTTGAAAATCATAATTTGCAGAAACAAATTAATGTGTTTAAGTGGCATCGTGTTTAGTGAGAATCTAAAACCAGATTTAAAAATGTCACTGAGCATGCGCAGAAAGCAATTTTTTCAATTGTAAATTATTGCTAATTGAACAGCACGAAATAAATAATTTCCATGAGGTTTAATCTTATATTTCACAAACATAATTATCATAAAATGAAAATGGCAGAGAGATCTAGAAAGACTCCTTGAAATAAATGTGTTTATGATTAAAACATGTCACTGAGCATGTGCATAAACAGTGAGTTTCTAAAGACAGATTTAAACATACCACTGAGCATGTGCAGAAATCAATTTTTAATTCTAAATTATCGCTAATTAATAGAAATTTCGGTTACAAAAACCAAATTTGACAAATCTACAGATTACAATCTTTCATTTAAGACTAAAATGAAGTAAATTGATGCAGAAGTTTTCTCTCGCGGACTGCCCATAAAGTCGGCTTAGCAACTTAAATATATAGATAGTTCCTGTAGAAAACGAGAAACCTCTTTCCTAACTTCTAAACTGTTTGTAAGACAATTTATGCAGTAGATATACCAGGATGAACTCCTATGTAAAATAGAAACCAAATGTGGAAAAAAATTTCCTTTTAATTGAATCTGATAAATGAAGATGGGAGGCAGTTACTGCTTTTTGCCAATTTACCAGGCATGACTGCCTTGCTGCTCATCTGTGTCATATTGGCACTCCTACTGAAGCCGCCTGCCCCCTGTGTGATAAAAACGAGCCTATGGACAAACATGACCTGCATTGTCTGTGAAGCTCTCCATCTAGATACTGATGTTTCTAGATATTGGGAGGCTAGAAGACTCTTGGGATGATAACCTTTGGTTATCTCTAGAACTTTTTGATGTTATCATTGCTGCTCTTTTTTTTTTGTTTTTGGTATTTATTACTTGTTTGTATACTAAGTTCATGTACCCAGCCATTGGAAATAAAATATTATAGCTCTAGACCAGTGTTTCCCAACCTTTTTCGAGTCGCGACCCCCCTTCAGTTGTTACCCAGCATCCTATGACCCCCCCCCCCTGCATATAATCATTAAAAGTTCATTTAAGACATAAAAAAGACTAAAAGGCATTTTCTATAATTTAAATTCCAACTAAATGTTTAAGCAAAAATGAAATTTTTAAGAAATGGAGAACATGGAGGAACATTCATCCTTCAGTCAAAAGAGTATGAAAACTAGAACAGAACCTCAGAGAAAAAAAAATGCTCCTCCATATGGATTCAGAATTATTTAAAAATAAATATAGAAAAATTCTTATCTACATAAAATTGCTCTAGTCCTTCGGGGAATCTACAGTAGTAATGCCAAAATTGACAGCACAGACTGAACACAAATTGACGTTTAGAATTTGAGTACTTTAGGTAGTAAGTAACTGTGATTTTCTTTTACTACCCAATAAAGATGGTAGATCTCTGGTGAATTAGGTTTACACTTTTAATGAGACTTTTACCTTTAAAATACATCACTGCTTTACAGTTTCATGGTTAATAAATACTAAAATTTTTTTTGGAGAAATACGTTATAAAATTATTTTATATGGATAAAACCATGGTGACCCCCTTGAAAACACTTTGTGACCCCCCTGGGGGTCATGACCCACAGGTTAGGAGTCACTGCTCCAGACTCATTATCTTCTACATAATATAGTTCCAAAAATTTATGTTGGTCTAGCAAGCATACTCTGTACTTTGACTTTCCCATCTCTTTTTTTATTTTTTTTTTTCCATCCTATGACAGTTAAAATTTTTATGACTCCTTGTCTCAATTTGTTAAATTTTCTGATTTTGAAAAAATTTCTGACAACCAAAACTCTCTTTCACTGAACATCCCATACATAAGATGCATTTTCAAGCATAAATTATCTTTAGTTCATACAATGTCTAATTCTAAATAAAGGGCCTAAAGTAAGTATGATTCACAGTGTAGCTACAAGGTCTGACAATAAAGTTCGGTGAATAGTCCTGTAACATTAACGTAGATGAAATATTAAGGAAAGTTACCTTACTGTCCTTCGAAATAGTCACCTCCCATAACTATGCACCGCTGACATCTGTTATACATGTTCTGGAAACTTTGCAAGAAGTCTTCTTTTGGGATGGAGTTCAAAAGCCTCGCCACGTATCGTTGGATGTCAGGAATATCGTCAAATCTCTTTTCCTTTCAAAGCGAGTTTGAATAGGAAGAAGTCTGGAGGATTGAGATGGTGGATGTTCAATTTGCACCCCTTTTTTTGCAAGGAACTGATTGACGATATTGGCTGTGTGAGGGCAAGCATTGTCGTGAACAAAAAACCATGAACCTTACTGTGCATAATGGGGTCGTACCCTGAGTAGACGTTTCATGAAACGGGTCAAAATTTCAATGTACCCTTCAGCATACATCGTCGTTCCCTCAGGTAGAAATTCCTTGTGGATAATGCCTTGACTATCAAAAAAAAGTGATGACCATCGTTTTGATGCGTGATTTTTCTGCTCTGACCTTTTTCCGACGAGGTGATGCAGGAGAACTCCATTCCATGGTTTGCCATTTCGATTCAGGATCGTACCTGAGACACCAGGACTCATCCTCAGTGACAATACAGTTTGGTGTCGCCGTTTCGACAAAATCCTGTGAAGCCTCTAAACGTGCCTGCTTGTAATCGTCATCTAAGTTATGTGGCACAAGACGACAACACGTTTTTCTCATCCCTAAATTCTGGGTAACGATTTGTCGCACGGAACAAATGCACTAAACAAGAACTTTGTAAAACAAGTCTTACACGGAACACAAACGACGCTCAACTGAACAACGGTGGGGGCAGATGGTCAACACCTACCGCTACGCAGGTGCATCGTTTTGTTTCGCCAGTGTTGCCAGATCGGCCATTCTGACTTCATTCACCAAACTTTATTGTCAGAGGTTGTATTAGAAAACCATGCAATCGTGGGGTTACAGGTGAAACAAACTAAGTCAAAACACAGGATTTTGAGAAAACGCTGATCAAAGGTTTTTTCCTTTTAACTTCTTTGGTACTAACATTATTAAATCAAATTAAGTTACAGCACTGGCATTTTTTTGCTAAGAACCAGTCTTGGCGCTCATATGCTTATTTCATATTATTATCGTCAGGATGGTTACTATGTTTCACCTATACAAACTACTAGACTAGAGTACTTAATGTGATTACAAAACTTTAAAAATAAAAAAATAAATAAAGATATGACTTAGTGGGTTTCATCAGTAGAAACATGTCCTTTTTCTGGTCAAGAAAAACTGAAAATCAGAAAATTGATAATTTTGACTGTGTTTCTCCATGCAATAATGTTGTCACAATGTATTCATGTATAAATATTTTGATGTTAGACATATAAATTAAAATTAACTGCTTTTGATTAGGTAAAAAAAGAACTGAAGTGTTTATATAAACAGTCCTTGATGATTTATATATATCTCAGGTAAAAGAACAGAAATATATATAATTTATGAACATCATAGCAGTTTTATGTACTTTTTGCTCATGAAATGAAATTACACATTAAAAATTCAAATTGAAGATGTTGTTATAAAGATAAATACTGGGATAAATGAATATACAACACATCAGTGAAGTTGAGTACCTTACCTTTCGGTTCTGCTTGCATCGAAAAAAGAAATCATAGTAAACTTTTCTCCATAATAGCTCCTCAACTTTTTTACCATATTCAACAGGATCAGTAAATATAAGTCTTTCATAATAATCTTTAAGCCTGAAAGATCATTTAGGTATAGAAAAAAAAATTAAACCAAAAAGCTATAATACTTCATATCATAATAATCAATTAAGTTCTAGACTTACGACTAATAAATTTATGCAATTTTGTTCCTATATCATTCACTAACATGCATTCTTTAAAATCCTTAACATTTCTCAAACAACAAGCATCCAAATGACAAAATAAAATGTATGATAAAGCTAAGTTATTCAATGTGGTATTCTCACTTCTCACCAGTTCATAACAATTTTAACTGAAATGAAGCAAACTAGCCAGTGCTACACATATATATATATATATATATATATATATATATATATATATATATATATATATATATGTGTGTAAGTATGTGTATAAATCTAGGTAACTTAATAGTATGATTAATGATTTTACAAACTAAGAGGGAAAAAGAAAAGAAAATTTCCATCGCACTCAATGTTTTTAATGTGGCAAATATATATATATATATATATATATATATACAGTAGAAATCGTTTATAAGAACATCCAGGGGACTTTAAAAACTGGTTCTGATAATCGATAGTTTTTATGTCAGATAGATAACTTAAAACTGCTGGAAATACCAAATTCATTGTCACATAATTTCTATTTACACCTGAAACATGACGCTCAAAAAATGGTTAAAAGGTTCAAGTTCAATCAAGGAAAAACATACTGCTCATTTTCATATAAGTATGTATTTTTGAGCCTTTTCAAATACATAGTTCTAAAAACGTTAAAAAGAAAAGTGAATAAAATTATGTAGCTATTATGAATGTACATACATATTGCAATATTTTGTTTTTACATGTTTAATCATTTTCTGAAAAATAGTCAGTAATATTAGTTAGTTTAGTTTTTTTCCTTTTTTTTTTGTAAATAAAAATAATTTTCGGTTATCGCGACAAGTTCTTTGACAGCATTTTTTTTTAATCGCATCCTTCACAAAATCGTCATTGCAAGCTAAAAATTTATTTAAAGTATTGATTGTTGAAAACATTTCTTTTAAACTCGGGCAAGGAAACTCGTTCAAAAGATCTTCTGAACTGGCACTGTCGTCAATATCATCATCTTTGCCAGAAATCTCTGCATTTACGCCTGCAACAATATCTCCATCCGTTACATTCCCATGAGTTGCAAGAGCCAAATTTATGTCTTCATATTCCTGAAGTGAATCTTGTTCAATTGACAAATCTCGAACCCAGTCTTGAAGCATTTCATCTCTAGCGTCTTGAGTTTAAAAAATGGGAGGATTTTGAACCCTAAGAAAACCAGCAGGCGGGAAACAATTCGATTTTTTTTTATTGAAGATTGAAGATTTCATGGTCTTCATAACCTTCTCTTAACGTAGTCCAAACGGTTTTAAGCCCGTTATCAAACTCACGTTGGCCGAATGGCTAGGGCGCTGGCATTCGGTTCAGATCCTGTGGTTTCGAGTCCCACTGTTCACATGGATGTTTGTAGCCGTTCGGAATCGGCTTTAAACTGTAGGTCCCGGTCTAATTAGCCCTCGTGTAGCAAAAAGTTGACCGTAGCGCTCCAAACCAAACCAAACCTGGTGGCACGGCCTTCGATTCTCCACTGATTCTCCCGAACACAATGGAATGCCTCTCCCGAAATCTCTGGATCCACGAAGTTGAACAAACGAAATAATGTTTTTAAAGAGCTTCGCAAATTCATTTGTTTTCGCTTGCAAAATCTGTCCGATTAGGGAAATTTTGGAACTCCTTTGAATCTTAAACCAATGCAAAAGGGCTTCTTCTATGTAATCATGTGGACTTTTTCGAAGTTTCTTAATTTTAGTCCGTTTTTTTTTAGATAAAAAATGGATAAAATGGTTGAAGACCAACGTGCTGCTACTTCCCAATTAACATGTTCTTATAAGCGATTTATTTTTCCAGAAACAAATTAATTTTAAGTCACTAAAACCGATATGTTCTTATTAACGATGTTATTATAACCGGATTTTATATCCATCATTACATATGAGAATTGGCAGGGAACTAATAATTCCGTTCTCTTAAGCGATATGTTTTTATAACAGGTGTTCTTATAAACAGTTTCTACTGTATATAATATTAAAAACTAGTAATTTCTTAATTCAACACTCTTAACATTTAAAAATTGTTAATTCCTCACTTTACTATTCCAAATTACAAACCCTTTTTTAATCCCTTAAAACATTTAATTCCCTTTGGGCATTCGTGTTAAATTCCTTTATTACAGCCTTAGGCAATATCATTAAAGATGGCTGTCTTTTTTAACTGAAGGCAAGCTGCATGGCGTCAGTACAAGTTTAAATCAGTTCTGCACATCAACAACAACTTTAAACCAATCAACCATTAAGACACACCCTTTAATCACGTGATGGACTGAAGTCTATATAAGAGTTGATACCCGGAAGTAGGACGGATTCCTGTACTTTCTCTTGCTGCATCCATACCGACGGATCGGTCGGTATATTGAATAAAAATGTTCCTGTAAAAACTTGTGTCGACGACTTGTTCTTTCGGACAGACTACCATTCCAGTGTCTACAGAAATGACTGATGTGGGGTTGCGGCATTCTTCTTTTTAATGACCGACGGCTGTTCTCCCCATGTCATATATATATATATATATATATATATATATATATATATATATATATATATATATATATATATATATATGTTTTATAGGGAAAATTATAAACAATTTTTACAAATTAAGATTATTTGTCAATGTTCAACATAAATGTCATTATGATAATCAAAATAACATTTATGTTGAAACCAGACCATTGATTTTAACTCTCAATAAATTCAAACAAGCAATTTAAAATTTGCTAACAATAATATATTTGAACTATGTTTAAATATATTATTGTTATAAAAACTATGTTAATAAAAACTATGTAGTAATAAAAACTATGTTATTAATTTTTTGTTTTTAAAAAAAAAGGGAAAAAATCACAAAGGCGTTCAAAATCCATAGAAATATACATAAAAAAAATATGAAAAATATCAGAAATTAACTGACCTCATTCTTAAATCAGTAATTTCAGATGAAAATAAATCAGTCAAACTTGATGCAAGAATTAGTTGCTGCTCCAACTTTCTTGATGCATCAACAGCACTCCTGCAAAAAATAACAAAAAGTTCTGTATATCAGTACTAGTTGTTAATTAGTAACTAGTTGTTAGAAATTTAAAAAGAGAATTGCTGTTTACATACTGAAAGAGAGGTTATTTCCTCATGCAACTTTAGGATTACAATCCCAAGCCTTTAAAAAAAAAAGGGAAGTTATAACAAAAAAATTTAAGGTTTTTCTAAAGGTTATGATCTATTCATGCTCTACTCTGACAAGTCAAACAATAAATTTCTTCAAATATTAAACATGTTGATAGGGTAATATTCTTTCCATATAACATATATCTTGCATTGATATAAGTACCTGTTATACCTTGATATATATCTTAGTTGTAAAAGAATAATTTTTAAGATTAAGAGCACAATTTGTCAGTAAGAGTTGAATTCTTGAAACACTAAATATTTTTGATGCCATACAGTATACAAAAAATTTATAATGAAAAATAGAATACATAAACATTTTTTTTTTTTTTTTTCATTTAAGGTGAGTAGATATTAAACTTGCTACAAAACAAATCTACTCTTTTCTTCTTGTTTGAAAAATTCTTGACATAAAAACGTGAAACTAAAAATGTGTAGTACTTAACATGTTGAGCACTAATAGCAATAGTGGTTGACTTTTCATTCATACAGTTATTCGTTATGAAAGTCTATGAGGTAGTACAGGAAATTAGCATTTGAGCTTTTATTGAAAACTTCAGTAATGCCTCCTTGTCCATGTACCAAGAAGTAACCAGTAGTAAAATGTCAATTATAACATTTCAACAAAATTTGGCTCTTTCGCTTACAAAAGTCAGGAACAAAGACACTAATATAACTTATACAAGACATCAGCACCAATTAGTTAAAAAACAAGAAGTGTAAAAAAATCACAAAATTCTGCGAAGAGTGTAATAACCTAATGCAAAATAGTCAATATTTTTAAATACAGTGTATGTAACTACTCTGAAAATTTAATAAATTTTTACCTAACGAACACAGTGTTAACAAAATAAATGTATTCTTACCTAAACTTCACATGATCTTCTAAATTTATAAATTTAAAATATTCAAAATTAAGAATATATTAACATTTTTTATAAGTTTATTTTATTTTTAGAATGTTCAAATTTGTAACTTTTTCTTTTAAAGGCTTTTAATTACAGTTTAGAATACAATATATCACTTTAAACTTCTTATACAACTTTAAATAAAGCAGTTTTTAATCATTTGATACACTTTTTTCAGTATACTAACCAGATCACAATCTCCAGCTATTTTTTAAATTTGTTTCAAAATTTTCAAAGTTCAAATTTTTCAAAGTTCAATATTATTCTGAAAGAGTCAATTTGACCTGAAAATGCTGAAATATGCTGCAGTCAGGGTACAATGTATGTTGACTAAATCAACATCTGAACTCGGGGCTGTAATGACTCAGAAATATATATGTTTGGCTCTCCACAACATTTATAGAAAATTTGAAGGTACATCAGTGCAATATGTTTTGGCAAAAACTATGATGTCTAAAGAACAAGTAAAATTGGATTTTTGGGTTAAGGTAGTAGTAAAATACATCATAAATTGAAGTTAAGATTATCATTCTACATTAATAATTTCTAAAATCTTAATTTTATAGATAGTTTTTCAAATAGACATTTTAGTGCATTAATATGTATTTATTCCTTTAAGTCAGCACTTTAGTGGCACAATTATTTCACTCATAACGTGGTATGAATTCTCCACCATGTATAGACAGAACTTTAACTTCTGAAAATAAAGTTAAACTTAATACAGAGAGTAAAATAACTTTAGAAATTCACTTCAGAACTTTCACTCGCAAATTTTTCAGCTCTTGCCTTTAAAATTCAATCTTCAGTATTCAAGATTTTTTAAAGTGTCTGAGGCTCTGAGTTCGTAATTTTAATGAAAGTTTTTTCAGGGGAAAATCATACATCATGTAGCAAGAACGTGGACAATATCATTTAATTTCGCAAGCGAGTTGCAACGAAAATTTAAAAATAGAACTAAAAAATAATAATAAATTAAGCTTAAATTACCTGTGTAGCCTCAGAGAGGCTTCATTTTCGTATTTTCCTATACGCCTAGATATAGAACTTTTCATTTTCACAGGGGTGTCACAGATACGAAACTAAAAACATTCTGTAAAACTCTTATGAAACATTTGGCCACACTACATTTTCAGTATAGATCAACAAATAACGAAATGTTAAGAGTTAAGTTGAGTTACTTCTGTTTCACTTAAGATAAGGTTTTTTTTCTGGAGCCATAAAAGAGTGCGCAGTCAATAAAAAGGATAATGATAGGATTATGAGCAAATTTATTGCCTATAGAGTTACTTTTAAAAGACTGTAGCAAATTTACCCAAACAAAAATTGATCGTAAGTCTGACGATTTCAAAAGCATACCCACATGTCACAATTTTTTTTCTTCTCCCTGAACTTACCCGATTCACTGTAACTGTTTCAACTTTGCAACTAAAGGGAAGATTAGCAAGTCATTATTTGAAATATTTTAATAATTCCAGTATGGATTCTGGCGATGTTTTAGACTTGGAACCTTCCTTACGTAACATTTTAGAACAGAAAAGTCTGAAATGGGTGTTTGTCGGTGGAAAAGGTGGAGTTGGTAAAACTACTTGTAGCTCGTGTTTGGCCGTCCAGCTGTCTAAAGTACGTGAGTCTGTTTTAATTATATCAACTGATCCAGCTCATAATATCTCAGATGCTTTCGATCAGAAATTTTCTAAAGTGCCAATGCTTGTGAATGGTTTTAGCAACCTTTATGCGATGGAAATTGATCCCAACTTGGGAGCTACTCAACTCCCAGAAGAGTACTTCACAGATGATGATCCAATGAGAATTGGAAAAAATTTGCAAGAAGTATTGGGAGCTTTTCCAGGTATCGATGAAGCTGTAAGTTATGCTGAAGTTATGAAGCTAGTGAAAAGTATGAACTTTTCAGTTGTTGTGTTCGATACAGCGCCAACAGGTCACACTCTAAGATTATTATCTTTTCCTCAAGTTGTTGAAAAAGGACTTGGAAAACTTTTAAAATTGAAAGCCCAGTTGAGTCCATTTGTATCACAGATTGTAAACCTGCTAGGCGTTCAAGAATTTACTGCTGATATTATGTCATCCAAAATAGAAGAAATATTACCAGTAATCAGACAGGTAAATGAACAGTTCAGGGATCCAGATCAAACAACGTTTGTCTGTGTTTGTATTGCCGAATTTTTATCTCTGTATGAAACTGAACGATTGGTTCAAGAGTTAACGAAATGTGGCATAGATACTCATAACATAATTGTGAATCAGTTATTATTTCCACATGCATCAGAGAAACCATGTAGTATGTGCTCAGCAAGGTATAAATTGCAAGGTAAATATTTAGATCAGATTCTAGACTTGTATGAAGATTTTCATGTAATTAAACTACCATTGTTGGAACATGAAGTTAGAGGAACTAATCAAATAGTATCATTCTCTGAAAACCTAGTTGTTCCATATGAGACGAAACTGAAAGGAAAGTAACGTAATTAATTAACAGTCATAATGTTTATTGTATTATCATTGGTTTAAGGATATACATTTTTATACTTGGATATTATGTGATACTGTATGGTATAATAAATTATGACTGTAATTTGATTAAACTTCGGATATAGCATAAAGAATACATTCAACTGTATTTATCCCTTTCATGTGATGTTAACTTTGTACATGTTTCATTTAAAAATTTCAGATGAGTCTCATATTTTGCCCTGCATGTTATCAAATGTAATCTACCTTTAATGAGATGTATATCTATTTTATAGTTTAAATCATGTAATAAAGTTTATTTAGGGTAAAGATTGTTCACTGTAAAGAGTTGCTTCAGAAAGAGAAAAGATCTAATATTTTATCTTTAGTTATTATGTCTTTAATTCAGTCATTTGACTTAGCACATGTGAGTAACAGTTAAAGAGATTATATACTTAAGACGTAAAATTGATAAATAGATACTACTACTAATCAAAATTCTTGTTTTTTTTTTTTTTTTTTTTTTTTTTTTTTTTTTTTTTCTCTTTAGCATTTTCAAAACTAAAGATGGGAAAATACTGGTATCAGTTTCAAATATTCCTTCTAAATAAAGTTTTTAAAAATTTTAATTATTGCTCATATGTTCTCAGATAACTAATTATAAATAAGAAGCTAAAGTTGCAAATATTGTTTAAATGATCACAGTCTGTTGATAAGATTGTTAGTGTTGAACACTATTTACTCCTTGTTATTTGCCAAGAATAATTTTTAATAAATTTTTAGAAAGTAGCTGTCATTAATAGCTACATATAGTTTGAAATGTTTTTGAATTTTTTTTTTCCTGTCTATTTCATAACAAATAATACAGGGTAAACTAACAAAATGCAGAATGCAAAAAGTTTTTTTTTTCTTTTTATTTTAGAAAACTAAATCACACTTGTGTATTTTTAACTTTTGTACATAACTTGTATAAAACCATATATATATATATATGTATGGGTATCCAAAAATTATTAGATATAGATTATTCATACAGCTGAATAAATGTTCGGAAACTTGCACATATCATTAGATGTGTAATTTATAGCAGTTCTCTTAATTCAACTTGTTTCACCCAACTTTGAAAATCTTATTCTATTTTTTATAAACAATTTTCTATGAGAATTGTTACTATTAAGCAGGTACTAAATATATAACAAAGATACCAAGTTGACTTTATGATACAAAGTAAAATAGTCAGGAGGCTCACAGATGAGCAAGTTACAGACTAGTTTCCATATGTTTCCTAAATTTATCTTAAAAGAATTGTGGAAAAAGTTTATCATTGTAGAAGAAAGTTTGTTACCAGTCACTACAATGTTACCCATACCCAAGGAGATGAAGTTAATGAGTGCACAGCATTTTCATTATTTGCTGAATAACCATACCTTAATAAGAATAGACTTGAAACATTTTTTCCAAGTTCCCATTCAGTTCTTGAACCAGCAGCGTACACAGAAATTTTCAAAGGGGGGGGGGGGGGGGGTTACTATGAAAAAGTAGTTTTGAGCAATCAATGCAAAGCTTAAACCTAATTAAATAATATATGTAATCAGAACCAATGGGGGGATTAACCCCCATCAACACCCCCACCCTCCCCTGCACACACCACTGTCTGAACTAATACTTAATACTTTCTTTGGTACTACTTAAGGAATTTTTTACTTTTTGAAGGCAGCACAGATGATTTTAGTGAATAATTTACTTAACTGTTCATTAAAACAAAATAAGTTTTTGTGAAAACTTATTACAAAGGTTGAGTTCTGTATGATAAATAATTAAGTATCTGTGAAAATCGGATAATCGTGTTTTTTTTTTAATAGTTTTTTGATTAGCTTTTGAAATGGTACATTTATAGCAAACATACCAATAAAATTTTTGTTTAATAAATTGTAAGCTTATATGAATCAAAAATTTTCTGTTTGTAATGCTAAGTAAATGATAACTATCATAGGTTGAGGTTAATAAAAATTAAAAATAGATTTATCACTGCAATCAGATGAGATGAATCTACTTTACTGCTACAGATTTATAATACATGCTTTTAATGGATATCGGGTTACCATTCGTATTGAAGAAAATAAGCGTGATGAGGAAAAGGGGCATTGATCATAAAAATCAAAGTGTCAAGATGGCTATTGAAAAATAATAGGGGCTATTTAAGATTTCAACAAAATATTTGATCATTTTTAAAAGACTTTTAAACTTAAAGAAGGATACTTTTTTTTTCAATTTAAAGCCACGCTAAAATAATTGTACCCAAATATAATTATGGAAATTTAAAGGCCTCTTTATACATTTTACGGCCAGCGGCAACCCTGTTTTACAAATCTTTAGTATTTCACACTTGTTTGACGCCCTCTTGACATGCAGCCGGTAACGTGTCCCCCTCTGCATATCGATACTCAAAACGGCACGGGTATTTTGAATTACCTGATAACATTATACGACTTAGCCAGCTTACAACTGCCTCAGGTGCCTGAATTTAAAGACAAAACTGTTTGCTGAATGATGCAGCTGGTCTTTATACCGAACGGCCAGCTGTTTATATATTTTGCGAACGGGAGGCCCCTTTAATTGCAGTAAGAAACATTGAAACCAGACTCTGAATTAGAAGTCTATGTTCAGTCTGCTGGTTATTGCTGATGAGAAGACGGTGAATCCGTTATAATTCTAAAAATGTCAGAAAAGGGATTAACTTAATGGTGGGAGAGTCATTACAGGCCCGCTGTCAGGGTGGGGCAGGGGGGAGAAAATCTCCGGGGCCCGGTAAAATAAGTGTTGGCCTAAAAAATGTATGCAATGTTCAAATATTGAGTGGGGAGGGGGCCCGCTGTATTATATTGCCCCGGGCCCTGGGTCAGCTGACGGCGGCCCTGAGTCATTGTATGAGCAAGCATTATGTTTAAAGGACTCCTCCCTTATTTTTATTTTTTTTTCAAGCGACAGAGGTCTGTGTTAAGAGGCGTAGGAGAAAGAAAAAAAAACCTGGAACCTTATGTTACACTTTGAAAAGTGCGGTAGGATCAGATTATGGATAACTAGATATGTCCGTATGGGACTTGGCTGTGGATGACATTTTTCAATGTACAAATCCAGTGCATGGAGTAGCCGTCTCCAGATTTTGATGTGTGAAGGCTTGTTCGGGATGGATTGAGGTCGTGAACCGCATTCTGTCAACTTCCCCCAAGACCTTTCCGGAACTCCGAATTGCTTGCTTCAAGAGCGAGACTTGGTGCTCAAAAGCTCGTAAAAGCACGGCAAAAATCCGTTCAGCACAACAGTACTACTTCAGAAATAATACTGCTCCTGGAAACATTTTTCTCGGCCATAGAGAAATCGCGATGCGCTATGCGGGTTTTTGTCGTGTGCTGCGGGCTTTAGAGCTCTCGGACAACCTGATAAGGAAGTATAAAAAAAAGTCTACGCCAGGCTTGCATAGCTGCAACTGGAAGTGTGAATTACCTACTAACAAAGTTGCATACTCAACCATCAGCCACTTGAGCAAACATAAACACAAACACTTGAGAAAAATATAAACAAAATTTTAATTTTCATCGTCGTCTTATGCAAAGGACATAAAGTTTGAAAAGCGGAATATTTTTTTCGGGGGAAAAAAGTCAGGGGTGTCAAACTTAAAGGCTAACTTGAGCCAAACAAACAAGGTTTAACTATAGGTGGGCCGCAAAAAAAAAAAAATATTAATAGAAACGTAGGTTTTTTACAGTATATTACCTAATTACAGTATATTCAACATAAATATACACATTTTGTTTAATAATAGCAAAAAAAAAGAGTATAATTAAAAAAACACTTAGCGAATTCTTCCTATCTAATTATAATTCTGCGTCGGTTATTTTATTATATATTATTGTGTGCCAATATATTGGCCGGGCCGCAAAAATGTTCGTCGCGGGCCGCGAGTTTGACACCCCTGCCCTAAGTCAATCTGACAGGAGTGTATCTACTGTTTCTAATATTATATCATATGGTTAGGGGTGCATAAATTTCGCATAAAAAATATCGAAATTTCGGCAAAAAAAATTTAATTATATATCTATATATATAAATTTAAAAATTTCGTATTTATTAAAAGAATCACAATTTTACTTACTTGGTTAGGTAAGTATCAAAATGCTTAGTTAAAAGCTAACATTGTAGTTGTCTTCACATTCTGTAGTTGTCATAATTCCGCGGCACACCATAAGTAAAAGCTTGCAAATGCATAAATTACAACAATACGTATATGTTTTTATTAGATAAAAAATACAATAAAATAGCTCTATGTATGTAGATAATTACAATTATTTAAGTTTTATGCAAATCATTTTGAATTGTACACCAACACAAGAACAAAAATATAAGTTATAGATTACAAGTAAAAAAGTTTCTCTTTGAATTTTAATATTAAAATTTGTTTTTTTTTTTTTTTGTCTTTACTTAAGCCTTATTAATCAAAGTTAATTTAAACATAATAACTAATTTATTAATGAGATATTTGAGCTTATTTTGATGAACTTATACTTTTTACATTTAGCTGTATATTAGAAAGGGCTACCCGAAGTTCATGGTCAAGATCCTTTAAACACGATCGTTTGTCATTTTTAATTAGAACCAGTGTCGAAAAGCTTTGCTCGCATAAGTATGTCGTAGAAAAAGGGAGCAAAATTGCAATGGCCTTGTCAGAAATTTGAGGATATTCTTTCTTAACTGAAATCCAGAAATCAGCCAATGGCATTTCACTGAAGTTTAGTTTCAACGTCCCGTCGTTCCTCAATTCTATAAATTGCTCTCGAATTCGAAGAGAAAGTCTTCTGCTGAATTTTCGGCACCAGCTAGGAAAGGATTTCTTATCCAATTGTATTGCTCCATATTAATTGTGAAAAAATAGTGATTAAATTTCTTTAGTAATAAACTTAAATGTTATTGCGTCAGATCCAGAATTAATTGTTTGTTTTTAATCATGGACTTGCAAGTCCTTTGGAACATTTCTAGAGATCCTTTTTGTAACTCTTTCTGACAAAGTTCGAGCTTATTTTTAAACCCCGTTAACTTATCGGAACACGTCAGATAATTTTCGCTTCAACCTTGCTTTTTTTTATTCAGTTCATTCAGGTGCTCAAAGTTACATCAGCCATATACGCAGGTTTGGCCATCCAGTAATTCTCTCCAAAAAGTTGTTGTAGTTCGGTCATATTTTGTTTTAACAAAAACTCATGAACTTCGTTGCGAAGCTCAAACAATCTAGCCAAAACTTTGCCCCGGGATAGCCAACGTATCTCAGTGTATAACAATAGGGATTCATAATCCGCTCCCATTTCTTCACAGATTAGTTTAAAAATTAGGGCTCTTGATTTAATAATGTTTATTATAGTAATACATCGATTGCAATAGCTCCATAGGCAACTTTTTGATCGTCAATGCTTCGTGATGTATGTAACAGTGTGTAATTTCTATATTAGGATTTTGTCGTTTTACGCACGAAATAAAACATTTTTTATTGTCCATCATTGTTGCAGCACTATCCATGCAAATACTGGTACAATTATTATATGAAATATAGGTTTTGAAAAAATTATCGGGTACTCGGAAAATTTCCTCGCCGGTAATTCGCTCTGGAAGCTTGTTGCTAAATAAATAGTGTTCTTTTATGGTGCCCTCATCAACGAAGAGTACAATGGCTATCAGTTGATCTCGGTTTTTAATGTCTGACTCATCAATCTGAAGCGCAAACTTCTGAACCACTTTCAGTTTTCCAATTAGTATTATTAAAATATTGTTCGATATATCGTTGATACGCGTTTTAACAGTATCAGCTGACAACGGTACTTTTTTCACTTCATTAACTTCTCTGGGCCCAAACATAGATTTGACAATTTCTATGCATACTGGTTTAACGAGAGTTTTACCAATAATATGTGTTTTTTCTGACGTGCAATTAATTTTGCAACATGATAACTAGCTTATAAGGCTTTATCAGAAACTGTGACTGGTGATAACAGTGATATCCTTTGTGTTCGCCTTTGATCTAACAGCCTAAGAAAAATGATTTATCCCTCTTAGCGTAGTTACAATGGTTTGAATTTAGATGGCGTTCCTTTATCACAACATGAAAATCCATATCGGATGTAAACTTCGTTATACTTTCTTTCATAAATGTTCTGTTTTTTTACAACACCATATTTGAAATGGTAATCACGACGCGTAAGTATACTTTGTTGTATCTGTTGTGTTGGAGGTATATACACTGAAGTGCCACTGAATTAGGGATACTTACCGTCCAGCCACCGTTGGCATGGACGTTTGTAGCCGCTCGGAATCGGCTTTAAACTGTAGGTCCCGGTCTAATTAGCCTTCGTATAGCAAAAAATGACCGTAGAGCTCCAAACCAAACCAACTACAATAAAAATTAAACAACTGCCATCAGGTGGACAAAGTGCGAGATAGAGATGTGTCGCTTTTCGTGCACGATGGGGCACTTCATACATATTTTTCAATGACATAATCTCAAAATTGCCATTTTTTTTTACTTGTGAAATTTTCCTTGACGGGGTACAATATAATATTTTTCGCGGATAATTGGTTTTACATTGGTCGCGGATTACCATTGGTTTTGCAGTTACCTACTTAAATTCCCATCATTTCAAAACAGGAATACTCGCATCTGTCAGGGAAATCCTGTTGTTATTTGTGCGTCTTTTTTTTAGGTCCATGCAAGTATCACTAGTTAAAATATATCAGTTTATGCATATTAACAATTCAAGGATCAAATTTGGTTGGTATTTACTGTCTACAGTAGTTTGTGTTCCTTTCTGGGGAGCTATATTCTCGACTATTTGAGAAATCTTTGTACTTAGTACTTAAAATTGGTACAAGTACTTTAGTTATATCCGTCTGTGTATTAATATTTTTTTCTGGAATGATCCGATGGCGTGTAATTTATGTTATCTGATCAGAATGTTGAGGAATTTATTATTTCGTATTCAGCATTTAGAAAATTAAGAACTCCTCTGTAGGAGAGATATGTTCATCTGGGTGTGAAATCTGTGTGCTATGTAACGCTGTCCTTGCCAGATACGTGTAAATTCATTCAGGTTATAATTCACTATTCTAAGCCTAATACTTTTCGGAGTTCATGCGCAGTTGTATACCTACAATATTTCTAAAATTTACAGAGGCAAATGCACATTGTTGTCTAGGAATAATACTTTTCAGGGATCATGCATATTTGTACACCTACAGTCTGAGGAAAACTGCATTCGTTTGTTGGGGAGGATGCGCCTATATTTCCTTCAATTAAAAATGAACGAATTATGGACCATATTTCCTTCCGTCAATTAAAAATGTGACCGGGTATTATGTAATATTCTGTATTTAGCATCATTATGTTTCTGACTGCGTAGATATTGGTCCGCATCCATGAGTATCGGGAAAATGGACATTAATGTTGGCATTCCACTTTTATTCCATCACAAAATAGCTAGTCCAGTTTTTAATAAATTTGAATTCTTTATGAAGATTGTCATTAAAACTGAAGTTTCTCTTCTTTGAGATTGCAAGGGCAGACTTAAAGTATCGAAAAATATGTAATTTAAACCAACATCGTTGAAAAACAAAGCTACCTGTTAGCATGCAAGCATAACAAAAACAAACACTACAGCAGAACAGTTTGAGACACGCAAGTTTTCCCACATGTACATTTAATTTCTCTAGATAAATCATTGCAGATATTGATACTTTGTATCGAAAAATGCGACTCCATGATATTGATAAACGATTATAGGTCATGAATAACTAGCTGAATACCCGTGCGTCGCTACGAAGTACATTCAAATTAAATACAACGGCCAATGTATGCAATTAATGCCAAAAATATGTATATAAATGTGTATATAATATATGCCAAAAATATGTATATAATATGTATGCAATTATTGTTTAAAACAAATAGATTTATAAAAAATATCGTAACGGATATTTTTATAGACGATAATAATGTAGAAGAAAATATTCAAATTAAACACAACGGTCAATGTATGCAATTAATTTGTATGTTTAATATCCATAAAATATACTAATTTGAATTAAATTCTTAAAAAACTTCATCTCAATTAGTCCTAGTGGTTAAATTTTATCTTTTACCGTATTTTAATAGTTTTTTTGTGAATTTATTTCGTTGTTATGCACGTGATGCAAAATTAATTTAAAGTATCACAAAAAGAAAATAAACCACGGGATCAGCTTTTAATAAATTAAATTATAAAAATTAATCTTTAAAAATTCACCAAAAATCAGAAAAAGGAGGTAAAGATTCGAAAAAGATTTCATTTTAGAGGAATTTTTATGATTTTTCTCGTGATATAAATTTTATAATCCACAGATTATTATTTTAAATGCAAACTTTAAAGAATGTTACAAAAACAGCTTAAAAATTTAATTTAAAAAAATGTAAGAAGAATTTTTCTAAAATCTTTTTTAGTGCACCCCTACACTATAAGAAGAATCGCCATGCAAAATTTCAGCCCTTTAGGTCCAGCGGTTTGGTCTGTGCGTTATCTGTCTGTCAGTCAGTCAGTCAGTTACGGAACTGTTTTATATTATATAGATTATTTATGATTGACCTATATTATAGTATATTTAGGATTTCTATTAAAAACGAAACAAAACTTACAATTTTATTAAAACGACGGGACGGCCAGGAAATAAGAAAAAAAAAAAAGCTGTACGTGTGCATGGTCAGCTTACCATATATATATAAAATTTTGATTGGTTACTTGAAATCAACAAAAGTGTATAGTTACTTTATTCGATGACATGCGAAATGCGATATTTTATCTTGTGTTTAAAATTAAATATAATTTTAAGCGATTATAAGATAAATATTCATTTTAAAAATTACTAAGCAAAGGTCAGTGGCCTTTCCCTTACCCAAAATGTTTACATATTCCTAGAATCACCATCAAATTCATGGTGGTTCACACCACGAATTTGAGGTTTGAAACCTCATAAAAATTGATAACTTCCAACATTTATCAATTATTATTGGTTATTTATCATCAGTAAAACATATTCATTATAACTGTTGACTATTTCACGTGAATTATTATACTTTAAAAATGAATGTAAAAACTAGTATATTTCATCAATGGACTAGGCTTTAAACCTTTCTCTTCATAACCTAATCCTCCTGCGTGAAAATAAAACGTAAGTTAAATTACTTAAATATTTTTTTTTCCTTATATGATACAGTGACAACGTTATTGGACTCCTCGTGGGGCAAATAATTTTTAAATTTAGAATAGTTGAAAGCTTTCCTAAAATGCTAAGCACTCGATAATTTAGACATTTTGCCAAACTGAAAATTGATAACATTTTAATGAAATGTCATTACTAAAGATGAACGATTTTTCTTTTTTAAATATATACCCACGAAAGTATCCACGGAAACATCGTAGCAAAATTAATCAATAGTCCTTTGCAAGTAATTCATTAATGAAACAACAGATATGTTTGTTTTCTAGAAAGTTTTATTCTACTGCCTAATGATAAGTTTATACGTGAGGCATTATTTTTTTAGTAGTTTAACGCTTGTCATACGTTACGTTCCATCATTTTAAATTGCTAGAGCCCCCCCCCCCCTCTTTAAAGCTGTTGTATACTAACCCCATTGGATTCGCTTACATCAGTGGTTCCCAACCTTTTTCAGCTGGCGACCCACCTATCCTTATCGGAATACCTCCACGGTCCTTCGGTCCATGGTGGAGTAAAAAACCTTATTTGTATCGTATCCCTTCCTTATGTATATATAATTTACCATCAAATATTGCAAAAATAAATATATATATATATATATATGCTTTTTTGAAGATACAGATTGATTATTGATAAACAATTCATATTGATAAACATTATTGATAAGCAATTGTGTTCTGATTTGAAAATCGTTGACAAAATATAAGCACTTTGTAGCAAAACAGTTATTTATTTAACAATAGATATACGTTTGCAATATATGCAACAAGTGGTTTCATACTCACTAACAAGTGTTCCTAGGTGAAGATAAAAACTACAATTATAAAGACCATTTTAATAGTTTTCGGATCGAGTCGCAACCCACCTGTAACCCTTCCGCGACCCACCGGTTGGGAACCACTGGCTTACATTAATGTTAACCTATGGAGAATAATTCCAAGATAAAAAAAAAACTTTTTATATACCATGTTTTTAAATTTTCTGTTGAATCATATAAACTTGACAATTCTATGCATTAATAAATACTTTTTAAATTTTTTTTTATGAATTATCCCATCAACTTGAAAGAAAATGAAGTTAATTGGAAGTTAACTTGCGTTTAACTTTTCGTTGTCGTCTCGGTCGATAGATGGTTGCACCAGTCTACAAAACAAAATTGACTGAAGATAACTGAAAATTAATTTAATTCTGCTTAAATATGGCTAAAAGTATTTAAAAAATGCATTGTCATCGTGTTCTGAGCTATTCTAAAAGTTTCAAATGTCTAGCTAGTCCGGAAGTTAGTTAAAAACCGATTGCAAGATTTGTAAGGAACAAACGCACAAACAAACAAGAAAGCAAGTTAATAAAAATATGGTAAAAATTGTCTACTATTTACAGTTACATAAATGCTGATAATCCAATAAAAATGGTGTTTCCAGATAGCCTGAACTTTTCTGCATCTTGCTACAAGATTCATTTTATAAATTTCGTCCAACAATGGAATTTAGGAGCGTTAAAAACACACTATACCAGATTTTTTCCCCCGAATAATTTAAATTTTAAAATAATATTTGGGTTTTTTTTATAACTGAAAAATTATCCCAAGGCGTAAAACTTCTTTTCTCTATTGCGGAGTACAACTTTTTAAAAATAATCTCTAAATTCAAGCTGGCAATCCTTCGACAAATTATCTCTATAGGTTAACATCATCAAGCTATAATCTTTAGCTTCATGGTTAACATTGAAGTGAGCGAATCCAATAGGGTTTGTGCAGCCTTAATCTTTTAGTCTCTCACTATTCATAGGTTATGAGAATATTAATAGAAGTCTCTCACTATATTATCTCACTATACATAGGTATTAACCATTATTCATAGGTTATGAAGTATTAATAGAATGCGCATAATATAGAAAAGGTACTTTTTGTGTCTAAATATTACATATAATGGTCATTTGTGGAATAAATAAATTTCAAAGTACAAAAACCAAGATACGTCCATCCTAAATCTGTAAAATTATAACATGTAGTTTCAAATCGAAATTCAACTCTGAATTATAATTCTTATGTGCAAAAGCAATGAAATTGCGTTATTTGTCTGCAACCTGAATTGACTTGTACTGTATTAGAACCTAACTAAAAAAAATTTGACTAAAGGCATATAGTATTTTTAATATTTGCACATGTGCAAATGAGAAAAAAAATTAGGGGAATTTACTTTTTTTTAAACTGCAGTTAGTTTTTATATCCTTCATCAAAATTGGTGATAAAATAATGAACAGTTTTCGGGCTTGTGGCAGCCTAGTGGTACAGCGCGCTGGTTTTCGGTGCCGAGGGTGCTCGGATCGAATCCTAACGTCGCGCCACGAAAAATGCCTCTGTTCGTGTCGTCCCTTCATAGGGGGTAATGCTGTCCGCCTATATGGTGCCCCCTCAATAAAATGGGCAGTGAAATTGCGGCGTAGTATAGGCGAATGTCTCACGACAAGTGCCTCCGCTTTGGAAAATAATAATAATAAACAGTTTCTATATTCATTACAAGCATTTCGAAAGAGGGCTGCTATGTACTAACCCCATTGGGTTCGTTCACCTCAATGTTAACCTATGGAGAAAATTTGTCCACGGTTTGCCGACTTGGATTCAAAGATTTTTTTTTAAAATTTTACTCCGTCATAGAGAAAGAAATTTTACATTTGTGTACATTTTTCGTTTTTAAAAAAATGCAATTAATATTTTAAAATTTAAATTATTCGGAGAAAAATCTGGTATAGTGTGTTTTAAACGCTCATAAATTCCTTCGGTGGACGAAATTTATAAAATGAATCCTGTAGCGCTTTGCAGAAAAGTTCAGGCTATCTGACAATACCAATTTTATTTGATTATCAGCATTTATGTATCTGTAAATAGTTGACAAAAATATATTTTAAATAAAAAATTTGGGGACAGCGCTTAACCCCCCCTATAGAGAGAGAGTCATTTCAATCCCTCAAAATGTCAATCCTAAGGGGGGTGGAATTCTCGAACTGTCAACTGGACTCCTCCCACCACAAGAGTCTGCAAGAAGAGGAAATTTTTTTCTTAGTACATAGCAGCCTTAAACGCTCCAGTTTTACGAAATCCGTTTTTATAATTAATGTTTCAAGATTCGTTAAGAATAAAAACATTTAATTGATTCTAAATTTTTCATGTATTCTCTTTTATTGGAAAAATTGCGATTCGTATTTGAATCTATAGAATTCATGTCACGAATAATTCATGTGAACACAAATAAAATAGCTTATACAGCTGTGCAGACGATAATGCGGCTAAGATTGCCAAGTCAGGATTGCATAAAAGGTGACAGCTTCTTCTCATACGATAGAATACGGTATTCTTTGAATAAATATAGAAGATCTGTGGAAAGGAATAAACCTTGAAATTAAACAAAACATGACTTACTGAATGAGTAAAATCTAAAAAATTTCTTCACTAAACTCTTGAGCAAATTTATTTCAGAATCATCAAAAAACAGTAGTTTGAATTTCGGTCACAAGGTCATCTGAGCAAATGGTAACAGAGTCCGTGTCTTTTAAGAAAATTAACTTTAAAGAAAATTTTCTTTTGATTCCGTCATGAAGAATTCCGAACGATGGCCTAATGGATAGGGTTTCGGAACCAGAGTCTGTGGGTTAAAATCCCACTCTTGGACGTTTGTAGTCGTTCGGAATCGGATTTAAGCAGTAGGTCTTAGTGTAGCAAAAAATGACCGCAGCTCTCTAAACTAAACACAAACTGTCACAACGAAGAGTTTTGGCTAGGCAGTTTATGAGCGAGTTGGTGAATGGCTGTAATATTTGTTTGTTTTCCAAGTCATCTGCTTCATTGTGATCATGAAACTGATTAAAAAATACATTAACCACCTGAAAGAAAAACATTGTCATTGATAGACATTGTACGTTATTTTTATTGAATTTTGCTAGTCAAGATATAAAACAGGTATATGATTAATAATACAGTAAAATGCTAGAGGCCCTATCACCCAACAAAAAGAGTCTTTCGGTGCAATTTTAATTAATTTTATTTTCTCAGTTTAATCCTAGTTAACCATCAAAGTAGGTGATATATTTCAATAACGTGGATACAAATGATCTAAGAATAATAATTTCCATCGTCATTTTCTTATCACTGTTAATTTGGTTAAAATGGGGTTTGGGAATGGCCTGTTTCATGAAAATTTATTGGTAGGACGTCGTGAGAAATATAATTAAAAACGTGAGTATCTTATATCGCCAGGGTAGCAACCAGTGCATCATGTCGAGAGCGTCGCACCGCAATTGCAACGAAAGTGACATGGACGTTTCAAAACCCGACATTATTTCTAAATGAATTTCTATTTATGCTTGATATATATATATATGCAATGGCGCAAAGGCATAGACGCTTCACAATACAATGTGTCAAAAAGAGGCCTAAAACGGACAATTCTCCGTTGTCGCAACATGGCTGCAACGTCATTGTAACGTTATACAATGTCACTGCAAACATCGCAATCACATTATGACTATGCGTTTCCTTGAAGTCACAGGATTGCGTGTGTTAATTTCAGTGTCATAATCATGGTTTTCATGGGAACCTCCTCGAGTCTAAAAATCGGTAGAAAAATTAATTCCTATGTAAATGTTCATGAACCACAGAAACGAAATGTTCTCCTTCAGGAACGAGTACCCAAGCCGGTTATAAGTTATTTATAATGCGATGATTTGAAGATCCGTAGCTTCATGACTTGGGTCTTGGTTATTACAGTATCTCCTGACTGTTAATAGAACAATAATGAACCGTTCGACAGATATTTAGGATGGTGAAAAATTCAACATTATCGTATAAATAAATAAACTGATTGCAAATTAACATCCTGCGTCTTTAGCCTAAAAACGGAGGAAGATATTAAGAATCACATTCCGAATGAGGTTTTCTTACACTTGGGCATCATAACTGAACAATGCACTGTTCAGTAAATCGGAAGTTTCATGGCTCGGGACTTCGTCCTGGCAGTTTATCGTTTCCACGTAAGGCCCTACAGTTTAATTTACTAGAATTACTTCCTGCAACTTTTATTTAGTTTTAGATAGAGATTCAATTCTTTTGTTACGTTAGAGTGTAGTCTTAAAGAGACAGCTTTTTTTAAAAATTATTTATTTATATTGCATTCAATATGAAACTCCCAAGAATTTAAAATATGCATTTGCATAATAGTATAGGAAAAGAATCTCCTTAATAAATTATTGTATTTTTGCCTTTTTCCTTGAAACTACGCATTTCACAACAAAGCGAAATTCCTGCCAGCACGTAACCACACAGCAAAATAATAAAAGCGCCATATAGATCTTCCAATCTTAAAATAATTGTTTTATCTTCATCCTCTTCTTGAAGATGTGACTTCGTGTCTATGAAAAATACTTCATCTTTCATGAATTTTTCATACATCCCTGCGGCATAAGTTCTGGAAATGCACTGATTCATTTGTTTCAAGCAACAGAAGTTTTTATGCACTGGAATTGCAAAAAACGTATTGTAAAAAAAGTCTTCGGAAATGTAATATTTCTGATAGACACCATCCATATAATTAAACGGAACGAGAAGACTGGAACCAATTAATATTGTCTTAGAATTAGGAATGTACTCTTTTACATGTCCTCCGTGTTTCACTAATCTGTTGTTGTCTTTGATGGTATTGCCAATTATATACAGAGGTCCTTCAGTTGCACTGTAGAAAGCGTCTTGATCCGCTGTACCACCAAATAAGTAGCATTCATGAGTTCCTTTTGCGGCTGCTTGGGCAACCTGTTTCACTGAGTATAATCCAAGGGACATGAGAGGAACAGTAAGGAAAGATAGCAAAACGGCACTGTATGATAACGTTGTAAATCGGGCATAGAAAAGCCAGGCAGCGTAGAAAATATTTTGACTGAATTTAGAAAGTTTTAAGTTGATAAAAGGCTGCTGGAAAAAATTACCAAACGTCTCTAAGTACAGCCTTGACATTGGTTTCTTTCTGAAAAGTATGCACTTGAAAGCAAATGGTGTCGTCATCAAAACTATGACCAAACATAACCAAACGATTCTATTAAATGGATAAAAATAAGCGAGAGTTTTATGTAGAGCTGCAGGTACTTCTGTGATGAATGTTGTACCGTCAATCATGTACGGATAACTGAATGTCACAGCTTCATTTCTCACAGATGTAAGGGCAATCATATTCAGTCCAAAGTCAACTTCACCTCTCTTCGTCATGCCAACTATCCCGGTCCACTCGCCATCTTCTCGCTTTGCCCCGAATTCCCCATCAGGGGGAATGAGAACTTTGTACTTGAAATTCATGCATTCGGCAAGCAAACTTAGGAACCTAGATTCCACTCCGCCAAGAGGCGTTACTTCTCCATCAGATGAAATATTCATCTTGAAAACATGCTCAGAAGGCAAAGAAGCAACCTTAAACACTCTTTCATTATTCATCTTAGTTCATAACAAGAAACTATGAAGTTCAGAATGTTTTTAACGCAATAACTCCGATTTGAACTAGAAACCAATCAACTTTTTTTTTTTTTATCATCACGATGTTCGAAATAGTGTATGTCGCTAATGAAAACTCTCTTCATCTCTTACTTGTATTTGAAATTCCAACGATCACCGCAGGACTTTAAAATTATAAACAATGTGGATATCATTTATACTCGTATATGTACAAAATGATTTTAACTTAACTTTATGAAATCACGAGATACAGATAACGAAAACCGAAAGAATAATAATGCAGTAGCACGCAGCATGTCACATCTTCACTCTTGCAAAAAACAAATAGCAAAACGTTTGTTGTTAGACGCATGGATCACCAAAAAATAATATGGAAATGCATGCCTGAACGGCGGCCTGTATAGCGGCATTGCAAGTTGAAGAGAACAGATCACCACATTTAAAATTAATAGAAATGGCTTCCATTTTCTGTTCTTCGATTTTCACGTAGTTGTGTTAATGATGTTGTTCAAACTGCTTTATTCAACAATAAAAAAACTACTTAAGATACTAATATGTACACCATTGGAGCATAATCCAATAAAAACTTATTATTTCGTTTATACTCGGAGTTTTATATATATCCAAAATCAAACAACATTATATTAGTGCGTAACACGAAACATTGATTATTTGTACGGTTTAACGGCTAGGGGACGGACATGTGCCACCAATCAACGTGAATACAATCCATTAATATATTAGAAACAAAGTTTTTAATCCTACTTGATGGCAAAAAATCAAGCGACATTGTATTGCCCGAAATCAAGGGGGGGGGGGGAGAAATATTTCTTACCTTTCAATTTGATTACAGACATTTGAATGTATTATAGTACTTAATTGAATGAAAAAAAAAACCTAATTTAAAAAATCTTTGAATCATAACAAAAACAAGCTAGAAGCGCATATAAATGAACTTGCTACTACAGGAGTAGATATGATATTACGAATTACAAGTTTAAAAATTAAAATACCATATTTTTTAAAAATGTGACTTTTGCTCCAATGATAAAAATGCGTTTGGACTGTGATAAAAAAATAAAATCTTTCGCTGTAAAACAATTTCATTTCAATAGACATGACGACGTTATACAATGCATTGCATGTTGTTGATTACAAAAATACTTATTTCAAAATGGATGTAACCACCTTATAACTAAATTAAAATTTTCATCATTTTCTTTGGATGAAAACGAAGACAAGAACGAGTAAATGATAAGACACTTGATTTCACTTTTCAAGGTATGTAATGGCATTACTTATATCGGCGATTTGCCTAACAGTATGGATGTTATCTGTAAAAATATTTCTAACGATAAAGGCGACGTATTTACATTTTAAATGCAAAGAAAAAACTCTGCAAGCAGAGTCCAGGCTTCGCATCACAACACGTGCCCGAATAAGACTGCTTGGTACCCTATAGGGTCGCAAGCAGTCAAGTAGTATAGATCAAGCATTTTTTGACACTGTCCAAATGCTCCCTTCTCTAGTTTTGTGTATACAGACCTAAACATCAAGCTGCCCCCTTTATTAGCTGTTTAAAAACATATATATAAGGAAATAATCATTAAACTAACAATTTTTTAAATTTTCATTTAAATATGTATTTTCAGCAATTATGCATTAATAAATGTTAATTTTAAATATAGTTGTCATAATTTTTAACATAGATAACTTCAAATTATTTACTCATCCATATGAAAAGGAAATGCTCGCTATAGGGAATTTTAGTGGGCCAAACTACTCAGATTTTTAACTGTCAAAATTTAAAAGTTTATGGGCTGTTTTTGGTCGGGAGAATTATCAAATACTTCATTAAACTGGAATTCATTGAAGCGGACTTTTCCTATTGAAAAAAAACGAAAGTAAAAAAAAAAAACGCGACCATAGTTTAAAACATTAACTTATAAATGCTCACTATTATTTTTTTTTTTGAAGACTAAAAACATCATTTGGTTCAGTTTAGTTCATTTACACCCATGCAGGTACCTAATAACGCGGAGCTAGCCGCTGAACGTTGACCAATCGCTGAAGGAGATTAGCTTCCCCTAGAGTCCTTCCTCTCCATAACTTCTTGAGATCACTGCCAAGCTATCAAAGTCATAGATTAACATCTTAAATTTCCTCCAAATCCAGGAAAATTAACTGACTTATTAGTTTAATTAGGAAAAAGTTTTAACTTCCCAGTTTCTGAATATAACTAGAAGATTCGTATTTGTCGAAATGTAAAAATTCAACAATAACACTCTTTATGATATACATAATTTAAGAATTTATATTATGTATCACCTTGTCTAGCTATTCTAAGAATATGTATTCCTTGAACATTGATATTTTATTATGGTAATGTTTTGCTGTACACAGTAATTTTTCTTTCCGTATCAGCAATGAAAATGTATTAATAATTTCCTCGACTAAGTCGATGACCGTTCGGAACCGACTTTAAACTGTAGGTCCCGGTCTAATTAGCCCTCGTGTAGCAAAAAGTTGATCGTAGCACTCCAAACCATACGAAACCAAACTAAGGGGATGTTCACATTACATCCGTCATCATGAGCCTTACACGTATCGAAGATTTTTTAACCAATCGCTCGATTAGCCACGAGGAGGTTGATCCTTATGCTTGATTAAGATTTTTAACAGCCCTTGTAATGCGAACAGTCCTTTACTCTAAAGCATACAAGGTATAGTTGACCTTCAGAAACAAAGCTATCTGATTGGCTGGTTAGGTTTTAGTGCTCTTCCGCCATATCTTGCTTAGCTTGCGAGAACTAAACCTGAGGTAGCCTATCGGTAGCGCGTCCGCATTCGGTACCGAGGGTGCTCGGATCGAATCCCGACAGTCGCCGTCAAATACCATCGTGTCTACGCCGGATATAGATACGTTAAATCCATAGACCGGAAAGTCCTTCTTTGAGGTCAGTGGGTAGGAAAGATACGATCCCCCAGATGTCGCCCTTGGGGGTGCTCGATCAAAATTATGGTGACACCTAGCCAAAAACGGTTTTCGACCCTATTAAAAACCGGAGCCGCACTTCTCAGCTCGAAGACTATATGGACCTGGTCTTGAACTTCCAGTCAGAGAGCATTAGGAACAACAACAACAAACCTATTGTTTAAAGCCGATTTCAAGCAGCTAATAAACAAACACAACACGCGAGTTTCAATACTCTCAAACTTCATAGCCAAAAACGTCGACACAGCCTCACAGCTGAGCAACAAGGTATCTGGGGGCCGATAACAGGAATTCGTTCATAATCGGTCAGAAGGTAATTCCGAGAAAACTAACTGAAAGGCAAAATGGGGAATTAATATAGCGATCATAAAAAGCCAATAAGATGAGATGAGTCAAGGTGGAATGGTGGAGTAGTGTTCGTGTTTGATGTGGCCTAGATTTTCGGCGGGGTCCTATTGAGTAACTATGTTGTGATGTCGTGCAACATCCCATTTTTCCTCACAACGTTCACAGGACAACTGTGTACAAAGAAGACTGAAGCTGAGATGTGGAAACCAGTATTCTAATACCTCGTTCACACAAACCTGAGTTCGAACCGGAGCTTCCCGCCCCCTGAATTCGCTTCGCTCGGAGCGGAGGTGAACTAGAGCTCCCCTCGTTTAAACCCCCACGGCCCCAACTGAGTTGGGGAACACATTTGGCTGGAAATTTGGCGTTATTTTTGTTCTTGCGTACTCAGGAGGCGAGCGGATTATTTATATATATATATATATATATATATATATATATATATATATATATATATATATATATATATATATATATATATATTATATATATATATTTATATATATATATATATATATATATTATATATATATATTTATATATATATATATATATATATATATATAAAATATATATATATATATATACATACATACATATATATATATATATATATATATATAAAATATATATATATATATATACATACATACATATATATATAGACATATATATACATATACATACACACACACACACATATATATATATACATACATACATATATATATATAGACATATATACATATACATACACACACACACACATATATATATATATATATATATATATATATATATATATATATATATATATATATATATATATATATATATACACACACACATATACACACACATATATGTATGAAGGCATGCTTAACTGTTCCTACTAAGTTCTTGGGATTAAGTTCCTCATTTTTTTCTTCTCCATACAATTATACGCCCATCAGCACCAAAAATATTCATCGGCAAATAAGACATTATTCCAATAGGTTTGGGGCTTATTTATCATTGATAGTGCGAAGGGAGGCCTAAACTTTCTGTTTTTCTCACTCACAAAAATTTTTCTATGGGCAGAACGCGCATGTAATCCAGCTGTTCTGAGAACTCGTCAAAAAATTTCAGGTGAAATTGAAGTAGAAAATGTTTCATTGAATTCTGCAGAAACTTTTACAGCACTCAAACGTGAATTTTTCACAAATTTTCTAATTATAAATCTCTGATCGTGTTTTGTTAACTCTGCCGGACGGCCTTTTCTTACCTTGTTTTCGATCCAATTTTCTTCTTTAAAGCGTTTTTTCACATACTGCACAGTAGAATGGGATAAATTAAGTAATTTAGCAATATTCCGAAATGATTTACCACTATTACGATGAAAAATAATCAATTTTCGAATGCTGTTTGTTGTTTCTTTACGACTGCGAGCCATTTTTAAATAATAAATAGAATATTACGGAGTAGGCAAGCAAAAATTAAAGCCAAACGATATTATAAATGCCACCACAATTCAAAATTAAAAATAAAGCGCCAGAAGATAATTTTAATTATGAATTTATCCGAAAATATTTCAGTGTACGATGACTTTTGTGAGATAAAGTTTTTGTTACTTTTTGATTACTGGTTTCTTAAAAATAAAGTTTTACTATGTTTTCAAAATATTTCATGTAGTTTTGTTAAGAATAGATTATAGATCTTATTATTAAATGCCCATTCTGAACTATTAATTTTAATTAATGGATAGACCCCTATTTCATTGAAATTCGTAAGTGTACGAACACTTTTGGGAGCCACTGTATATATATATATATATATATATATATATATATATATATATATATATATATATATATATATATATATATATATATATATATATATATATATACACATACATATTTATACATACATACACACACACACACACACACATATATATATATATTTATACACACATATACACTGCTGGCCACCCAAATTGCAACACCAAGAAAGACAAGAGATATCACAACAAAATTTATTTTGTAGATAACATGTTGACCAAGTATCAAATGATTAAATTTATAGACTTCTGTGAAGTGTGGTTCCTGCCAAAATCAGTAGCCAGAGTAGCCGCCATTGTTGGAGATCACCGCTGCCACACGCCTCGGCATTGATTCAAAGAGACTTTGGATGAGTTCTTGGGGTACAGCAGACCAAGCAGCTTCCACACGTTGCCAAAGTTGATCTGCTGTGACAGCTGGGGATGGAATCTGGATGAATCGTAGAGCAACCATGGACCACATGTTTTCTATCGGCGAAAGATCCGGAGAGCGAGGCTGCCAGGGAAGCAATTCAATCTGGCGATTGACTAAGAACCGTTGGACAATGCGTGCCATGTGTGGCGCGCATTATCCTGTTGAAATATAGCTGTGGGCAAGCCCTGAAGGTAAGGAAGGACAACTGGCTCCAACACCTCGGAGATGTATCGCTGGCTGTTTAAAGTACCGGCAATGCGTACTAGAGGTGTGCGAGAGTGATATCCAATACCGCCCCATACCATAATACCCGGTGCAGGACCAGTGTGGAGGTGCATAACGCAGCTGTTCAGCATCCTCTCTTCACGGTGTCTCCAGACTCGAATGCGACCATCGTGGTGTTGCAGACAGAATCGTGACTCGTCAGTAAAGACAATTTCATTCCATTCTGCCGTCCACATCCTTCTGTCATCGCACCATTGGCGGCGGAGACGTCTGTGGTTCTGCGTCAAGAGTAGACAAAGCAATGGACGTCTTGCGGACAGACCACTCTGCTGTAAACGACGTCGAATGATACGCGCAGACACTGGATGATGCGTTACAGACTGCATGTGCTGTGCTATGGTTCGTGATGTGACTGAGCGATCCGTCACTGCCATGCGCACAATTTGCCTGTCCTCACGTGAAGTGGTGCGCTGAGGTGGATGCGATCGAACACGCCGGTCCGTCGTACCCTCCTGCATCCAACGATCACATATCCGCATTACAGTTGTTTGGTTTCGTTCAACACGACTACCGATTTCCCTGAAAGATAATCCACAATCTCGGTAGGCCACTATCCTTCCTCTGTCGAACTCGGATACTTGATCAAAAGATGATCGCTGTTTTCGACGAGGCATAATTGATCATTTTTTTGAAAAAACCACAAGAAAAACACAATTGCCGAACTTGAAATCGTCGAAATCTCCAAGCCTTAAGTAGCGCTTTGAAGTGGCGCCACAGGCGCGCGTGATGTGCGTCTGCGCTGAAATTCTAATCATTTGCATATCTCACCTACGCTAATGCATGTTGTAAATTTCATATTATTTGCATGTTTCCTTCAGGGTGTTGCATTTACAGTGGCCAGCAGTGTATATACAATCTTGGACAAAAAAATTAGCGCACCAAGATATAATTGCGGGATTGTAACGAAACTTGCAATGAAGGTACATGTCGGTGAGATATGCAAATGATTAGAAATGCAGCGTGATTGCGCATTACCTATAGCCGGTAGAGGGCGTTGAACATCGTACTCTGTGGAGCATAAAACAGGTAACCAAAGCTTGTTTGAGTGTGCTGAATCATTTACAAAGGAAGAGCTGATATAGACATGCCATTACGCCGTGTTCGAAGACAATATAAGCAGTTGTCGCAGTTTGAGAGGGGGAGAATCGTCGGGATGATGGAAGCTGGGTTGTCAGCTAGGCGGGTAGCTCGTCAAGTAGGCCTCTCTGATTGTGTTGTGAGGGGGTGTTGGGACAAGTGGTCCCGAGAGATGTCATGTACACGAAGACCACGCTCAGGACGCCCTCGACAGACCAGTCGTCGAGAAGACCGCCACATCGTAAGAAATGCACGCGTACAGCCAACTGCTTCATCGGCCGCCATCCAGGCACAGGTAGCACCTTCACTAGGGGCCTCTGTGTCTTCTCGAACCATACGAAGGCGCCTGGCTGAAGGACAGTTGGTATCGCGGCGCCCATTACGTGTGCTGCCCTTGACATCCACCCATCGACGCCTCCGTTTGGAGTTTTGCCGCGCACGAGGAAACTGGACTGCAGCGGAATGGAACCAGGTCGTCTTTAGCGACGAATCCAGATTCAATCTCGGCAGTGAGGACAATCGTGTTCGTGTGTGGAGAGCCCGTGGTGAACGCTTCAATCCTGCCTTTGCTGTACACCGACACATCGCTCCCACAGCTGGTGTGATGGTATGGGGTGCCATTGCCTACAATACACGGTCACCCCTAGTATTGTTCCGTGGCACCATGACAGCCCAGCGGTATGTTCATGAAATCCTGCAACCACATGTGTTGTCACTCATGCAATGGCTCCCAGGAGCCATTTTTCAACAAGACAATGCTCGGCCTCATACGACAAGGGTGTCACAAGACTGTCTCCACACTGTTACTACCCTTCCTTAGCCTGCCCGATCCCCAAATTTGTCTCCAATCGAGCATATCTGGGATCATTTGGGACGACGAGTTGGGCATCCCACGAGTTTGAACGAACTAGAGGCAAGGTTACAGCAAATATGGAGCGAAATGTCTCAAGACATCATACAGAACTTGTATGACTGAATGCCCGATCGTATCGCATCGTGCATTCGCGCTAGAGGGGGTCCAACGGAGTATTAACTCCTCCGTTCTTTTGCCTTTTTCTCTGAAATAAATTATCCTTTTTCTTTGATTTTCTTATCATTTACTTATATCAAAGTAGTCATTACGTATGTAAAATTTCGTTTCATTTTGACGACTCCTTCTTGGTGCGCTAATTTTTTTGTCCATGAGTGTATATATATATATATATATATATATATATATATATATTTATTTATTTATTCATTTATACACACATATATATATATATATATATATATATTATATTTTTATTTTGAAATTTTTTAAATAAAACATTTCAGGCATTCACAAAGGTAAAGTCTACTGCGAAAAGTAGCCATTAACGAAGTTTTTTTGCCAAAAGCAGCGATAATGATCACTGACTGTCTTCCGTGTCACATATTCCTTTCTGGTAACCATTTCCTTTGAAGTTCGCTAGAAAACCGCTCACCATTCGCTCGCCCGAGTCGCCGAGGCGAGCTCTATTAAGTCGTAAAACTGTCAGCTGGGAACGTAATTGATGAGCGCTCGCCTCACCTAGCTCGGTAATGTGTGAACCCGCCATTAAGGTTCAAGGGGACTACCCATAGAAAAACCCAGATAATAGTTTTTTTGTTATTCTGGGGTGCATCATTAATTTCAGTTCGCCATGGGGCGGACGGACCTTGGCCGGAAATACCACAGGACAAAGATCGGCGGAGAACTAGCCGATGCTCTTTATGAAAAGTTTTTTCAGGGGCTGGGCTGACTGGAAAGTGACCAGGGCGGCAAAGACAAAGACCCCACAAGGCGTCCGGTGGCGGAAGTGAAATCCAACCCCCTCGGAGGGGGGGGGGGGAAATCTTCTTGGAGGTGACTTGGAGGAGCGGACAGTCAGTGGGCAGAGGCGAGGTCTAGAGGTTAGTCAGCGTTGGGAAGCTGATAAGACAGTTTTTTGTGAGACCAGTGGCTAGTTCCATGCACGACTAGCAAATCTAATGAATAGTAATAGCCTAACGGCTAATTGTAAATATTTTGTATATAGTGAGTTCTAATAAAGGAACTTAATTTTAATTTTAATTCGTGCCTCTGCTTATCTCAAATATGAGTCTGATTTATTTGATCTCGTGTGAGATTGTGTTGGCTTGTTGTCGGTCACGACTTGACAATGTATATTTCGGTCCAGATCTGTCAAATGCTTAAGAATTATGTCAGGAACAGACAATCGGACAGAACTACAATTTTACTTACGTGACTTTATACTTTCAAAATATTTTCTCTTCGGTTTACTTGAAAATAGCATAAAAAAGTCGCTGGTAATTAGCAATTCTCTCAGACCCGTGTCTACGAAAGGAAAAAAGAAAATAATTGTAAAATGAACCAAGTTTAAGAAAATTTACTAATATCAAATAAGGCCATGTCTGTGAACAGAACCTTTTAATACCAAATCGAATTCATTATCATTTATTTAATACTATAGCACATGAAATATTTGAGCCATTCACAAAATCGATTAAGTCCACTTTTTGAAATTTTAGTGTCAAAGCACTTAATTGACTCTTAGCTTTTTACATTCATAATATAATCAAAATTCCCATATAATAAGGATTAACACCACTAAATGACACAATTTTTTTGGGTCGTCGAATAATAAGTAACTTTATTCAGAAGCCAATCCCGTTAAGTCCATACTCTAGTGTAAATCGTTGCAATAATACAATTCAAACGCAGAAGCAATGACTGGATGATAACGGTCAATCAGTGTTGCCAACCTCTACGAAGCGCCTCCCCCTAGCGCCATCTAGAAATCTCCCTGTTTTCCCCTAACACCAACTTGAGATCACCCTAGACCTTCCTAAAAATAATTCTGGTTCCAAATAGGCATCCTGTTTGAGAGATAAATTGAAATAAATAGAAAATACGTATTTACATAATGAAATGGGGGTATATTTATATTTGACATATGTATAGAACTTATAATCTAATAAAAAAATCGCATCTCGATTGTACAAAACATTAAAAAACTGTTCCCCCACAAAATTCCCCTAAAAAAATGTGGCCCCTAAAAACACCCCTTTTCATCTAACTTACCCCCAAATTTAGGGGGGAAACCCCCAAGTTGGCAACACTGCGGTCAATCGTTTAGTGTTGTTTCATCCCCCCCCCACCAAAAAAAAAAAGAAAAGAAAGAAAGAAAAGAAAAAAAAAAGGGGGGGGGATAAATGAGTCAGTTACAGTCTAAAGTCCTGTTCACATGGAGTCCGGTGGCGGAATCGGAAAAGGAAAGATGGCGCTGAGACGGAAATAAAACAATCATAGGCGATAAAAATTTCGTTGCTAATCGTTTCGAGATTTGTCATTGGTTAAATATATTTCAATATTTTAACGCTTCCCCTCTCCTATGTGAACAGGCCCTTACTGCTGCAGAAGTAAATACTTGTGAATTATTAAACAATTTTTTCAATTTTCTTTTCTGTAGTAAAAAAAATAATTTGAGGACTGTAGTGGATGTTATTAGCTTTTTTTCACTCAGTTAAGTCCCTTAGTCACGCAAAAATTGTAATAATAATAACGATGATTCCAAGGATATTCCATCTCATAGATTTTATATGTCGTCAAATAAAAGCTCCATTTGCAATAATACATTCTACAATGTTTATTTGAGTTCATATTTTCAGAGGAATTTTGACAAACAACGTATATTATTTAATCCCTATTTCCACTTTTTGTTTTATGGACTTAACCGATTTGACAAGTGAGCGGCTCATTTAGGTGTCAGGTATTTGGGAAAGTTTTATACGCAGCATTATTTTCTAAATACCTATAAGTATAAAATTTTTATTTTTATTATATTTTTTTTTGTATATGGGGGGGGGGGTTAATTCTAATAAAAAAGAGTTGTTTGTATTGTTTTCAGTTTAGTACTTTTGATTGCGTGCAGTATTATCATTAATGAATAGTATCTATTGATTGCAGTTGACATAATATTAATATTCTGAAACTAATTTGTTTTTCTCGTCTTTCTTCCTCGTATGAGCTGTCAAACCAGGCATTTCGGCACTGAGCTTTAATCTTGCCGAACTTGAAAAATTGGAAATTTTTAAAAACGCTTCAAATTCTTTCAGTAAATCTAAGAGAGCTTGTTGACACTGGTTTCATCTAGTAACCGTTCAGCTTGTAAAATGTTTGCAATTTTCCTGGATTTAAAGGCTTGCTTATAAAATTAATTAATTTATTTTGTACCGTTTATGGAAAAATATTCCTTCTGTATTATATAATAATTTCAGCCCAACATTTTGCAAAAAACAAGGGCTCGTTTAGTTTATAGTATAAAAGTAAAGGAATGTCGTCTCAAATATGAGCAGTTAAATTCTAAATAGTTTTTCGGAAACTTTTATTCATAACGAGTATTGACTTTTCGGAAATAAGTATATCAATTTAATAAAATGTTTTAGCTCTTCCGCTTTGCTTCAATTTCCTGGGTATTTAACGTAGGATTATGTTCCTCCATAACGGTCCTCCAGAAAGCAATATTTCAGACGCTAAAACCGTCCGTCCTCGCGAGTTATAGTTTTGGCAGTGCACCTAACCCAGTCTGTATGGCTTGGGCAAGCAGTAAACAATTAAACAGAAAAGTACCAAAATACCTCCTACTCCGTAAAATGACGCCATGCACGACACTATAAATCATAGTATTTTTTGAATATTTTATTCAAAATTATAAAACTTTCAGCCTGCAATTTTAATTTTAGGTCTACAGTAGGAATTTCAAAATAAAAAGTTGTTAAAATCAAAATGCGCAACCATTCGGTGTACGTCCTCATAGACAAAATTAGTGACGGAAGCCATGTCACTGTATATAATATTGATACTTGTTGTGTGATAACTTTAATAAATCACCCACATCATTTGCCACGCAATGAGAAAAGGAAAAACGGGACAAACGATGTTGTTAAAAAGTTTCCGATCAAAGAAACGACGTGACTATTGGTATTCCAAACATGCCAAATCATTATTAGTGCTTGGAAAAGAAAACAAATATTCAGCGCAAATCTCTAAAGGAACATTAAATCTGTGTTATTATTCATTCTACTGTGTTATCATTTTATAGCCTAAACCACGCCTGCACAACATACGGTTCGCAGGCCACATGAGGCTCGCCAGCCCTCACTCTGTGATCCGCGAGGCCTTCTGTGTAGACGTACAACATTATAAATTTAAAAAATACGGAATATTATTTTTAGATTTATTATAGTACGAAAGAAACGTATATGCAATGGATATTAACATTTATTTAATTTTTAAATTACCGTATTTTTATTTTTACATAAAAAAAAGTGGGGTGCGTCTTATGACGTGTGTGTGTGTGTGTGTGTGTGTGTGTGACAGTGACAGTGACAGTGACAGTGACAGGATAGTCGAGCGGGTAATTTAAAACAAATACTTAAACTATTATAAACGAATGCTAAGATACTTATACTGACATTTAATGAAAACTTATTATTTACAAGCTATTTACAAAGATAATGTCGTTAATTAACATTATAGCCTAATGGCAAAGAATACAGCCGTCTGCTGCTAAAAGCTAAGCGCGTCATCGCTTGTTCACATCCATCTCTCATCTGCCGGAACTCTCGGCTGGAGATTCACTCCCTCGCGCGCCTTTCCTTCCGATGAGCGGCGCTAGGTGCTGGCATCACACAGAACACAGATAATTGATAATTAAATGGGCTGAGGCAGGCTCCAGTGCCCACAGATATATATATATATATATATATATATATATATATATATATATATATATATATATATATATATATATATATATTATATATTATATATAAAGCAGAAACGGGAAATGGGATCGTGTTTGTATGTGTGTGTGTGAGTCACAAAAACTCAGGAACCGTGAGCCCTACCTTGATGAAATTTACACGGTTTAATGTGCTTGGAAAATCAAGATGAGTGTGACTATTTTCATCCCGCTACGACGTTCCTTTCCCGAATTATGTTAGAACAAAATTGCGCGTTATCAACGGATATTTTTGTTCAAAGCCATTGTAACATTTCATCGTTGCCAATTAAATTATAACATTTGCGTAAAAATAAATAGACATGGATTAAAAACGTGATTTATTCATACATTGGAGCATGCAAGAATGAATTTGATACATTATTTTCATGTACGTGGCAACGCCATGATATTTCGTTTTAAAAATGAAAATATAAAGTTGGAAAGTCATTAATTTTCAATGAATGTGTTCTTAATCCATAGCAGACGGTTTAGTTTTAAGAAAGAATTACAATTAGGAAATACGTGTATATTCTAATTAAGAAAATCTGAAAGTGGCATTGAAACGTAGCAGACGATTTAGTTTTGAGAAAGAATTCCGAGCATGAAATATGTCTATATACTTTTTCTATAATAATTATCAGATTTGCTGTGTTTTGATATTGAATGTGTTCTCAGTCCATTCAAAGTTACTGGACTGGATGTGACAGAAGAATATTTTTCGCATGGTCAGCTATATATGGGAATGTCTAGAGCAGGGGTCCCCAAACTTTTTATCCCGTCAACCCCTTTATAGAATATTTGCCATCTTATCGACCCCCAGATTAAGTATTTAACAAAAACATTAAATCATATTTTGCATTTTTGATGTCAAGCAATAAGGAGACCTGCATAATAACCCAACGAAAGAATTTATAGTTCCCATATTTTATAAAATCCACCCAATAACAGAAAAAGGAGATATTCTCCACTGTTATTATAATCTTAAAAAATAATACCAAATTATGGATTTATGGAAATTTGCCTACAATTCTTAAACCGTACGTGTCATATTACGTAAAGTACACAATTATCGTTGAAAATATAACAAATTATATTGGATGAAAAACCCTCTTACTGTCATTTTGCGATTACTACTGAATACCTTAAAATATGTTAACTTTTATTAAAATAGTTAATATTCGTGGGATGGATGTGTCTGAAGAGAAGCAGAAAGATTATTCATATTCGGTTTAAAATTGGTAAGTTTTAGTCTCAAACCACCACGAATTGCCAAGTTCAATCTGTTCCTCTGTTTTGTTAAAATTGTATTCTCGTGTCTAAAACCAGATTCAACCATGTATGAAGTTGGGAATGCAAGTAAGAAAGGTTCGGCTTCTGCTCTGAGCTTGGGATATTTAGTGGCAATATTGTTATTGCCCCAAAATTCATTGAGGTTTTTATTTTTTAACAACGCTTTAGCTTTGAGATCTACACGTATTTCAACCAGTTCATCTTCTAAGCCAGGTTCACTATCTTCATTATCTATTTTTACATCAAATGGTGTAGCAAACCATTCGGGAACATGCATATTCTCAAAGTCTTCGAAATGTGCTTTAAAGTCTTCTCTAAATTTATCAAGATCTTTAAATATATATCTCCAAATCACGGTCGGAAATCTTTTCATTTTCTTTTAGTACTCGCAAGTTTTGCATTGGTAGCCGATATTGTGGGTATTTTTTTTTTAATTGTTTCATTTGAAATCTCCTCGTGGACCACAAGGTATAACATGAGGATTACAGAAGTAAGTGAAAAACACAAAACAAGAAAAATTTAGACATTTAAATTACAAACAAAATTTCACAAGACAGCAAGACTTTCAACACTCTTAACGAGATCAGAAATAAAACCAATACAGATACCCACGAGATCTAATCTGATTTTAATACCCACGAGACTGTGGGTATTAAAATCAGATTTTTAATGTTAAAACACAATACTGTACCAAATCCGTGGTACGGAAAGATAATTTAAAAAGTGAATTTCAAGAACATAAATAAATATGCCAGTTACCGCAAATGAAAAACAGAGATTTTATAAACAGTTCTTTTATAACTTGGAGCAGTAGACAAGATAATACTACAAATCTTCGCTGGAAGTCGACAAACTCCAGCACCTAGGTACCTTTCTTAACAATTAGGAATTCAGATATAAGAATTAATCACAATATAACACTTATTAATAAATAGTATACGACCTTATAAATTCTTATACCAAGGTCCCCCGTCTCAAGCCCGACGAGAAAACATCCTTCTAAGAAGAAAAAGTCGCCTGTTCAAAATCTGCAACCTATCGCCACAAGAACAACTCTTCAACTGAACTTTTATTCCAAACTCTTTCTTATTCACCTGGGAAACAAAACCCGAGATGCCACACCGCTCAACCAAACCATTTTCCAACAATAGACCCAAGAGGATGATTTATTTCTTACTCCATGGTAGACGCGTGAACGTGCTAAACCATAGTTTTAAATCACGCGAACTTCAAAACATCGCACGCTGGCGATAGCACGCCAAGTTGGCCCCTAACTCGTAACAATACGTTTGCAGCAGAACAAAACGGCAGGAGTGAGAGACACAACTTACTCCCGCACGAGCTATAAAGAACTGTCTTTTTTTCCTCAGAGTGCAGCATTGCCACCTTTTGCTAACAATAGATATTTAGAATTGGAAAGAATTATAATTATATCTAAATTTTATCTACTCAGTACCATTAGATAGGAAAAAGATAATAAAAATCTACCTAAATTTAATGATTTTTGATACATTACGATATTTTCCTGTGAAGGACAAAATATGTACATTTAGATATAAAATACTTAGAGTGACAACCCTACTAGAGTGTAACAGTGCAACGTATGTCGGAGTATAATGCACCACCAGCGTTTGTTCAACCATAACATGTTTGCCATACTAGTACCATTGCCAGATGCGTGAAAACAGAGTAACACATGCTGTAAACAGCATAGGCTAAGGTAAAACTCAAGCTATAACTAGGGTAGTTAGTAGTTGATCATATCCGTATTTCGAATTTTTATTGGAATACTCTATTTTTTTTCCTGGTTTAATTGATCCTCTTTGGTATTAATCGACCCCCCTTTCAACCCTCGTGTATTCATCGACCCCCTTTCGACCCCTCGTGAACTCTTATCCCCCTAGAGAACTCTTATCTAGGGGGAACCCTAGAGAATTAAAGACCCCTAGAAAACTCTTATCGACCCCAAGGGGTCGATATCTACCACTTTGGGGACCAGTGGCGCCGGAAAGGGGGACACTTGCCCCCCCCCCTAGAAAATTGAATTTTTTGTTTCTACCTAGCTAGCGCTCGTAAAATATTAGAATTTTCATTTAAAATCATAAAGCCTAACAAAACTGAATACTAAATTTCAACCTTACACTCGTTAACTCAAGCGCGATAAACGTCATTCCATATATGCAGGAGCGATTAATCGCCAATTTCAGGTACGCAAGTGCGTTTAAACACCAATGCCAGACGTTTGCTTTTGCGATTCAAAAGCAACCCTACACAATGTTTTTGCATCGCGAAAGGGAATCTTGAATCCGATGCATTTGGAACGCGTACACGGTTTTACTTAACGGTTTTCTTACATGGACACAACACGTTGCTTACATAAGGTAAGAGTCGTCTTTTAAATAATATGGATAATAGGTGTTGTTGTTCAAAATGCAATGAAAAATATTTACAGTAGTTTGATTACGTAGAATTTCAAAGTAGATGATTTGTATCATTTTTTTAAGTTCATTTTTCAATTGTTGTTTTCTGGCAAAGGATTAGAGTGAAATAAAACCTAGGAGTTTTCTACTATTCTGCTTAACGATTTTTCCTATTTTATGAAATCATATTTTATTTTTACTGCTGGACATATCAAAATATCAATAGGTATTTTATTTTTAGAAATCATGGATATAAGAATTTTTTTAAGAAAAAAACTGACAGTAATTACAAATCGAAGCTTCTTGAACCATTAGAAGTAGAACCTAGTACATCTACTAACATAGTTACTAGCTTAGCAGTAGTGAGTGAAGGTTTTGGGTCATTACATTCTGATGTTGATCATGAATCTAATATAACGTCATTATCTGGTGTTGGTGAAAATCGTACTGTTCATATTCATCCTTTAGATATAGGAGATTTTATTGAAAAGCATGCTTCTATTTCCGATGAAACAAGATATGTGTTATTGACTCGGCATTTTGTTCCCGATTCAAGTTACAATTTTAAAAGGGACTCAGATGGAAAAAGAGTTTTTCGTCACGAATGGTTACAAAATTACCATTGGTTAGCTTATTCCAGTAAACTTAAGGGTGGACTTTGTAAAATTTGTGTTACATTTCGACCGAATTTAAGAAGAGGGTTTTTTTTATCTTTCATTGTAAAACCTTTCAAGAATTACAAAGACTTCCATGAAAATGCAAAAGAACATATGTGTTCGGAGTGTCATCGTTCATCGACAATTAAAGCTGTAAACTTTCGACATGTTATGGAGGGTAAAAGTACTTGTGTCACTGAACAGCTCAGTAGCTATGAACGGGAACAAGTTAAGTCTAATCGAGAAAAACTTATGCCAATCATTTCCACTATAATTTTTTGTGGTACCCACGATTTGCCTCTCCGTGGTAAAACCACTGGAAATTTTGATGATCTCCTAAATTTTAGAGTCGAGAGCGGAGATTTAGTATTAAAAGATCATTTGGAAAATTGTGCAAAAAATGCTAAATATACTTCTCACCAGACTCAGAATGAATTAATTAAGATTTGTGGTGATATTATTCGAGAAGAAATTATGGGGAACAGAAGTGAACACCAGTGAAGGTTTTCCATTGTTAGCTGATGAATCTGCTGATATTTCTGGTGTTGAGCAGCTCCCGATAGGAGTAAGATTCGTGGATAAAAATACTAATTCAGTACTTGAGGAATTCTTGGTATTTACTGAACTTAGTTCCATGAATGCAGAAGGTATATCATCAGCAATATTACAAACTTGCGAAAATTATGGCTTTAGTATGTAAAAGGTAGTAGGATTAGGATTTGATGGTTGTGCAACAATGGCAGGCCGTGAAAACGGAGTGCAGAAAATAATTCGTGAGAAATATAACAAAGCTCTCTTTTTTCATTGTGCTTCACACAGACTTAACTTGGTGATCAACGACTTAAATAAAATCCAGGATGTACAAAATTCAGTAGCTACTATAAAAAAAGTCATTAACTTTTTCCGCGAAAGTCCATATCGGAGAAAATATGTACCCAAAATTCACTTATTTTGTGAAACTAGATGGTTTGCCAAGTATAAGTCTATTAGAATATTTTCGGAACATTTTGAGGAAATAAGAAACGCCCTAGAACATTTATCATATACGATGGAAATAAATGGAGATACACAATCGAAATCCAACCAGTTGTTATGCGCAATTTCTACTCCTAAATTTATTGTGTGTTTGCATATTATTTCACACTATAGTGCCAAACTGGAGCCTGTTTGCAATATTTTGCAAGCAAAAACAATAAACCTTTTATTGACGAAGAAACATATTCAATTTCTTTTATCTATTCTGAAAGATCACAGGGCTGATGCAGAGAATTACTTTAACTATATATTTTAAAAATGTATATTAGACGGAAGAAAATTTGACATTGATATTAAAATACCTAGATCAGCTGCAACGCAAACGTAAAGGGCTAACTGCTCTACTGATAGTGCTGAAAATTATTTTCGAATTTCTTTATTTACTCCACATCTGGATTCAATTATACAGTCCATTGAAGTCCGATTTTCCCAAGAGACGGATAGTGCATTTGCTCTGTCTATTTTTCACCCGCAACTAATAATAAGGCAGAAACCTTTAGTTTGCTAAATTCAAACATTCATAATATCTGAAAACTATATGAAATTGAAAATTTGAATTGTGAAGATGAAACTTGGAAAGAAATGTGGGTTTCAAAAGTCAAACGTAACAATACTGAGACTGATCTCGGAGTTCTTGAATTAATAGATAAACATTGCCAGTTCTTTCCTTGTATCAAAAAAGCGTTACACTTTTTTTTAGCCTTACCTCCTACCACAACAACATTTGAAAGATCTTTTAGTACGCTCCGACGGGTAAAAACCTCGTTGAGATCAACCATGTCTCAAGACAGACTTTCTGGTCTCTGTATGCTTAGCGTTCGTTCACAGAGAATCTGTGAGTAAAAATAAAGACACATTTATTGAAAAAGTAATTAATAAATTTTCTCAAAACAGAAGAAATCTCTCATTACTTTTCTCCGATTAGAAAAATAACACAAAAGTGTATTTTTTATAACCGTATATATGTATTTTTAATAATAAAGGTGTAAAAATCTTAATCTATTTTACTTTGCCCCCCTCTATATTTGACTCTTCCGGCGCCACTGTTGGGGACCCCTGGTTTAGATCAAGGAATCAATCAGAATTATTTATTGTCTCAGATGATAAAAAAGAAACAAAAAATGTTGTGTACTGGCAAGTATTACAATAACAACAAATTAGTTAATAAATTAATTTTTATTTCTGAAAAAATGAAAATAATTCGTTTAAGAGTTGTTATAACTTTAGAAAATCATAACATGAGGCTAATCATTGAAAAAAAATAATAACAGAAACAATCCCGAGCAAACAATCCCGAGTCGGGTAATAAATCTAGTATATATATATGTATATATATATGTATATATATATATATATATATATTGTATATATATATTGTATATATATATATATATATATATATATATATATATATATATATATATATATATATATATATATATATATATATATATATATATATATATATTGTATATATATATATTAAGTAAGAAATTGAAAATATGTTTACATACTTAACAAAATACAAAATATTCTTTTCTAAAAATCCTCCCATAAATTTAAGGGGGGGGGGGGTCTTATCTTCCGGTACATCTTGCGGTCTGAAAAATACGGTAATCGCTGATGTATTCGTTAGAAACAATATTTCTTATCTATCTTATTTTCTTGTTGCCCGCAACCGCTTTCCATAAAGTAATATGGCCCTCATCCCATTTCCAGTTGTGCAGGCCTGCTCTAAACCATAAACGCACGATTTAATGGAAAAGTATAAAATACCAGAAAATCGTGAACCGGAATCATTATTCTCTTTTCTCCGGTCATGCTTACACAGTTTTCTTTTACTTAGCGATCAGAACACGAATAACAATTTTTTTTCTTGTTAGAATTTCAAATCGATTATGGATTTTATGCCTGTTGTTAGCATTAAGTACCGAAGTAAAGAATTATTTAATTATTTCCATTCAGTTTTAATTTTTCTGTATTGAATAACTATTAGAAAAAACTCTGCAAACATGAAAGATTTTCAATACAAAAAAAATTAAATTTATAAAGTGTATGAAATGCCAATAAATAAATAGAACTCAGAATGAAAGATCTGTTATAAATGAAAAGATCTTATTATTATTATTACTAGCTGTACCCGGCCACGCGTTGCTGTGGCTCAGTCTGGATAAATGGAAAAGAAAGAAAATACAAAGCACGTTTCTAATATGTTTAATTTATAAAGGCTGCAAAGCTGTTACTTATTTAGCACTACCTAGGGGGGCACGTGTAGCTTAAAGTATGCTACGGACGCGAGTAACGTTACCCCCCCCCCCCCAAACATATTTTATAGTTCAGTTTTTAGTACTTGCTTGTTTTATGTAATATCTTGGCGAAAGAATTGTGTTCCCTTCCGCCCGCTGCATTGGAAATAAAAAAATTGAAAAATGCTTAATTTTACAATACTTGTGGGTATACAATATTTTTTGTTGTTCCATTGTCTGTGCAGATATATAGATTGTCTGGTTTGCCGACTCAAGAACACGCAACATATAATTTTCCATGTGAGAAGCAATCCATGTCTAAATCTAACCCGCACAATTGTAAAGATTGGCCCTGTGCTTTATTTATGGTGATTGCAAACGCCAATCGAATTGGGAATTACAATCTCTTAAATTTAAATGGCATATCTGTTGGAATCAAGGGAATTCGAGGAATGAGGACATCTTCACCTTTGAATGGTCTTGTCAAGATCATTCCTTGATCATTGACGTTGCTCAGTAATTTTTTACTGCAAGCCGTGTGCAGTTTCAAAGCTTTGGTTGGTTGATATTTCGCAACATTATAATTGGCACGCCAATTTTCAATTTCAGTACGTGCGGTGGCATCCCTGGCAGATCGAGTGAATTCAAAAATTCTGTTGGATAATGAACCGCTTCATCTCCTTCCACAACAGTGTCGACGGACTTGTATGGGACTGCCTCGCTTTGAATGTTATACTGAATGATGTTAAGTTCGTAGACGTCTTTGTTTTCGTAGACGCCTTTGTTTTCGTCTTTGTAGCTCGTTCACTCAGCCAATCATGATTCTTATAATTGGTTTGAATATTGGGAAATACTTTTTCAACCAATTCTTCTTTTGACGATACTAAATTGCAGAAGTTATGAGGCAATGAAATTCGTCCTGATGTCAAATCAACCGGCACCTTTCCGTTCCCAGTTTCCAGCAATTGATGTGAGAATAACTCAGGTGATCGATCGTCTTGCAGATGGACACGCATATTTCTAGATAATTTCAACGTCTTTACGTGTCGCCACAAAGTAGAGTATTTCAGGCAAGCATTTATTTCGTCCGCTGGTGTCGATCGAGAAATTATAGGTAATGTTTGCCTGAAATCTCCTGCAAGCAATATTAATGCGTTCCCAAATGGTCTGATGTTTCCACGCAAATCTTGCAATGATCGATCAAGAGCCTCGAGCGATTTTTTGTGTGCCATTGTACATTCATCCCAAACAATAAGTTTGCATTTCTGCAATACTTTTCCCATGCCGGATGCTTTGGAAATGTTTCACGGGGGAGTTTCAATGAACTGCATGTTCAATGGCAATTTCAAAGCTGAATGTGCAGTTCTACCACCTGGTAGCAATGTCGCAGCTATTCCGGACGACGCAAGAGCTAAGGCTATGTCATTTTGGGATCGAATTGCTGCCAGAATCAACCTAATTAGGAACGTTTTACCAGTTCCTCCTGGCGCATCTAAGAAGAAGATTTCTCCAACCCCGTTATTGACGGTTTGCATTATTTGATCGTAAATGCCTTTTTGCTCAAGCGTTATCTTAGGAATATTTGATTGCACATACGACAAAAGATCACCCGTGTTGTAATTTTGTTCACGACGCAATTCTACATCGAACGAAGCATCAGCAGATCGATTCGGTGATGGCATTCCCAATTGATTGAGAACTTTGTTCGCGATTTCTAAGCACAAATCTTCAATCATTATCAACGCTTCGTTGTAGATTTCTGCTGTGAAATCTATGTTCATATTTGAATTTTCCTCGCGTATTCGACGGAATATATCTTCAGACATGTGCGATTTATATTTCTGCCGTAACTCTGTTGGAGATGAAGAGAACAGGCGGTCAATATGATTGCAAACAACGCACGAATTTGTTTTGGATTTGACGTATTGCACGCGCCATTAATGCATACATCCCAGTGTCGGTCGTTCTCCAATAAATCCAGAGCTTGACATGCACTGCGGAAATCTGGCATGTGTAACGCCGTTGACAATTCTCAATTGCTGGAAAGACGTTGGACCGGGCACATTTACCAACAGCATGCGAAGAAAGAAGCATTCATCTTGATTGGGATGCACGGTGTACAGTCTGCCTATCGTAGTTTCTTTGAATATGCCAGGTTGTCCGTCGACTCGCTCTCCTCGTTTGCGTCGTTCAAATGATTTTCTACTCGCATTCCATGTGTAATATGTAGGCACTTCCGAATACAGTAGAGATTTCGTAAACGCGTCATTTTGACATAACGTGAAGAAAGCAGTTAACGTTGTAGCCGGTGGATTCAGGGCTATTTGTTGCACAGTTGCAGCTGTGAAATGCACGCGTTGTCCATTTTCAAGATGTACTGCTAAGTGAACAACAGCTGGACTTCGTTCATGCATGGGAAATGAAAGAATTCGCGATACAGCTTCATTGCTGCTTATGTATCTTCCAGCCTGATACTGTGCGATTTCATTGATATTCCGAAAACGAAATATTTCAATCCGCTCGACGAAATCACTCCGAAGAGGTCATTTTCCCGATATAATTTGAATTCGAATGAAAATCAATCGATACAGCTCAATTCCACCGCCAATTGCACAGAAAAATAAGAAAAACAGTTAAAAAACATATAAATTTGCAAAACATTAAAAAAAAGGAAAAAACACGAGCTAAAACACAAAGGCAATAACAAAAAAAAGGACAAAATACTAACGAAATAGTATTTCAATTCAAACGCAGATTAACCGACAGAACTCAATTCTAACGCAACGAGAAACAAAATATTTCAATCCGTTCGAAGAAATCACTCCGAAGAGGTCAATTTCCCGATATAATTTATTTCAAATGAAAATCAATCGATACAGCTCATTCCACCGACAATTGCACAGAAAAATAAGAAAAACAGTTTAAAAAACTTAATGAAAAACAATGAAAAAATAAAAAATTAAACTATGCTCACGAAATAAACGCTATGGTAAACGACACAATTCAATTCCAACGCAATGACAAACGAAATAATTAACCTTCTGAAGGCCACTAAAGCAGATCGATTGCACTGAAAAAGAAGAAAAAAAGTTATAACAAAAACATATAAATTAGCAAAACGTTAAAAGAGGAAAAAACACAAAAATAAAAATAAATAAACTATACTCACGAAATGAACTCTATAGTAAACGACACAGCTCAATTCCAACGCAATGCGAAACGAAAAATTTCAATCCGCTGTAAGAAATCACTCCGAAGAGACCAGTTTCACGATATAATTTGAATTCAAATGAAAATCAGTCGAACACCGGACAGTGGTTCTCTTATCTCTTCTATCGTGTTTTATTGTCTAGAACGATCCTTCCGTATTTTACGACCTGTGGGGACTGCTGATAGTGGGGACGCACCCCACCGTGACAAATTTCTGTTCTGAGGGGGAAGGGAAAGACATTTCTCGTTTGCGGTAAAATACTTAGTATAGCGTTTGTTTCAAAAAAGCATGTTTATACCTGTCACAGATGTGGCATCTATATAACAGGTATATAAAAACACTCACGTATTCGAATGCAACGTTGTGTCAAATTTTCAAAGAAATTGGTGAAGAACTTACAGAGATTTGAGGTTTTGAACAAACGAACATTTACATTTTTATTTATATAGATTATATTATGCCCCTTGTCTGAGCATCTGCAGACCAAATCCATAGATGGTAGCGGGTAAAAGAATGCGTCCCCGGTTTACGATGGCACTACAAGGGTTGTAGTTTGACAAGATGCTTCCTCAATTTTAACCGAGCACCCTAGGGGGCGACATCTGAGTGATCATACTTTCTCCCACCCTCACTGACCTCATACAATGTCGTTTACGGTATATAATTCTAATGTTCCCATATTCGGCCTAGACATGAAGGTATTTAATGGCTTTCGTCAGAACGCTATTCGAGCCGACAACCCCCTCCCCCAGTCCGTTCCAAAATTCCATTATCTGATTAACAATTAATAAAATGTTTTAAATCATTTTTACATTGGTTTGGGATTTCAGTCTAATTTTTCTCTCTTTACTGGACATAAAAGAGAACTATTTTTTAAGATTTAGTGAAACATATTCCTTACATTTTTGCTTAAAATTATAATATAGATTTCTGCAATAATTAAAATTTGGAACAAGAAAACGAAATAAATAACCTTTTGTGCGATTATTTATAAATACAGTAAAACCTCGTTTATCCGGACTTACTGGGACCACAGGCAATCCGGATAATCCGGGTAATAAGCAAAACAAAATCCTTAAGTAAGCAGACTTACCGTTTACTACAATAAAAAACTATATTTTGTAACAAAATTGCATAGTATTGTTTACAAGACATTAAAAAATATAAAAAAACTTTTCACATCATTTCTTATCAAAATTGGTAAGTCTAGTAAAGCTTTCTTAAACTCAACAGAAAGCATTTTATTACCAAAATTTATTGTACAATCTATGCAGGAACTGTGCATTGAATCAAACTAAAAAGCGAATATTTGGCGTACTTATAGTTACGTTCTTGCTGTCATAGTTAAAAATTATTACCTAACGTGAACATTAAATTAAAAAAAAGTCTACAAATCTGATCCGGATCAACGAGGTTTTACTGTACAGTGATTTTTTTAGTTTGTTATTAAGTGATACATGCGTTTGATTACCCTATAACGTCACGTGCATTGTGCGGTTCTCACGCCCCGCGGGCCAGCTGGATGTTTTTCGAGAATGCCATTTTCCAGTTCCTACCGTTTTTTACACACGTGCAGAGTTTTGGCCTGAAAGTTAAGCCCAGGCATATCGGGTTTTCAAGCAAACGTCTCCGACCATAGTCGTAAAGCTGTCTTTTCCTAGAGGTAGCTATGCGACTTTGTCACTGAAATGTAATAAGGTTTCGGCGTTAAGAAGAACTGTCACCAACTGGGTTGCCGGCCCCCTCTCTGAAAAAGAGACGCATTTTCGGGGAGTTGGGAGTGTCGCCGACAAAGAAACGCCACAAGATATAGGCAGAGAGTTGGAGAATTGGAGGAGATCGGCCTTATGGCATCCAGCGAACAGACGCGATTTTTAGGCTCCTGTTTTTCTTGGGCCCAGATGGGCCCTGGAGCGCGCATTGTAAATCTGCACGTAAATTAAGTGAATATGTTGCCATGGTTTAATGTCAATTTTTTTTGTAAATAAATTATTAAGTTTTTGTTTTAAAAATTGGCTTCGCATTTCTTAGGACTCTGTTTTTCGTTAGTATGGATCCAACAGTTGTGAAATTTTTTCAAAATGCCTCAGAGAGTTTAGCCTTGTCGTGACGCCACAACACGATAGAATATGACTTCTTTTTCAGATGTGCATTTAGAAATCGTGATTAAAAAAAACAAATTATGGAGGCTCTACATTGGGTTGTGGAAGGAAGAAGATACCAACGCATGGGTCTTGATTCAAACTCTTGGAAAAGCATTAATATCCCGGTAACCTCTCATCAAGAACATTGTTGGCTCACCTATCATAACAAAGCAACCAACTGAATCCGTTGAGTGTTTGGATGAATGTCTTCAGGTTGAAATCCTGCCGCGTTAGAACAAAAAAAAACACCTTTATACACATGATTATTTATAAAGCAATTATTGATGTTAGGGGAAGGCCTCAAAAATATGGAAAGTGTTGAGAATTCTATATTGAGGAAGAGATGATTGGATGAGTACATTAGAGGATCTCTGTCGCAGGTGAAACAATATCTATAGAAATAATTGATAAAAAATTGCCTTCTAAGAAATGTTAGCTATCCCTTAGGTGGCAATATTTCTACCAATGGCATTCGCGTCTCATATCATCGTGCCTTTCGATAATCTTTTGACATTTCCAGTATCTAGAACTGTGCTTATTCTCTTGTCAGTTTCTTCCTACAGAAATGATTGAAAATACTCCCAATTTTGAAATCATTGGGACTGGCGAATTTTGCTACTAGTTCTAGAAGACCAAAGTAATTGCCGTTATTTGGAGTTCCAAACTTTTCATTGTCTCCTCTAAATGGTAAGCCTCGCTCTGCAAGAGTGCAAATTACAGCGAAAACTCTCTATAACGTAACGCCAGTATGGGCCTGTTCACATAGGAGTCCGTAGCGTTGCGTTAAGGAAAAGATGACGTTGAGACGAAAATAAACCAATCATATGCCTCCAAACGAATAGCAATGAAATTTTTAACGCCTATGATTGGTTTATTTTCATCTCAACGTCATATTTTCCTTAACGCAACGCAACGGACTCCTATGTGAACAGGCCCTATTGCTGCTCTTTTCTTATTTCTTCCTCTAGCTTTGAAGTTAAAGTTTTCCCTTTTGCTCTTGTTAATTGCGTTAACATAGCATTCCTATGATTTTCCGAATTTTCATGAGTTTGAATGATAGCAGGGTTTTTCCAATCATTAAACCCTTCAGAAGTTAATGCTGTTGCAGAAGATGCAATATTTGGAAAGAGTTTACAAACAAAGCAAAAAACGCGGCATTTTGAGGGACAGTACACAAGACATTCTAGGGTATATTTTTCTCCATAAGCTTTTGTTGAATAAAAAATTGCTTCTGTACAAAATCTTGACTGATTCTTATATTCTCGCTTAGAATTTTAAAATGGTCCACAGTGATACTGAACTTGAGAAGGGCCCTTCTCTACCCAATATGATACATCATTTTGCGATAAATTTGTCCACAAGCCAACATCTGTTACAGTAGACATATATTTGACATCACTATCTAAATTTGCAACATATTGAACATGGTGTTTCGCATTAGTTCTCTGAAAAAAATTCTGAATATTAGTATTATTTTCTTGTGGCTCGTTTGTATAGTCGTGTTCAGTAAGTTGCTCTTGAATTAGTTCCATATTTTCTTTTTGAGTTGGTGCAACGGCCGTTTCCTCACATACAACGAGCTGCATTGCTTCCAATTGAGTAGTACTATATTGGCACATGCATATAAGCAGTAATCGGTGTTAGCTTCTTTGCCTCATACTCTTGTAGCTTCTTTTTCTTGCGTTTGCAAGCGCCACTTTCAAATCTTTTACTCATTCTTAGATTAGAATCTAGAGCAAAATATTTGAGCTATTAATTATTGTGCATAAATAAAAGTTAATTATTTATCATTAATACAAAAAATAACACTTTACGTATTTGAACTGTGGTAAGTTTTCTTTTCTTTATCGAAATTTTCTATAAACAATTCATTTTTGAATAATAAATTGAAGTAAAACAAAAACTCATTTCCGTGAATAGCAAGTCTCTTATAATAGTCATTGTTTATAAACTAATAAATGTTAATTTCATAATTTCTGAATATCAAACACTAATCAATTTTTAAAAAATCCAAAATATCTTTAATTCAATAATGAAACTAAATTATCATTTTTCAATCAAGATTGTATGGAACTGTTATTTTGTCTCATTGAAAAAAATAGTAATTATGAATAATGAATATTAGATATCTATCTAATATATATATATATATATATATATATATATATATATATATATATATATATATATATATATATATAAAATCATGAAAATATAAAGTAAAGAACGTAATATACATTTTAAAATATGCAAATTAAAACATATGTTAAGAACTTACTTAGAATTCCGCGAAATGAAGATATAGTCACAAAAAATTTTTTAAATAGTCTATAAACACTTCACTAAAGTATTGAACCTACTGAACTCAAAAGGCGAGAATCAAATGATCGTGTACGCAATCCTAAAATAAGAATCTTTTCTAATAACATTAGCATGTGTTTCATACAATCGAAGTAACACGAATATAACCGAACGTCGGGATATCAATAGGAATACGTCTGTTCGTTTGTCTGTTCCAATCTACACCAATTTGCACTTTTTTTATGCAAGAACAGCTACACACGGCTTCTCTCTGCACGTGCTATCACGTTCTGGCCGTTATCTCGATCTCGTTCTTCCTCGAAGGACGAATGAAGGTTCCATAAATAGTGCACGCGCTGAACAGCCCCGCGTCACAAGTGACGTGTCTCCGTAATGAGATACAAAAAAGTTGTAGTCGGAACAGACCCAATGAGCCGAACGAATTTCCTTTAACGCTCCGCTACAGGACGCATATGTGAACAGGCCCTTAGGGCCTGTTCACATAGGAGTCCGTTGCGTTGCGTTAAGGAAACTAAGTACTTTTCCAGTTTTCTAAAATCCAGTTTTCTAAACTAAGTACTTTTCCAGTTTTCAAAAATTTATTCTCGTTGAAAATACATGCACACGAACTTGCTATCGCGTACATGTAAGTTCAATTGCAAATTTTTGAATTGCATGATCAAACAAGGAAACAAACATCTTCCTGCAAAAAAAAAATCTATTTACATATTATAAGATGAAAGTTTAAGTTTTAGACATTCTTGTTGTCACAGTATTTGAATTCCAAATTAAGAATTATTGCGTTAAGCAGGGCATTCTTTCTGGGGGTACGTGGGGATACGGCGTATCCACACCTTTTTTTAGAAGTATTAGTTTGGCTTAACTGAACCAAAATTTTAAGAAACTTACGAATCAACTGTTAATATATAACAAACTTTTTTTTAATTGCGAGTTTTTTCTTCCCCTGTGACGTGACGTGTGAGAACATGATACTAAAAATATGCACCTTTTTTCGAGAAAACACAGCATACTCACCTATTTTTTTGAAAAAAAGCTCTGGCTTTAAGAATGAAAATTGAAATGTTTTTTACAAGTAGTAGTGTTAAAAGTGTTTTATTTTTGCACTTCGCAAAGTGACGCATTTAGTTTGGCCAGTGGCGCACCCAGGATTTTTCCTTGGGGGGGGGTGAGATGAATGGATAAAAATATTTATAATGCATGGAGAGGGACGAGATGGACGGATAAAAATATTTCTAATGCAAAATCAATATTTCTACTTCTTTGGGGGGGGGGGCAGGGCCCCCTGGGTGCGCCCCTGAGTTTGGCTATGCTTCATAAATATACACAAATATATTATAAAAACGATTAGATTCCCTTGCAAAAAAGGGTGCGAATGTACTACAAAACCCAAATACATCAACTTCCTTTTGGAAAATAAAACGGTTCCTGAAAAATCTATATAAAACTAACTCATTGCGGGATCTTCAGACACGCACAACCCTAAAAAGTTGGGGGAGGGTAAGCCCTTCTTCAATTCCCGACAAACCTAGACGTGATGCAGTTGCGGCCTTCCGTTTATCTACGGGTCATGATTGTCTCCCTGCTCACCTACAACGTATAGGCCTTTCCAACACGCCTTTTTGTCCACTTTGTGTTACTGGAGAAGAGATGGGCGGGGACCACTTGCTTCGATGTGGGGCCCTCCTCGGACACACTGTGTTCTCAAGGTACTGGGAAGCAAGAGAACTTTTAAGGCAATGACTTCGGTCTTAGGGTCTGTTCACATAGGAGTCCGTTACGTTGCGTTAAGGAAAAGATGACGTCGAGACGAAAATCAACCAATCATAGGCCTCCAAACGATTAGCAATGAAATTTTTAATGCCTATGATTGTTTTATTTTCGTCTCAACGTCATCTTTTCCTTAACGCTACGCAACGGACTCCTATGTGAACAGGCCCTTATACCCTGTTTTCAGTTTCGCCATCTCATGTACATGTTTATATCTTTGTACTGTCATTTTATCTTTTTATATGTATTTTGCCTTGCCATTGGAAATAAAAAATATAATAAAAACGTAATGACGGGTAGTGAGTAATTTGATTAATTTATAAACTTGAAATTCTAATATTTTTACAATTTGTTTCAGAAATCATCTCCATGAATATTTCATTGCTGCAGTTAATTTGTAATCGATATTTTAGAATGTTAGTCCCCATGCTCCTTAACTGTGAATCTAACTGAAACGCAGTAAATTGTGTAAATTTTGCTTATCGTTGAGTATTCGCAAATATAAATTTTATCTTAATTAATCGTCGAGGTCTGTATTGTATTTTTATATTCTGTTTTATTAGTATGATTTCTTACAATCGTACCTGATCTTTACATAATTATTTGTGACCCAGATTAATTTGTGAATTTTCTTTTTAGCATAAGGAAGTAACAACGAACAAGAAACATGGTAAGTTGAATTTTAGTTTATGGTGAAATACATATTGATTGTCTATCTATAATTTTGCTACATCTTATGTTCTGGTATTACTAATAATAGTTTAACTTTTAATACTCGCCAAACGGTGTTTCTGTGATTACATGATATATTTCGTATGTGGCTAACTAAACTAGTTGTTTATGTATAAAGATGATTTATTGATTACACATTATGTGATTCAAATTTGTCCTTTACTTATTTGTTTAACATAACGTTCTTAAACTCTAGTAATTTTAGTCTTGACATTTTATGTATATTTTGCTAGTTAGGAAGTCGTGAATGCATCTTGTCTAATCCATATTGCACAACATTATACCGTTTTACTCCATGAGTTGTCACCACGTTGTTTAAACTTTGCTTATGTTAAATTGTTTATAATGTTTGAGTGTTTATAATTTTAAAACAAGTTTTTAAGTTTTGTCTGATATTAAATGTCTTGAGCATTAGACTGACAATTTTATTTTTTTTTATCTAGCCTCGTCAAATAATGGAAATTAAAGAATTCCTTCTAACGGCGAGAAGGAAAGACGCTAAATGTAAGTATTATTTTTTTAAGCTGTTAGAAGTATAGGTTGATGTCAGATTTTCACAATAGTTTAATGTTATTTCAGTTTGTTTCTTTATGTCTCTTTTTTTTTCTTTTAGGGTTTTAATGTTAAATTAGAAGTAGTAAGTGATTTGTGTATTAAAATGTTTTGCTATCCATGACAAAGTAGTAAGAATTTATTGAAGGAGATTGATAAAACATCTAGTTTGGTAGTTTCCTAAACCTATAGTCAGTTATTATATCTCTGAAAAAATATTCATTACTGTAAAATAAGATCTGATATGGGATATGGGACTTTTGGGAGAAGTCCCATATCCCGTGCTTTTAAAATTTGCGTTTTACTGGTAACTCATTGTCGTATTAGCAGAAAGGCTATGTATATGAGTTTTTATTTTATATGTGAAAATGCTATTATAATGATTGGGCTATTATATAAATTTTTAATACAGAATGCTATGCTATCAATTCCAGATTGAAAAATTTATCCATTATGCTAGCTTCCTTGCAGATAATATATAATTTAGAGCCAAGGAAGATTTTGAATTAAATATCTAAAATTGAACACAATAAAATAAATTGACTGGACTTATCCTCATTTCTTAAAATGAGGTAATAAAGTATAACTGTTTCATTCATGATCTTACATGTTGTGATTAAGCTTAATTTTACCATGGCAAATTTGTCTTTCGTATAGCAAACTATATTGTTTTCTTCTCAGCATACATAGAGAAAAATTTAATTTTCTGTTTTATATGTAGCAAAACATTGTCAGTTAGAACTCTGGGAAAATCAGAGCAGTTGGGTTAACTCCTGTGGCCAATTATGTGTTTGGTATAATGGATAACATTTTGATAAACAGTTTTCCCCCAATATAACTTGTATCCTGTCATTCAAGGGAGAAAATTGTTTAATTTCAATGCATTTTATAAATTTAAGTTTTTGCTATTTTTAAGATCAATTTACATATTCTGATAATCTCTATCCTTTTTTTAGCTGTTAAAATAAAGAAAAACAGAGACAATGTTAAATTCAAGGTACGCTGCAGCAGATTCTTGTATACATTTGTGATCCAGGATAGAGAAAAAGCAGAAAAATTGAAACAATCACTACCTCCTGGTGAGTACTTAAAACGGATTTTAATGTCATGTAAATCAAAGTATATGAAATTATAGCTTGCTGAACCATATATAATGAAAATTAGTATATGATGTTAGAAGTAATATATTAAATTAAAATGTGTTGTCGATTTTTTTATAATAAAATATTAACTTTACTATGAAAGTTAATAGTTTGCTTTCACATGATTGTTCAGATTGATTATATTTTATATACATACTATATATATATATATATATATATATATATATATATATATATATATATATATATATTTATTTATTTATTTGAGAATTGTGATTTTGTCATCTTAATTGTTGATATAATTTTGTCAATGTAATTGTTTTGTCAATGTAATTGTTTTGTCAATGTAAATTTTCTACCGTTTTTTGGCAGTTATTATAAATGCATATGAAAGGTACATTCAGTGGTCCCATTCTCTATATCTACTGTTGTGATTGTGTCTTGCATCATTTTTATGCTTGTGGCAGTCATTTACTAGGGATTATTTCAATTAAATAATGAGGCAGTTGCCTTCAATTTTATTGTGCAGTGTAAAACCTGGAAAAAGAACATTCAAATACTAAAACTTAAGTATTAAGTAAATATATATATTAGGTAAATTTTATTCCATGATGGAAAGTTGTCCAAACTAGTGTTCCAATAAGTATAAAATGTAAGTTTTCAGTAAACTTTTCAGGTAAAGGATAAAGAAAAGTAAGAATTAAAGTATTTATATGATATATTAGTCAGTACTTGCTATTTATTGGGGGGGGGGGGTAAATGATTTATCCTCTTTATCTTGGCACTCTGTCACCTCTTCATGGTGATGACGTGAATGCTTATGAGAGGTACATTAAAGGATGATAATGCCTTCGGTGTCAGAGTTATGGTACTCTGGTCCCATCCTTGATGTCTTCAACAGACCAGATTTTTTCCTTTTATAATATGTAATAAGCAGTTAATTTTTTTATTTGCTGAATTGATTGAGTTTTTTTCTCCTGATATGTATTCAAGGTGTAATTTTTCATTTGTGAATGTATGAGAATTGCCTTATCTCAGCACTTACATGACTTTTTATAGTAATGTTTCTGCTTTTGGGAGGTATAAGAGTTCGGGACTACTCTCGATTTGTGTGCACGGCCGCCATCTTGGATTTTTTTCGCGCCAACTTGGCGGTTTTACCGTGTTTTGAGGAGTGGAAAAAATCTCGCCAATGTGTTAAAAGCGGTGTTTTCAAAACGCTGGACTTAGAATTTTTTTTAGCTTTTTTAATAAAAACCACCTTTTTAAATTATGAAACTTAGAAATATTTTTAACAAATCTTGTAATGGTTGGACTTAGATTTTTTTGGGCATTTTTAATAAAAACTACCATTGCAATTTATGAAACTTAGAAATATTTTTACAAAAAAGCATTCAATTATTGAAGGATTTTTAATAAAAAGTATCATTTCAATTTATGAAACTTAGAAAATTTTTACAAAAAAGCATTAATAAAAAGTAACATTTCCATTTATGAAACTTAGAAAATTTTTACAAAAAAGCATTCGATTATTGAAGTATTTTTAATGAAAACTACCATTTCAATTTATGAAACTTAGAAAATTTTTACAAAAAAGCATTCGATTATTGAAGTTTTTTTCCACACCACCCAAGAGGTAAAACTTCCAAGGCGCGCTTTGTTTTTACGTGGTTTCGGCTGGACCCATAATCCACGTGTATTTTTTATGAAAAATCGTAACTTTTCAAAAAAAATACAATAACATTCTAAATATACAATCGCATTTAAAATCACACAATTACATTTAAAATACACACATTAGAAACATTTTAAATATTTATATTTAAATGCACTTACATTTAATGCACTGCACATACTACTAGCTGTTTCGTGTGGATCCTCTCCTCTGCTTGTTGTGTGCTCTCCTGGGAGGGTAAACTATCAAGTCCACTAGTTTTTTTATTTCTCCGAGCCAAAGGCCTCTCCAGGAGAGCCGACTGTACCCTTGTTGCCTTCTTTCTGTTGCCGTGTTCCAAGCTGTGCACCGTAAACCCTATTTAGTCCTCTATGTGTTGGCACAATTTCTTCTTACGTGGCACTTCCTACATCACTTGGAGAAAAAGTGTGGTGGGGGCCCTGCGGTTCGTATGGATACATACGAACAGTATTTTTTTTTTTTTTTAAATATATAATTTTTTTTTTTTTTTTTTTTTTTTTTTAAAGGAACAGAAGAAGTGAGCAGAAGCAGGATAGTAATTGAGAGAGAAAGTTAGTGTTGTGTTAGTAGGGCAACTCGGAGGCCTGAGTGTTAGTTATTATTAATAATCATAATAAAACTTGGAGCAACGAAAGAAGGGTTGTTTTGTACACATATAATATTCATACATATATAATATACACATATAATATACATACACATATAATATTCCCCCCTTCCCCCCAGCACTGAAAACTGCACGCCATAATATTACAAATTATTAAAAAATAGACTTTAAAAATTTCCACATACCTTTATCCTTCCCAATTGTCGTCAACAAACGGTATGTCACCTTGCAGTATGTTTTCTGTTCTCTGTCGCTTTTTTTCAGGCATAAGATCTTCAATTCCTTCCGATTCTGGGGTTGGTAGCTCAATCTCCAGAAGTTGTTTCCCCTGTTTCCCGGGACCTGGATAGACGTCCTTCAAGTCCTGTAAAAAATTAAAAATTCGCTCGCCTTCAGAGAGCTCTGTCTGAAGGCGACGTCTTCGGTAAAAAAAGACAGCCATTCCTTGACTGATGCTCTTGGAGTTGCGTCTGGAGCTCAAAGCAAGCTTCAGATGCTTATTTTCGTTTTCCAACGAATTTATCGTGTTTGAGCGATCAGTCCAGCCCACAAACTCACCGATGCTGTGGTTTGTAGTTTTGTGAATAGCTGACGGGAAAAGAACATCAATATTTTCATATTGGCGTGCAGAGTCAGTGCAAATTACCGAGGTGCTCGGGTGGCAAAACCTCTTGACTAAAGGCCATAAATCCTCCTTTTTTTTAGACTTTACACGGAAGAATAGCCCCTCTTTGTCTTCACGACAGTAGATCCCAAAAATGGTCTCTGACATCGGGGCTGTTCTTCTACCCCTGTTATACTTGCGAGAACTTAAAAAGGTTTCGTCGAGCTCTATCGTCTTATGTAGTCCCCCAAGTAACTGACTATTATGCGACGCATAAACCTCACAAACTTCCCTACAAAAGAAAAAAAAATCTATCACACTACGTATATGAATTTTGGGTAATCCATTGTACTTCCTCCATTCGCACATGTCCCTGTGCACTTCAGTAACCTTGCGCTTGCGAACAAAGTCAATGATGATACTCAGTATTTCCCTGATGGACAGCTTAGAGTGTTCAAAAAATGTGTTTGACAGTGGGTTAACTGTCACACTACACTTTTTCTCCTTGCACCTCCACCTCCAACCAAACTTCATCCTCGATTCTCGCGAAATTCTCATTTTCGAACCGCATGCGGTGCACTCCATTTCGTCGCTCTCCCGTGGAAGAATATTTAAATCCTGCAAAAAAGAAATAGCACACTCATCATTTTCTATAATTCTGTGCTCAGTATGATGAGAAAAACCAATAAGAGATGGATGCATTTTAAGATGCAGATAGATTACTAATCCGGCGGTCTCGAGTGCTGTGATAACCAGAGCGTGCGAATTAGCAAGTGCACAGTAATCTAGGATTATGAAAAATGTGGATTAGTTGAGCTAATTGCAACCCCGACACCCCCCCCCCCCCTCCAATGGGAGTTCAGAAAAATGCCGTCGTTCAATCGACGCGATTTCATTGGTTAACGAAGGTACCAGAACGAAATAATTATCGCCCAGCGAAACGCGCCAAATCGTGGCGGAAAAATCCAAGATGGCGGCGGTGCACACAAATCGAGAGTATCCCCAAGAGTTCTATCCTTAATGCCTTTAACATTTGAAATGACTTCCTATTGCTAGTGTTAGACCAAGAATTTTTCTACTTTAATTTAATAGAAATAGCATTATTTCCTTGTCACTCTTTTTAAGTATATGCAATCACCCTAATCAGTTTTCGGACCCTTTTTCTTTCAAAGGATTGTGTTAGATTAATTAATTTTCATTGTGGACATATGAGAAAGGTTATTAAATCCTCTTTATCTTGGCACTCTGTCACCTTTTCGTGGTGATGACGTGAATGCTTATGAGAGGTACATTAAGGGATGATAATGCCTTCGGTGTCAGAGTTGTAATACTCTGGTCCCATCCTTGATGTCTTCAACATATCAGATTTACTAGATTCTTTACCAGATATTTTCAGATTATAAAACCTTATTAAAAAGGAGTTAATTATTTTCTTTTTTGCTAAATTAGCTGAGCTTTTTCTATCATTGGATATGTGTATTAATTGCAATTTTTCATTTGTGAATATACAAGATTTGAATAGTCCACCTCTGTAAAATTGAACCCTGAGACCAATCTTCAAGGCTGCATCCTCAAGGAATTTGAATCTTAAAATAAGGTTTCAGGTATTAATAAATACCTCCTAATTGGTGTAGTCATGAGAAGTATTTATATTATAGTATAAATTGAGAATCATGTTAGCATTTATAAGTGATGGATCATTTGTGAATACATAATAATTGTGATTATATCCTCTTTATCTTGGCACTCTGTCACCTTTTCGTGGTGATGACGTGAATGCTTATGAGAGGTACATTAAGGGATGATAATGCCTTCGGTGTCAGAGTAATGATACTCTGGTCCCATCCTTGATGTCTTCAACAAATAGGAAAACCTTTTTCCTATTATGGTACCCAATTGAAATGTTTATGCTTTCTTTGCTGAATTGGATGTTTTTCCCCCATGAGCTATTTGTGTTAAATGTATATTTCCATTCATGAATTAATAAAAATTGTACTTTTATATTAATCATGGCAGTCTGTTGCCTTCTCCTAGTTTTATTATGTAATTGCTTATGAGAAGCCCAGAGTTCTATTATTGTGGTTCCATCTTTGATGTCTTAAGCAATTGGAAATCTCTTATGTTTGCATTAGATCTAGAAATATGTATAAATATATGTGTGTGTGTGTATATATATACACACATATACACATATATATCTAGATTGATTAGAATGGTGAATTAATCCCTTTCCACTCTTCAACAAAATATTGTAGTTCTCATCAGTTTTCTGAGCTTTTTTCTCATAGAGCATTATATTATATTAATTTCAATTGTGAATGTATGAGAATGGTGATTAAATCCTCTTAGCACTCTGTCACTTGTCACCTTTTCATGGTGATCATGTGAATATATATGAGGTACATTAATGGATGATAATGCCTTCGGTGTCAGAGTTAATGATGCTCTGGTCCCATCCTTGATGTCTTCAACAGATCAGATTTTTCCCCTGTAATAGCACCTAATCAAAAGCAGCTAATTATGTTCTTTTGCTGAATTAGCTAAGCTTTTTTTTTCTCCTTTTCACTGGATATGTGTATTAGATGCAATTTTTCATTTGTGAATGTATACCAGTTATGTCTTTATCTTGGCAGTTAGTTATCTTTTGATGGTAATGCATTTGAATGATACAAGAGTTCTAATATTAGTGTTCCATTGTGGATGCCTGTAACAGTTGAAATTGCCTCAGCTATATGTAACTACTGTAATCAGTTTTCTAATCTTTTTTTCTTTTTTTTCCCTGAAGGATTGTGGTAGATTAATTTCAGTTGTGAATGTATGAGAAAGGTTATTAAATCCTCTTTATCTTGGCACTCTGTCACCTTTTTGTGGTGATGACGTGAATGCTTATGAGAGGTACATTAACGGATGATAATGCCTTCGGTGTCAGAGTTGTGATACTCTGGTCCCATCCTTGATGTCTTCAACAAATCAGCTTTTTTCTTGTGATAGTACCTAATCAAAAAGATTCTCTTTTGCTATAATAGCTGAGCTTTTTCCCTCTCCATGCATGTGTTAGATCAAATTTTTCATCTGTGAAGATATAAGAATTGTAATTATATCGACTTCATCAGTGCATTTAAATTGCCTTATGATGGCGATGTTCATACTTTTAAGAGGTTGGACTTGTATTATTAAGGATCCATCATATGTTATATCAGTGCTCCGCAACCGCTGTGACGTGGCACACTAGTGTGCCGCGAGGTGATCTTGACTATGCCACAGTGATTTTATCGATAATAATAATAAAAAAATATACCACCTCATCAGTTAGAAATTTTTCTAAGTAAAATATTCCTCTAACTTTTGGCTAATATGTAATTTCTCTGGGTCGAAATTATGCACAAAGCAAAAACATGTAGTCACCAAACATTGTATGTATGCTTGAGCGTCATATTTCTGGATTTCAGTTAAGAAAGAATATCCACAAATTTCTGACAAGGCCATTGCAGTTTTGCTCCCTTTTTCTACTACATTCTTATGCGAACAAAGTTTTTTGACGCTGGTTCTAATTAAAAATGACAAACGATCATGTTTAAAGGGTCTTGATCATGAACTTCGGGTAGCTCTTTCTATTATAGAGCCAAATATAAAATGTACATAAGTTCATCAAAACAAGCTCAAATATCTCATTAATATATTAGTTATCTTTAAATTAACTTTGATTTATTAGGCTTAAGTAAAGACCAAAAAACATATTTTAAATTAAAAATTAAAAAATTTTTTTTTTTACTTGTAAACTATAACTTTATATTTTTGTTCTTGTGTTGTTGTTCAATTCATTACATTTCATGATTTATACAAAACTTAAATGATTATAATTATCTTGATACATAGAGCTATTTTATTGTTTTTTATCTCATAAAAACATAAACGTATTATTATAATTTATGTATTTGCAAGCTTTTACTTATAGTGTGCCACGGAATTATCGAAAAAACGTTGTTGTGCCGTGGACAATAAAAGGTTGCGGAGCTCTGTGTTATATATGATGGCCTCATATGTTCATGTTAGTCCTAGAAATTAAAAAAATTAAATACAAATAAGAATTATATTCCTTTTTTAACTAATTGTTATACCACTTATCATTTTTCTGATTTTTTTAAGGATTGAATTAGATTAATTTTATTTGGATGTGAATGAGAGGTACATTAAAAAATTATTTTTAGTGTAAGAGTTATGACATTCTGGTCCCATTTTTCATGACTTCTACAAAAAAAGAAAATCTTTCCTATCATAGAACCTGATTAAAGTGTTATACAGTGAAACTTCTCTAGTCAGCCACAGTTTGTTCAGAACTGATTAAACTCCATAGAGCCAATATTATGGAAGAAACCCATTTTCCGTGGCCACCCCTCAAAACAGCCACTTTTTTGTTTTGTTTTTTGAAACCATTATTGGCTACTAGAGGAGTTTCATTATATATGCTTAATTGGCTGAGGTTTTTTTCCCCCTCTGAATATCTTTAAGAGGGTTGAGTTAAATTCATACATGCTGGTCTAATATATGTGGATGGTGATAATATCCTCTTTATCTTGGCACTCTGTCACCTCTTCATGGTGATGACGTGAATGCTTATGAGAGGTACATTAAGGGATGATAATGCCTTCGGTGTCAGAGTTATGGTACTCTGGTCCCATCCTTGATGTCTTCAACAGATCACATTTTTTCCCTATTATAATACGTAATCAAAAGCAGTTTTTTTATTTTATTTGCTAAATTAAATTGAGCTTTTTTTCTACTGATATGTGTCCACAATGTAATTTTTCATGCGTGAATGTATGAGAATTGCTTTATCTCAGCACTTAGTTTCCTTTTTATGGTAATGTTTCTGCTTTTGAGAGGTATAAGGGTTCTATCCTTAATGTCTTTAACATTTGGAATTACCTCATATTGTTAGTGTTGGACCAAGAATTTGTTTTCTACTTTAATAGAAATAGGATTATATCCTTGTCACACTTTAACTAGATGTAATGACCGTTTTCTTTCAAAGGATTGTATTAGATTAATTAATTTCAATTGTGGATGTTTGAGAAAGGTTATTAAATCCTCTTTATCTTGGCACTCTGTCACCTTTTCGTGGTGATGACGTGAATGCTTATGAGAGGTACATTAAAGGATGATAATGCCTTCGGTGTCAGAGTTGATACTCTGGTCCCATCCTTGATGTCTTCAACAAATCTGATTTTTTTCCTGTTATAGTACCTAATCAAAAAAGTGAATTATGTTCTCCTAGCTGAATTAACTTAGATTTCTTTTAATATGTATGGCAGCTGGAATTTTTCATTTGTGAGTGTATGGAAAACATGTTTTTCTGTTAGTTCCTAATGAAAATGTTATTTTTGCTGAATTGTCTTTTTTCTTTTACTTACTGGATATCTCTTAGACCAGGGGTGTCAAACTTGTGGGCCGCATGCGGCCCGCGATGAACATTTTTGTGTCTTGGCCAATATATTGGTACACAATTGTATATAATAAAATAACCGATACAGAATTATAATAAGATATAAAAATTCACTAAATGTTTTTTAATTATACTCTTTTTTGCTATTATTAAACAAAATGAATATATTTATGGTGAATATACTGTAATTAGATAAATAAAACTACGTTTCTATTAATATTGATTTTTTCTGTGGCCCGCCTATAGTTAAACCTTGTTTGTTTGGCCTGTGGCGTCATGATAAATGGTTATGGCAATTCTCTGAGGCTTTGCTGAAATTTACTACTATTTGATCCATACCAAGAAAGACAAGAGTCCTAAATAAAAAGCGAAGCTAATTTTTTAAAACAAAAACTCAAAAATTTATTAAAAAAATTAAACATTAGACACTTTTGACGTATTCACTTAATTTACGTGCAGATTTACAATGCATGCTCCAGGTCCCATTCCTGCAAAAAAAAAAACACGTCTGTTCGCTGGATGTTATAAGGCTGATCTCATCTCAAATTCTCTAACTCTCTGCCTTTATCTTGTGGCATTTTCTTTGTCGCCGACCCTCCCAATTCCACTAAAATGTGTCTGTTTTTCAGAGAGGAGGGGGCGGCAACCCAGTTGGTGACATTTTCTTCGTAACGCCGAAACTTTATCGGATTCCCGTGACAAAGTCGCAGAGCTATTGCTAGGACAGAGAGCTTTATGACGGTCATGGAAAACATTTTCTATTTTTCCAAACAGTTACCCTCACCTATTTTTAGGGAAACCGCCCGATAAACACACAGCTGTGTGTCATGCACTGTTTTTTTTTCCCAAGACCCCACATACTTCCAATACGCTACAGGCAGGGCCTTTTTATTGCACGGGCAAATCGGGACTTTGCCCAGGGCCCCCTGATGCTAGGGGGCCCCAAAACCCACTTGGTGTATGTACCTAGTACTTCTAATAGTATATATAGCCCATGGATAGTTCTTAGAGGGGGCCCCCAAATAGCATCTGCCTAGGGGCCCCCAACGTTCATAATCGGGCCCTGGCTACAGGCCCAAGTTAGCCTTTGAGTTTGACACCCCTGTCTTAGAGAATTAACTTAAATTCATGTATGTTATCAGTAATATATGTGGATGATGATAATATCCTCTTTATCTTGGCACTCTGTCACCTTTTCGTGGTGATGACGTGAATGCTTATGAGAGGTACATTAAATGGTGATAATGCCTTCGGTGTCAGGGTTCTGGTACTCTGGTCCCATCCTTGATGTCTCTTACATGGGAGATTTAGTGTCTGCTGCCCATTTACCTCATTTAGTGCATATCAATTCATAATGCTTTTGTTAAAACTTCTTTTTTCTTTTTGAATCTGTTTGATTTCCCCTGGTATGTTATTATTACTAGGTAGTATATTTTCATATATAAACTGTGTGTACTTCAGTGCTAATTTTGCCTTATTTTCTGTTCTAGAATAAATTTAATTTTTCTGTATTTCAAATAGTCTGTTCAGTTATTTATAGATTTTAATAAAATTGTAATTAAAACTATCCTTGTACTTGTATTTGACTTCCCCTGGTATGTCATTAATACTAAGCATAATATATTTTAATAAATATGTGATGTTTATTTTAACTTCTCATTCAGGTATGTTAATTTTATATTTCTCCTGTATTTTGAGTGATTGTGAAGTGTTGTATAAGTAGTTGGGATACATGTTTTTAATCTTCTGCTTTTTTTTTAATTGACATAAAATCCTATCATTTCTGTTAATATTTGTTTGCAAAATTTAAGTATAAATGTTTATATTAGCCACATGTCTTTTAAAAGAAGTTTTTTGTCAGGCTTTTAACATTATGTACGTAACATTGTGTAAGCACAGCAAAATAATTTTAAAATGCAGTTAATATGTGGAAGAAAAATTCATGGAAATTTAATTTTATGTATGTATATCAAGGATATATGAATGTCCTGTATATTAGGCATTTCTTACTATGTATTAGAGAAAATTTAAAATCAACTTTTTCCTTACGGGAGGGGATAGCATGTATCCCAAGAATACGGGTGCAAGCATGAATATATATATATATATATATATATATATATATATATATATATATATAACCTCGTCAATAGCCATTCTTATAAAGAGGTTATGAAATTTCCTGTTCTAAAGAGGGAATCTGAAAAATGGGCCCTGTAAGCTAAAAGTTAATATTTGTTTAATGTTACTTGTAGGTGAATACTTTATTAATGTATGTAATATTCATTTTATTCTTTTTATTTTGCAGGTTTACAAGTCAAAGAACTGAAGTGATATGCACTGTAAAGAAGAATAAATGTTTTTTTTTGTCTACCAAACTGTATTTTTTATTTTTTGCTCATATTTAGTATTTAGGGTGATTGAGTATAGGTAGCTTATTATATTATTTGTTGAAGAGAGAAATTTTGAGATTAAACTAAGTTTTGGTGATGTAAGGTATTGAGCATATTTAGCCCCCACCCCTGGAACTCTGACCCAGGTTAGTTAATTCAGTCGTTTTCAGTAGATGTCTTATTCTGATATATAAAATTATCAGATTTTTCAGTCAATTAAGCTTGTAAAATTTCAGCTAGAGTAGCAAGTCACTATGGATGTGTAATAAATTGAAATTTGGTAATTTTAAATCTCTTTGTTGTCCTAAAAAAGTTTTCTTCTCCAGTGGGTTTTGACATAGGTGTAAATACGGGTAAAGAAATTGAAGGGTGTACACTGAAAAGAGTTTTTAAAAAAAGAAAGGCTGACTTTTGCAAATCAAGTTTTTTGTCTTAGATGAATATTTTACAAAATTCCCCTGAACTAAATGTTTTGATTATCGTAATGAATATTGAAGCAGACCTGCCAACTTTTTGGATTTATCCTGGCAATGCCGGATTTTTAATGCATCTTCCGGGTTTCCGGAATGGATACTATTTATTATTTCCGGATTCCGAAAGGTAAAAAAAATGCTGGTTTTAACAATCACTCACAGTAATGCAGAGAGGATTTTTAGTTACATAACAAAAATATATATTCAGTTCATGTCATCTATGTCAAGGGAAACCCTAGAAAATTTGCTAATATGCAAATCAAACCCACAAGAACACTATTATGAAGAACAATTTGACAATGAATTTTTAAAAAGAGCAAAATCAGCTACAGTAAATGCTACAAAACTTCCAAGATTTTCTGCAATTAATTAAAACAAACAAAGAAATAAAAGTACTCAAAATATAGACTGCTTGGGTCCCTGCTAGTGTAAATATGATATACATTAAAATGTATGATTTCAAATTTCAAATATATATCTTTTGTTTAATATTATAATTTCAAGATGAGCTGAACAGTAAGGAAATATTTTGAACTATGTAATATTATTAAAGAGATCCTATAAACTATAAGTATACATTATAATTTTTTACTATACTGTTTTGTGTTTTGTCGATTATTTTATGCATGGTAGAATATTGCAGGATTTTGCTCTTACTGTGGTTGGCAGGTCTGTTGAAGTCATCTTGATCTTGTGTTATTCGTTATTTTAAAGTTTTGCAAAAAATTTAATCTTAATTTAAAAGAATTATTTTAGTTAACATCTCTTTATAAAGGCAAGAAATGTGCTTAGATTTTTCACTTGTTTTGTAATGAGCGGATACACTGGCTTATCTGTTCTCATTTACTGACCCAGGTATTGCAACAAGATTTGGGACAATTTTAGGACTTGATAGGTAACATTTGATGCAAAGATAGCTGCTCTTTAGTATTTCAGGTATCTGCTTTAACAGGGTGCTTCAAAGTTGAAATGCATTATTTTTCCTGCTGCTAACATTAGGCAAGCTTTGGTCACTTAATACAGTCATCCCTTGAATTGCATGGAAATTCTAATGAAGTGGTAGTAATTGCGAAAACCCTTGAGTAACACGGTACTGGAATTACACAGAAACTCAAAATGTGACAATCCTCAGAAAAACACTAATAAAAATATTTAATATATATACCCTTTAAAAATTTTGCAATTGTTTTCTTGAAAATTAAAACTTTTGGAACCAAATGTTCATTTTTATATGAAGAAAAAGTCCCCAATTGCAGTTTTTAATAATACAAAACTAGTTAACCGTGTTATTCAAGGGCTGACTGTATTAGATTCTGTCTAATTTTAGTTGGATTTAAAAATTAATTATACCTTATTAATTTTCCCCCGAAAAAGATTACATCCGTTCCTCAATTTTGAAAGAGAACTCATGTTGTATATTTGGATTTCTCATTGACTTGTTTTCTTTCACAATTTGTAGCGAATGAAATTAAACAGGAATTATCAAATTTAATGTTATAATAATCTACTTTAACCTAATAGAAAAATTCTCTGTTTTAAAATTGTTTAAGTTTTCACTGTGGAGGAAGGATATGAATATGCTGACTGATTTTAACCACCTGTATATATCAATCCCATAAAATCTACTTTTAGATTGTTTTCAATAATTTAAACAAGAATAACAAAAAATTAATGAGCTTTTGCTGAGAGTTTTAGTTTTTTTATATAGGTGATAATGTGGCCTATATTTGGTCACATTGTTTTAATGGTATATCTAATGACCACCGTCAAGTGCATTTATGATCTTTAAGGAGTAAAATAGAGTTGAACATTTTTACTTTAATAGAGCTCTAGGAAATAAGTATATTCAAAAAGAAATCTTTATACACAAACCTCTTACAGATAGCCCTCAATTTCATACAATTCAAATTGAAGTAATGTGGATTCGAATAGGCCTCTGTATGCGCAAACTTTTCTTTAGATTCGAACTATATACTTTTATACATAATATATATATATATATTTATAATATGTTGGCATAGTATAAGAGCATTTTAGATATTTCTTGACATGTGTGAAGAGCTTCCAAAATGTTTGTTCTTGGTGGCTGTTGTTACAGAGTGAGAAATATCAGTAGAATGGTCCACATGTGTTCTGCCATTTGGGAAGTTGGGAGTGAACTGGAAGAACCTGCAGAGAAATGGGAAAGTTGATCAGTCAATGTTACTCTGGAATATAACTACTGAACAAATTTAATCTCTTAATATTTATTTAAAAATACTTCATCAGTTTCTGTCATGTTCAGGTATCTGTTGTTAAACTGGAATTGGGGAGGGGAGGAGTTTCAGACACTCTTATCTTAGAAGCCTAGCATGTTATTAACCAGAAGCTTATTCAAAACTGTAGTTATTTTGAACTTGTCAAATGCATCTTCGTACACCCCCCCCCCAAAAAAAAAAAAAATAAAAAAAACAAAAAAAAAAAAAAAAGGTGGTAGCCAATTTTGGAACAACTGAAAAATTGGCTACATAACCTGATAAAATGGTAGTGGTAGCTTGTGCTTGTGAAATAGTGTTTTAAAAGTTTTATTAATTTGGTTGTTCAATTGTGCTTTTATAAGCCTTAAATTCTAATGCCTCAAGATTAACTCTTATCTTGAAAAACTTTATATTTTTACTCTTTTGAGGTATGAAATATTCTCATGAATATACCAAAGGTTTCTCACACATAGAAACTTGCATAGATCCAGTGTATATAAATTTCGAAAAAATATTCTTGTAATTGGCTTAATTTTGATTTTCATTAATTCTACTAATAATGTAACGATAATATTGGATGGGTGGTGTGATGAATACATGTCATATCCAAAGTTCCCCTTGGATGTTATTGCATATCTATTTTAGGTTTTATGTGGTTTTCTTTGTCGCTGCATAAATAAGTATTTTCAATTTTAAAGTGCATCCTAGTCCACTTTGCAAAAGAGAACCATTTTTACGATGTTTTTATTAACTCGCTTTCTTGTTAGTGTTTGTCCAGTACAAATCTTGCAATCGATTTTTAACTTCCCGACTAGCTAGACATTTGAAACTTTTAGAATAGCTCAGAACACGATGACAATGCATTATTTTAATACCTTTAGCCATCTTTAAGCAGAATTCAAATCGTTTTCAGTTAATTTTGTTTTGTAGACTGGTGCAGCTATCTATCGGCCGGGGCGGGAACGAAAAGTTAAACGCAAGTTAACTTCCAATTAATTTAATTTTCTTTCAACTTGATGGGATAATTCATCAAAAAATTTTAAAAAAGTATTTATTAATACATAGAATTGTCAAATTTATATGATTCAACAAAGTTTAAAAACATGGTGTATAAAAAGTTCTTTTTATCTTGTAATTATGTTCTCATCACGATGCTATGTTAACCTGTCGTGGTATTACGGCTGGCTATTAAGTATTGTGTTTATTTCGTTGATTATTTCGATAAGTTCACAGAAATTATCCTATAAATCAGTACTTTTTACACCAGTACTTAATTTCTGGAAACTTACTGAGGAAAAGGAAAAAAGGTGGGGGGGGGGGGTATTTCTTGCAATACAAATAACAGATAATAACTGAAGATTATATAATCGCAGAAAATCACGTTTAGGCCTTACCCGTACTATGTCCAACGCTGATTTCTGTTTCTTGTTCTTGCAGCGATGATAAGTCATCTTGAATGCCTGCTTTAGATAGAATTTCTTCTTCTGTATAGTCTGCAAACAAGTCCTATTTTTGAAAAAGGTCAAGTGATAACAACTACATCACGTGTTAATATTTCAATCCTACTTAAATTTAGGTTTGAAATCGACTTTGAACTGGAGGTCTCTGTTAGTTTAGGCTTCGTGTTGCGGAAGTTGACCGTAGCGTTCCAAACCAATCTACGATACCAACCTAAAATGAGTACACAAGTTTTCCCTTTAACTATCACGACAAAAGAAATAGGTTGATACGTTCAGAATGTGCTTGCTTCTAGCATGTTTGTTATACGGGAGGTTTCAAGAAATCTTTGGAACGGGGCAGTTATGGATTCTAATGGATATCTAGTATTAATTGTATTATTTCAGTAGGCAGACTGAAGGGTTATCGCTTTGCCGACTAATGCGGCCTAGCTTACTTGCGTATATGGCAGCAAAAGAATAATTTTAATATTTTCATCTTTGTAATTTATTTTTATTTAAAGACTAAACAACCGAAATCAGTTACGTCATTATGAAATATTTGTAAAATTTGCATTAAAAATGTTTGTTTTCTTTACGCCTAATATAATAGTCCTTAATGCATGATTTTGCTGCATATAAAGAAAATCGACCCACCTGTAAGCAAGCTCAAAATACTTTTCGTCTCAAAGGGTTAAAGTTTCGTTCTGATAAACAAAAGCCATTACAAAGACAGCCTCTGGCATCGACATTAAGTTACTCTTTTGAACGTTGTGCCGTCTCCATCCATTTAGAGTAGGGATGCGACATCGATGTCGATGTTTTCAAAACATCGATGTTTTGATAAAAACATCGATGTTTTAAACATCGATTTATTGAAGCCGATGTTTTTTTAACATCGATGTTTTGTGCTCGATGTTTTACGTTGTCTCGATGTTTTTTTTTTTAATGAAAAAGTACCGTAATAAAAAAAAATTACCACGTAGCATAATTTTCACACTCAGTAAATGTAAGTCTGAATTCTGAAAAGGACAAATACAAAAGGGGGAATGATTCCTTAGCAAACAGACGAATGGCAAATAACGACCAATGAACCAATCAGAGCGCTTGGAATGTTCCTGACACTCCAGAACCTGCCACGGGGTTTTATTTTACAAATAGTGTATACACGAGTGCATCCATTTAAGTTTTTGTTTTGTTCTGGTTTTATATAAGTTGACGTTAATATTATTAGTAAGATGCCTCCTAAAAGTACCGTTTGGAAATATTTTTACAAAACCACTGACAAATTGGCGAAATGCAATATTTGCCTTAAGTTCCTCAAAATTTCTGGCAATACCACGAATATATCTGGACATTTGAAGGCAAAACATGGCGGTATTTACAACAAGAATTTTGAGTCATCAATGTAGTCCAAAGCAACCAAGTTTTTGTCATTTGTGCCTATCCAATCAGAGAGTAAAATTAAATCACCCCCTCCCCACTAACGGAAGTAACATTAATGTTAGAGATTACTAAACAAGTTTTAAAAAATGGATGTTCTAAAACATCGATGGTTTTTGGGCGATGTTTTATTAGCATCGATGTTTTAATATTGAATATCGATGTTTCAAAACATCGATGTTTTGTTATCGATGTCGCATCACTAATTTAGAGATGGGAAATTCGAGCTAAACTGATTATGATCCGATAGAGCAGGGGTCGACAACGCGGTGCCCGTGAAACAATTTTAAAGTGTTCGCCGTTGAAATATCTAAATTTTAGATATTTGGATAACAAACGCTCGGATTTGGAATGAATAATTTTAGTAAAAAAAAAAATAAATAATTAATTAAAAATCGTAAAACCGCAAAAATCAAAAACTTAGCAGCCTGCTCTTTCAACAGCGTTGCTCCCCCCTCGCTGTGACTCAACTTTTTTTTTTTTTTTTTTCCCTGAAATTGAACTCTCTTTGCGCTGACTTATGATTGTGAATTTTTATTTTGCAATATGAAAGTACCGATCAAGCCTCACTGACACTTATTTGGACAAATGCCTGAGAACTGGCGATTCCACGTATGTGCCACATTACAAAGAGTTAGCTGAAAATTGCAATGTCAAATATCGCATTTACTACCAATTTTAAAATTATTTTTGTTTAAATTAAAAGTTGAATTTAAGTATTAAAAACTTAAGTCGCTTTAATATTTTCATGTTTAAATATTAATCCCCCTCCCCCTCCTCCTCCTCTTCAACCAGCGGTGCCCGCTGAACTCCCGCATTTCTGAAATATGCCCTCATAGTAAAAAAAGGTTGCCGACCCCTGCGATTTCAAGTGCCTTTTTGGAAAGAGCTGGGTGTTTGCTGTGCTTCTTGGACAAAAATCCAAACATCTTCAAGGGCTGTTTCTGAATATTTCTTTTAGAGTACGGTCTTTGACAAAGAAACTAATTTCTCTTCTTCCTATAAAGAAAATTCCGCACGCGATGTATCAAATGTACCAAATGGATTTTGTATGCAATCGTACGATTCTGTATTTAATAAAGATGGAAAGTAGTTTACAAGTCCAAATGTTCTATTATATAGGGAATAATTTCTTTGCAATTTTCATTTTGAAGTTAATCAAACATATCTAATGTATTTCTCTGTTCTAAGCGATTTTTCCAGAGGTTTTTTTTTTTCATTTTCATAAATTCTAACCAATTTGTCTGTCAAAATATTTTAATTTTCTTCCTCGTATACTTGAGTTACTGTATTTAAATATTTAAAAATATCGGCTAAATATGCCACTTAAGCACACCCAATATCATGTTTCAGATATATCATCAAAAGATCGTTATTTTCATTTTGGAAGAAAGCCAGTAGTTCATTTTTAAGTTCTAAAATTCGGCAGCACTTTACTCCTAGATAACCATTTACTTCATTCTGTAAAATCAAACATTCATACTGAGCTTCCGTATCTGTACAATGTTGTTTAAAAGTAGTGATTTCAAGGTCTTGAAGTGATTTCAAGGTATTTACTATACTAACAGTATGGTGTGATACAGATTTTAATAATACTGGTAATGTTTTTGAAATAGGGATTCTTTATATAAAATCAGTGCTTAGATATGCTATTTGATATCGGTTTCAAGCGTAATAAATCAATATATCAAAATTTTCAAAATATACATATTTTTTTTCACCGGAACTAAACATTTTCCTAGAGTTCGTCATTTTAGTAACGCATTATATCTATATTCATAAAAAAAATTGACCCATTCTGGCAATTTAAATATGAGCAATGTTGCCAGTAAGAATATTTCATTTATAACAAATGTATTATACTTAAAATTGAATTAAAATACATTGTATTTGTGTAGCTCCTTTTTCAGAACTTTAACCGAAGAAATAATTCGTTTTTAATGTGTTTTAAATTTCATATCCATGAGGCTTTTAGATTTGGAGTTATCGCAATCCTCAAAGTGGTCACTTTTTAACTCATTTTACCATTTGAAAAAGGTACCTGACCCCTTGGTTCCATCATTGGCAAAGCCTACCATTGATGCAACGCCATCTGTACAAATTTTTTCGCATAATTCCCATGATATTTAAATATCTTCTGAATAACATGCAATATAATTAAAAATATCTTGTCCTGTGATTCGTTCAGCAAGTTCTCTGCAGAACTGATATTAATTCATTATTTTTTTTCCAATAATGAGATGAACAAAACCTCGTAAATAAACTATTCTGCTATAATATCTGTAGATTCGTCAATTTGTAAAACAAAGAATTGTTTGGAGAGCTTATCGTTAACTTTCTCCTCAATGTTATCTGATATGTTTTAAATCCCCCCCCCCCCCCCCTTTTTTTTTATCAGAGTGAGGATTTTTCATAATTTTTATTTTTGCATCATCGCCAAAAATAACTTTTACTATTTTGCAGCATGTCTGTAATACAAGCGACGCGGCAATAGTATATAGTTTTATCTTTTATGCAATTAATTCTACTATATATGAGGAAATCTGAGCCTTATCGGAAATTTTAACAGTATGTTTTCAAAATATTTTCTTTGTATGCATTCATATCTAATAATCTTTTGAAATAATTTCTATTTTTGGAAGAAAGATTGGCGTGCTGCGTATTAAAGTGCCGTTTCAATCTTTCAAGAGTCATTGCGCTATTGGACAGTTTTTCTCCACATACATTACACTGCAGAATCTGGCAGTCTATTTCACCTGATCATGTAAATGTAAAACAAATATTCGTCCAAATATTATTAGTTCATTTTCCTTATTGTACCTCACATTGCTCTCTCTCTTTCCCGATTTTGTATTATATATGTGGTTGTTTCTAATGCCCTCTGGCCGGATGCATTCCACACCAGGTCCCTATGGGCTGAGGGGTGCGGCTCCGGTTTATAATGGCACCACAAGGGTCGGGGCCCGACCTAGCCAGGTGCCACCTTAATTTTTACCGATCATCCCGTGACCTTCGAAACCCGTGGGTTTCGAAGGTCCCGATCATCCCCAGATGCGACATCTAGGGGATCGTACCCTCTCCCACCCTCTCTGATCTCATAGAGGGATTTTACGGTCTACGGATTTAACGTGCCCATATCCGGCTATATAATACCTACGCGCTATATATCCGCCATTAAATTCTTATGTGCCCATAGACACGACAAGGAGGTATTTAATGGCGCTTGTCATCCGAGCATCCTCGGCACCGGAAGCCGACGCGATACCACTAGGCTACATCAAGTCCCCGTATTAGATATTTTTTGTATCAGCGACACTGGTACTGCTTCTAATTCCACTCGTACTTATTGCTCCGTCATTAATATTTTGCCGAGAATCGCATTTTTGTTTAAGATATTTATCCATTTTGGGGTATTATGTTTGTAAGTTTTTAAAATTATATTTAAAAAAATCAAAAATTTTCAAAATATTTAGGTAAAATTCAAAATTATAGTTAAATACGATACCTATTATTTAATACTTGATTTACAAAGTAATAATAAGTGGTGAAATTAAAAAAAAAAACTTGTTGCCAAATATGAAAATAACTTTTAAAAAGTACCCGCACGGCAGAAATTTGCGTCCAATTCCGTAGTGGTTAGTGAATAAAATGCTTATTTTGCAGAGTTGGACAGGTCTTTCTTTTTTTTTTTTTTTTTTTTTTGTGGGACCAAATGTATCGATGTTATGAGGATGACGCAGAAAAATAAACACTTTTCAAAAAAGTCATGTACATTATTTTTGCACGGAGTTATCAAAAGACCTTTGTGTAACCTAGTGTCTAATTAATGCTGTTATTTATTGTAATTTAGTTATACTTTTCATACTATCTATATATACAGGATATATAGATAGTATATACTATAAATGGATATCTGTGTATGTTCCAGCATCACTCTGTAACGGCTGGAGCAATTTCAACCAAACTTGGTACACATGACTTGCAATCTAGGAAGAAACATTGGGAGGGAGGGAGGGGCACTCCTAGGAGGAAGGGGAAAGGGGGGGGGGCATGTAAAAATAAGCGAAAATGACTGATATTAACGTCGAATCTCTAGTTTTCGGGGTCACTGAGATGAATAGTGACACTCCTGATGTCGTTTAAGTGCAAGTTCAGCTCCCCCATCAGCATTGGGGGGGGGGGGGAAGGGGTGAAAAATAAAATGACCGAGAGTAGTGTCGAATCAATAGTTTTCAGGGTCGCTCAGAGAAATAGGGGAAACAAAAAATGTTCATAATCAAGTTTTGAGTTAAATTAATATTATAGTGAATTTGTAATTTTACATTATAATTTGCGTACTGTACATATACTTTTAAATACCTGCAAATAAAATTACTTAGATTTTACACTGTAGGTAGAATTTATTCATTCCTTTTCCCGTATAATAAAAAGTTGGGATAAATAAATACCCGGGCAACGCCGGGTAAACAGCTAGTAGTGTTATAAAAGCTCTCGATGAATTCTTTTCTTAACTTATACTTACAGCATAAATTGCATTTTTAAAAGAAGTTAAAGCATATATAACTGAAACATCAAAGGAAGTAAAGTAAATATAAAAATAACTTTTTGCATGTTTTCGTCAGTTGAATGCGGCCAAAAATGATTACTCGTAACCACTTTAGATTACTAATTAAAGTAGCCACATAGTATGGTTTTTATTGGATGCACCCAAGTTTTTTTATATCTATTTTCCTTTTCCTGTCATAACCTATTTAAAATTTCTAAGACAGAAATCTAACGCACATGCATATATATATATATATATATATATATATATATATATATATAGGTATTATACTTACCAGGTACCTTTAGCAGCGTTTGATCTGGAGAGGTTGAAGTGAGAGGAATATTTCTGTTGAACACATTTGTTGATTTTATTTCTTAAAAAGAAAAAAAAAAACAAGTTTTAAACAAACTAATAATTGAAATAGGTTACACAAAATCATTTTTTTAATACTTACCACTTCAAATATAATAACTCTACACCCGCTGGTAATAAAGCTTTCAAAAATATCACTTTCCTTTCGCTTATGAAATTAGATAAAATATAATTATATACGGCAGTGGTGCGCAAACTGTGGTTCACGAAAACAATTTGGGAGGGGTCGAAGATAGTGAGATGTAAATTTACATTTTCATCTTTTTTAATTAAATAATTTCATATTAAATTATTTAATTAAAAAACGTGCGTTTTGTTTTCTATAAATACCGTATTTTTCGGACCATAAGGCGCATCTTTTAAGATAAAAAAATCGACTTAAAATAGGAGTGCGTCATAGGAGTGGTTGGAAGGTAACAAAAAAAAAAAAAAAAATGAATATTTTATTTTATATATATATATATATATATATATATATATATATATATATATATATATATATATATATATATATATATATATATATATATATATATATATATATATATATATAAATTAACAAAGATGTATTTATGATCAATAGAGAAAAGGCTGAAAAGCCAACACATAAATTTAAAATATCAATGAACATTATAAGTAAAGGACATTAAAACAAATTACTTTCAAGTAAGGCGCTGAATGCTGCACTTTTATCGAAAGAAAATAAATAAGACACAGTTGAAAGTGAAAAACCAGCATAAGCTATATTAAACTATGCAGCCTTAATCTAAAAACATTAAAAGATAAGTATTTAAAAGGTTTTAGACAGATTATGCTGGTTTTTCACTTTCAACTGTGTCATATATATATATATATATATATATATAATTATTATTATTATTATTATTATTATTATTATTATTTATTAGCTGAATACCAGTGTTGCCAACCTCTACGAAGCGCCTCCCCCTAGCGAGCGCCATCTCGAAATCCCCCTGTTCCCCCCTAACATGAACTTGAGATCCCCCGACCTTCCTAAAAGAAATTCTGGTTCCAAACAGGCATCCTGTTTGAGAGATAAATTGAAATAAATAGAAAATACACACTTACATAATGAAATGGAGGTTTATTTACATTTGACATATGTATGGAACTTATAATCTCTCTATTCTAAAAAAAAGTAACTGGCGCTGCCGCTGCCGGCAACGCCGCTGTCAAAAGATTGTTACGCTATCACCTCCGAAAGCGCTGGGGGTATGGGGTCGAGACCGATACCAATCGATGCAGAACAATGTGGGGAAGAAAGTGAGACATGTCTCATATTCGTCGGACTTTTTTTTAAAATTTTATGTTTTGTGTGAAAATATTGACTTTTTCATGTTCAGATTACGATAACTCGCCAAAAAAGGATCGTAGAATTTTTTTTTTTTTTTTACAATTTAAGACATTTCTCCTTCAAACAAGACCTCATTTGTTTAAAAATAATTTAAAACAGACTAATATTTTTATTAAAATTGAAAACCCACTTTTTGGAAAAATTTATGCGTTTCGAGATATATAAATTCGATGCTCTCAGACTTATTATGTTACAAAGAAAATATTTATATCAACTGGAAGATGAAAGCTTTCTTATTCATATAAACTTCATTTCAAGTCTCTATCTTAAAATTTCGATTTTTAATTGAATTTTAAAGAACGATACTTCAACAGAAATCGGAATGAAGAATCGCAAAAATCTTCTTATTCGCTTCTTTCACAGAAGGACATGAAAGAAGATCCAATTTTTCACCCATAGGCGGGCTTCATCCACTTCGCATAAGGGCGACTGACAACAGTAAATGGCTGTTACATTGCCCGAGAATCACCCCTATTTATCTCGCTATTAGCCATAACAGAGGAGCGAGCCCAGGGGCAAAGCCCCTAGTCTAATATAAAAAAACGCGCCTCGATTGTACAAAATCTTAAAAAATGTCCCCCCACAAAATGCCCCTAAAAACACCCCTTTTCATCTAACTTACCTCCAAATTTAGGGGGAAAACCCCCAAGTTGGCAACATTGCTGAATACCCGTGTTTCGCTACGGAGTACATTTTAGGATAATTACAATGAAAAAATAATGAAATTGCTTTTTAGAGAATTAAATTCTTAATTTGAATTAAATTCTTAAAAAACTTCAATCTCAATTAGTTAAATTTTTTCTTTTACTTTATTTTAATATGTTTTTTGTCAATTTATTTCGTTGTTAAGCCTGACTGAAAATTAATTTAAAGTATCACAAAAAGAAAAGAAATCTCGTGATCAGCATTTAATAAATTAAATTCTAAAAATTAATCTTTAAAAATTCACCGAAAATCAGAAAATGGAGGTAAATATTCGAAAAAGATTTCATTTTAAAGGAAATTTTATGATCTTTCTCGTGATATAAAATTTAACCCTCAAATTGTTATTTTAGATGCAAACTTAAAAAAGTCACAAAAACAGCGTAAAAATTTAATTTAAAAAATCTAAAAAGAAATTTTCGAAAGTCTTTCTTAGTGCACCCTTACACTATAAGAAGGATCCCCATGCAAAATTTCAGCCCTTTAGGTTCAGCGATTTGGTCTGTGCGTTATCTGTCAGTCAGTCAGACACGGAACTTTTATATATATTTAGATTATATATATATATATATATATATATATATATATATATATATATATAAAATCTTTATTAAGTAAGAAACTGAAAATGTATGATATATGATATGATGTATGATATTGTTAAATAATGAGTCAAATAGTGCTGCAGTAAAAATTAATTTTTTGACTAAAATAGAAGATTCAATTTTTTTCTAAACGTGTAACCCTTTCAGGCCCAATAATCCAATCCGAATCTTTTATCATGCATTTAACTACAAATTCACACGAGATTTTCCAAAATCAAGAAGGTAAGCAAGACATTTTTTATTGTTATCGTGCAAAATAAATAAACATCCAAAATCTACAGTTTATTGATTTTTAATACAGTTTGTTAAAATTTGCTTATTTCTTTCTAACGTAGGATTACGTTCCTCAATAACGGTCCTTCAGAGAGAAAAAAAACTGTCCTGCACGCGAGTTATATTTTTGGCAGCACGCCAAACCCAGTAGCAGTAAACAGTTAAACAGAGAAAAGTACCAAAATGCGTTAAAAAAAAATAAGTAAACGATAAGTAATCCTACGTTAATAACTCGCGGTAGTTTCGTTAGAGGAGACTACCTGAAATTTTTTTTCTTGCTTACGTTTCCCCTTTTTTTAAAATTTGCTATTACCAAAAAAATCGTTGGGCTCGAGTGATTTTTTTACATAAAGACAGTGTGTAGCGGTCGAAAAAAGTTTGCACACCACTATATATAAAGTGACGTAATTAAATGAAGCGAAATGTGGCCCAACAGATGGCGCTTCCACTACCCTTTGAAAAATAAAGTTAATTCATTTTTTGTGGTATCAGTTTGATTGCTGAACCACCATGTATGATGTTTTGTTTTGGAGGCACCAGGTCTCGTAATTCTAGGAATTGTGGAGCAAATAAATGTACACAGTGCTAGATTTCTAGAAATAGAGGTGCCTGAACGGTAACCTTCTGGGGTGTTTGGGGGGTATTCTAAATTATTGATAAAGAGAGGTACCGGAACGCCGTTTCGGCGCGTTCCGCCTCAAATCTAACCCTGAATGTACATATTTGTAAATAGAAAATAAGACTCGTTTAATTTTTGAAAGTGTGTTTTGCTGATCTATTCCTCTTTATTAGATACATCAGACTACTCGTTTTGAGTAAAACGCAAAATAATTTCCTTTTTATTTCTAACTGATGACAGATCACAACACAACAGTTATATAAAAATGAATTATTTAAGGTTTTCTTTTCTGTGTGATTTTTTTAAAAATAATTTTTTAATATGAAGGATACTGAATTATGAAGATTTCATTTGCTGTTAAAGCTGCCTGGCACATTAAAGTTTCCCGTACTGCGAAAATTGGTAAATATGAAATACCAATTACTATTCATCATTTAACGCTTCAATTTTTTTTTTTTGGTTGGGGGGGGGGGGGAAAGCAAGACAAATTATATCTATGTTAAAATTCATTTTCCTACTCAGTATTTTTCAAACTACATATACTAAATTAATAATTGATGGGATGTGAAGCAGATATATTTAGTTAAAATTTTCTTGAATGAATAATCACTCATCAGCCGAGGAAATCGGTGTTATCAGAATATCATAGCATAAGTTAAATACATCGTGTAATACATTGAGGCATCAATGCACACAAGGGTGTAATGTGACTCAGCGAAATTCTGATAAGATCTATTTATCAATTTGTTAAAATGAAAGTTTTAAATTTTGGTTGAGTTAGTATTTTGGTTAGATGTCGAAACTAAATGAGAAAACCATTATTTTTTATTTATACACTAATAAAGGCGAAATAATTACATGCATGCTGTGATCCTAATGTTTTTTTGGTATTATCTCCCTGAAATGAAGTTGAAATATCTCTTGCTTGGAATAACAGCTGGGCTTATTCATAAAGTCTCCCCAGTATCAGACAATTTTTTTTGTGTGTCTGCGCAACGCCCCCCCCTCCCCTGTTTATGAAATAAAAAAGATTTTTCTCAGTCTTATTCCAGTGTGATACAATGTTTATAGAACTGCAATGCAAAATTTCAGCCTGATAACATCGATCAACTGATAATATGTGTCTGGGTTGGGAGAGAAAATCATAATATGGAAGACTAAGAATAATACACAAGACTGTAAGAGACACTGAATATCTCTAACAGTCGGTAAAGACTGTTAACAGTCTTTACCGACTGTTAACAGTCTTTACTGTCTCTAACAGTCGGTAGAGACATTAAGGTTGCTGTGTACTAACCCTATTGGATTCGCTCACCTCAATGTTAACCTATGGAGAAAATGTGTCTCCTATTGACAGCTCCAAAAACGCTGATAATCCAATAAAAATGGATTTTTCAGATACCCTGAATTTTTCTGCACCTTGCAACAGGATACGTTTTATAAATTTCATCCACTAAAGTGATTGATGAGCGTATAACTCACACTGTACCAGATTTTCCCCCGAATAATTTAAATTTTAAAATATTATTTGCCTTTTTTTTTTTTAAAAAAAAGGAAAATACCTCAAGCTGTAAAATTTTTTCTCTATTACGGAATACAATTTTAAAAAAAAGAAATCTCTAAATCAAAGTCGGCAATACATGGATACATTTTCTCCGTAGGTTAACATTGAGGTAAGTGAATCCAATAGGATTAGTACACAGCAACCTTAAATGTCGAACATCGAACATCTTACTGCATAGCTATCGTGAAGGGAGAAGATGGCCTTATTACCTGGCATTCAGGGAAGTTATTACCCCTCTGCTGTACAATAAATTCGGATCTTGATTTGAAGCAAGAGAAATGAAAATATCCATCGTGCCCTCACAAGAGTAAAGGGAGGATGAAATGTGTTAGCATATGACCTTCCTGACACCCGTTCAAAATCACTAACGTGTATGACATATTATCAAGAGTCAAATGTAAATTCTAAAATGTAATATTTGATTACTATGCTAATCGAATAAGTTCGATTGTGGGATTATTTCTAAATTATGAAATGGAACACATTAAGTTCTTTTAAAGAATAGGAGTTATTTTCTCGTTCATCAAATTTCTCCAAATTACACTGAAGAGCCAAAAAAAAAAAAAAAACTGGTACAGCTGCCTAATATCGTGTAGGGCCCCCACGAGCACGCAGAAGTGCCTGAACATGACGTGATATGGACTCGACTAATGTCTGAAGGTATCCTGGAGGCAATTCACACCATGAATCGTGCAGGGCAGTCCACAAATCCATAGAAGTGCGAGGGGTTGGATATCTCTTCTGATCAGCACGTTGCAAGGGATCCCAGATATGCTCAAAAATGTCTTGAATGTCTAGGGATTTAGGTGGACAGTGGAAGTGTCTAAAGACAGAAGAGTGATCCTGGAGTCACTCGGTATCAATTATCGTCGGGGGTGGGGTGAGGTGTCTCATTGTCCTGCTGGAATTGTCCAAGTCCGTCTGAATGCACAATGGACATGAATGAGTGTACATGATCGGAAAGCATACTTATGTACCCCGTCACCTGTCAAAATCGTCTCTAGATGTACCAGGAGTCCCACATCACGCCAACTGCACACACCCCATACCACAGAGAGGCTCCACCAAGCTTGAACATTCCCCAGTTGACATGCATGGTCCATGGATTCCTGAGGTTGTCTCCATACCTGTAGACATCCATCCGCCAGATAAAATTGGAAACGAGACTCGTCAGGCAACGTGTTTTCAGTCATCAACAGTTCAATGGAGGTGTTGATGGGCCCAGGCAAGGCGGAAAGCTTTGTGCCGTTCAATCAGCAAAGTTACACAAATGGGCCTGAAGCTCCGAAAGCCCATATCAATGACAGTCCGTTGAACAGTTCGCACGCTGACACTTGTTGACGCCCCAGCATTGAAATCCACAGCAATTTGAGGAAGTGTTGCACGTCTATCTCGTTAAAGGATTCTCATCAGTCATCGACGACGGTCCCGTTCTTTCAAGGTCTTTTTCCGGCCGCACCGCTGTCGGAGATGTGATGTTTTACCGAATATCTGATATTCACTGTACACTCGGGAAATGGTCGTGCGCGAATTTCTAAATTACATCGCTACCTCAGAGGTGCTATGTTCCATCTCTCGTGCGCGGACTATAATGCCACGTTCAAAGTCCTATAAATCATGATATTCTGCTATTGTAGCAGCAGGAACCGATCTAACAGCTTCGCCAGACACCTGTTGTCTTATATAGGCACTGCTGACCGCATCACATTACGCTGATTGGTTGCATATCTTCGTTATTTGCATACGCAAGCCGGTACCAGTTTTTTTGGCTCTTCTGTGTATAAAAATGTTTCATTTGGTTTTGTTTTTTTAGTGTAAGTTGAGAGTGTTTTGTATCAAAGAAAATAGTTGCAGAGAATGCAAGGAGGTTAAAAAACAACGAAATGCTTGTAATACCGTACCTGTGCCACAGATCCCTCACGATTAGCATTTGAATTGCCCCAAGCAAGGTAACTATGTTTTGCTTACATTTAGCAATGTCATTCAGCAGACGTGATATTTAATCTTTTTTGTTTCGACCAAAGAAATTTTACTAATTGTTTATTCAAGTAGGACTCCCTTTTTTCCTCGACGAATTGACTTTTAATGTACAAAATATTTTGAAATAATCAGTGTTATAGGAGGAGAAAGGGGAAATGAAAGAACTCACTGTACAAGTTAACTGATCCAGCAGTTTCCCCTAGTGCATTTTTCGAGACGCATCTATAGACGCCGAAGTCTTCTTTGTCGAGGTTTTTCACGACGAGCTTCATGTGGACTTTGTATCCGTTGGCAATCAGGTAGGTCTCATACTTCTCGTCGGACGATCCCACCACGTGGTCATTTCTCACCCAGAAATTTGTTGCCGTGGGATGGGCCTCAGTATTGCACTCGAGAGCTATGCTGTGACCTTCTGCAGCTCCGACCAGCTGGTTTGGTATCCAGATCATGGGAGGAACTGGAAGGGGAAAATTCGATGGTAGAATCAAAAGAATAGAAAATGAATAAACTGGAAAAAGATCGGCTATCTACTAGAAGTTAATGAAAAGTTTTTCTTCTTCTCTATCTGTGTGTGTGTCAGCTGTAGTTCGTGGAGGAACATACAATATCGTCTTGATTATGTCTCCGAATTATGAAGGAAACTTTTCATTATAGATGAAAGACATGCAATGAAAAATTTTGGGCCTTTGGTCAGATATCAAACTATGGCATACCAAGTCTCACTTTCATGATTTCTAATCACCTCAGTTTCGTATTCAGATATTAAGATGCTAAGGTAGTTCGTATCTTCGTATATCAGATCTAAAACACTACATATTCATGAATCTTATCTAAGATACTACCAATCTTAGTATCTTACGTAAGTACATCGATACCTCGCTTTACGGCCTAGATACATTCCGGAAAAGTTGGCCGTAAAGCGAAAAGCCGTATAACGAATCAATTATTTTGATACAAACTCATACAAACTTAACTGGATCTGTTCCAATTTTTTATAAATAATATAGTTTTTAGTTCATAAAGCATTTTATTCTTCTTATTTCCTATAAAAATGCTTACATAAAAATAAAAATACAAAACAATGTAATAATAAACAGAAATTAAAAAAATAAACATATAAATAAAAAACAAAAGAAATCTATACACATATAATAAAAAACATAAAATAAAATGTTTAAAAACTGTTTTAATGTGATGACGAACATTAACATGAAGAATCACCACGTTATAATATGCTGCCATCATCAATTTCCGCTGTTGTGGCCGTATAACGAAACATTGTGGGCCGTAAATCGAAAAATTGCCATAATTAAAAAAAGGCCGTTATAGAGAAATGCCGTATGGAGAGCGGCCGTATAGTGAGGTATAGGTGTATTATGCAAAATATCCTTTCCGAACCTTACGTAATTTGGGAAGCGCAAGATACTATAATCAAATATATTGTAACATGTCACGCTTACCTTGGTATACCTTAGTTTTAAAGCAAAAATCTTTTTGGGATAGAATAATAAACTTATATGGCATCACATTACACAGCGCATCTCTTACGATTAAGTTAACACCAAAGATTTTTAAAAATTGTATATTAATTAATGCATATAATTATAGAATTAAAATTATTACTCGATTTAACTTATTGTCATCAGTATGTTAAAAAAATGATTACAGGTGTCATTAAAATGCAACTGAGTCAGCCTATTATTGAAGATAATCAGAGAGGACTCCCAAGACGATATTCATCACAGATGTTATAGCAAGAGTTGAGCTTACATGTGATATCTACATGCATTCTTCTACTGATGGCAGGAGGAACACCATTGGAAGCTATACACAAGTAGGCTCCCATACTTTGCCGAGATACTTTGAACAGATTTAATTCTTCTCCATCATAGAGATCCACTAAAAAATGCAAAACAATTAGTTGTACAGATTTTTTTATAGACACAACATTACGTTAGGTAATTAATGCATCAGTAATTTTCTAAGCTAAAAATGCTGAATATTTTTTAAAATTTCAAATAACCAGCAGCAATGAAAAGTTATATACTTATTTAAAAATTTATTCTACAATTAGCTTTCGAAAAATTATAGAAACGCGTTTGTAGAAAATAATGTCACGAACTATTAAATTATAATTTTTAATAATGTTTAAGTAACTGAGCTTCTTCCATATTATATTAAAGTTATTGCCTATCAAAATACAGATATAAGAAATTTTGTCATTAATTGATTTCTCTTAAGTGATTATTAAATAATGGAAGCTAACTTAACCATTTTCATGTAAGTATTTAATTATTAATATTTTTTTATCATCAATTTTAAAGGAGATTTCCTGAATGAGTACATTAAGTACGTGATTTTTGACGCAAATTAATACATAGAAAATTGCTGGATTAATGCAATAATACAGTAAGGGTAAGTGTTTTAAGTCATTTAACGATAATGTTTATCTTGTCTAATTTAGTTACACATTTTACGCATTTCAACACAGTTTCTTTGAATGTTTTAATTAACCTTGTATAGGCCTGTTGTGCTTTTGTTTTCCATTTTAATAATTTACTATTTCCAGTATTAATTTTGAATTTTAGCAGTGTAAGGTACCTTCATAGAGGAAAAAATTTAGTGCATCTTCTTTTAAGTCAAATAATTTGAAATAAATGATTATGGGTACTGAACGCCAGAAAAGCTTCGAATCGGCTGAAGATGATGACTAGCATGCTTTTGAAGTTTTAATCTCGACGTTAATATACTAAAATTGCACCGAATCCTGTCATCAGATAATTTGTTTAGTAGCAGTTCTTCTGTTACATTTCTCCGCGAGAGTTTACAAAATTCACCTCCATGAAAGGTAAAAGAATGTCTTAGTAATGTGATATACACTCAGTAGGTTACGAATTTGCGAAAAACCATATCTTACGAAGTCCTGCTTTTTAAAGCTTTACTAGGCAAAAATAACTGTGTTGTCGAACAGCATTGCATTGGTGATGTTCTCCTCTAGAGCTTAAAATGTCCTGCTTTTAACACTTAATTGAATATGAAGGACATGAATCAAACACGAAATTTTTGGTCTGAAGACAAGAGTAATAAGAGATGGCGCAGATTTTATTTTGCTTCAAATAATTTATCTACGCGAAGTCTAATGGATTAGTATGAGCAGCGTCAAAGAGATGGTTCCTCACTAAAACCAGCTAGTAACAGTAGCATCAAAGCCTTAGGTGAGCCATTTATAAATCTCCTCAATCAAAGCACTTGTTAGTACAACAAATTGTTCTAGGTTCGTTTCTAAGCAACTTTTCTATCACCACAAATATATATAACAGGGTCAGAAAAAAAATCAGCTTTGTTAAGTATCAAATCATTTTGGTACTATTATCACAATCTTACTATTAACAGCTGAAGGTAAACAAATGTTAGTTTGTCAGTCAGCAGACACGGGGACGGGCTAATCTCGCGAACCGAGCATAGCAGGATATCGCGACTGGTACCGATATACGCGGACGGCCGAGACGCGTGCACTGATGCTCTCCTCAACTTTCAAAACTTTAAACTTTAATTATTCATTTAAAACCGCCGAACTCAATGGAAGAGGAGAGCTGAAACAGCAGACATTCCGGGTGGGCCAGCTCCTTTCCGCTTCGCAAATTTCCACCATTTTCATGCATGCAAAATTCAACTTTTCCGTCCTCCAGTCGACAATTTTTTTATTTCCATGTGTTTTACAACTCTTCATCTTTAAGGATACACACATTTTTATAGATTTAAAAATGTTTTTCATTGCAAACGAAGCTTTTCCCCTAAAGCAGGTTTCCGAATTTCACGAAATCGACAATTTTGATGGACAAATATTTCGGTTTTCTGCATTTATTAATGTCAATTTTACGATTTATCGGCATTTGCTAAATGTCCAGCTTCCAAAATATACCAAATACATTGAATAAAAACAAAGATTTCATTCTAAAAGAGCGTACTTGCAAAACTCACTTCTAACTGAATGCCGAGTTCGTAGTTTTTCGACTTATTATTTTACTCACTAATAATTCCAGCAAGTTCGTGAAATTTGTTTCTAATTAATGAGCAACTGATAGGAATCTTCCACCACCAATTTTGAATTCGTCAGAACTGTCTTTCTATTTTTTAAGCACTTTTTCCACCCGAGATTAATATTTACATTCAGCCTTACCGCAATATATCTCCCATCTTGCTCACCTTCCTGTGTCTGTCGTGGCGTAGTGCTATCGCGCTGACCTGGTAAACCCTACGTTGTGGGTTCGGCCCTAGGTGGTGACGCATTTTCCAATTTTCCCTATCTTGGTGTTTTTTGTTTTCCCCCGCGGAACTCTGCAATCATCTCATTACGAATTGTTTGACCCTGCACAGGGCCTTTTTTTTCTTTTATTATGCGAACTTTCCATCTTTTTTGCTGAGGGCCATTTTTTCCGTAACTTTATAATTAATTTCAACGTATTTTCTTTAAATTTTTTAATTCTTCATTTTAATCTTAATTTATTTAATCTTAATATATATCTAATTTTTAAATTTATCTTACCCTTCTACTTTTTGAAGGTTTTAAACTTAATTTTTTTATTAATGTAACTGGTAACTTTAAACTTAATTTAATTTAATAATTTTTTCTACTGAGCACATATACATTGATAATAAGCATCTTGCGACAGGAGTTAAAGTCAACAGACCCAGGAACTCTACTCTTCAAAAGAAATTCTGCTCAGTTGCCAAAAGGAAAAATTATTAGTCGAGAACGAGTCATTTAGTCATTGAAATCCAGAAATAATTTTAAAGTACCAGAAATAATTTTAGTTTTAGGAAATGAGAAGTTAAAACCTTTAGAATTTTTTCTAATTGAATGAATTTCTTTTTGTCTAAAAAGCAAAATTTGAAAACGGGAATTTGAAAGAATTATTTCTAAAGCCAAAAACCGAAATTTGAGAAAGAAAATTTTAAATTATTATTTCCTTTTTTAAAAATTCTAATATATTTTTAAAAATGATTAAATGGTTTTTAATCATTAAGCAATGAAACTATTTCACTGTAAATCGAAAAAGCAACACATCGGGTTGCCACTCAGCTAGTTACATATAAAGACCAAAAATATTGGTTGATTACAGACACTGGAATATTAAAAAAATATAAAACGTACCCTTTTCTTGTCCTACGATGATGGGTTGTCCATCTTCTCTTCGCCATTTTATCTTTGGGATAGGATTTCCAGTGGCTCTGCAGGATAATGTGATGTTTGCGTTTTCTGCTACGGAAATGTTGCGGTTAACTACTTCATTTACAAACTCTGGAGGCACTAAGAGAGAGAAAAGGATTGACGGCTTTTCATTTAAACATGAGTATTTGGATATCATGCACATTTTTAAAAACCAACTTCAGTAAAATATTGCGTATTAGAAAAGATAAGAATATAATTTATGCTTCGTATTTCTGAAATAGGATCTTACTATTTTAATAATTATTGTAGCATTATTTTTGACGTTGTAATAGTGAGTGATTCTGTTTTAACATGCTACGTGCGGATATCAGCGTGCTAAGTATCCTTTCTGTGGTTTCGTATTCATCAATTTTTAGGGGTTATGCACATGATATTTGAAGACATGTTTTGAAAAAATAGTCATCAATTTTATACACGTCAACTTAACGCTTAACATAAGTGTAAGTAACCCATACTCAATCAGAATTTTTTTAAAATTTGCATGCACTATCAGTACATTCCTGCCCTCGATTTGCGACATTATTATGTATGATACATCAGTTTCACCACTTTGTTTTATATACAAACTATATTAAATTTAATTTTCGGACATTTGTAATATTTATGGTTTTTTCTAATGACTTGTTTTACTAATTTTGGTTCTATATTTCCTATAATAAAATATATTTTCATCGGAAACATACGCAAAGAATACACTAAAAATTCAGCTTTCTTCCTCAGTAGCAGAACTGGAGAATGCTTACCCAGTAAGCAGCCCCCCCCCCCCACACACACAAAAAAATAGAAAAAGAAAGAACACTGAATGCCGACAAAGTGAGGGCCTTATTATAAAGAGCCACTCGTGTGGCGAACGCGCGCCACAGCTTCAGACGCTACACGACAAGCCACTCGACAAGCCACCCTAAGCAATACATGCAATCATACGGAGCTTATTATACTGAGCCACAGCTGTGGCTACAGGCCGCGACTGTCGCCTGGACGGGCCACTCCAGTCTCCTATCCTCGCTTCTTGTGGCTCGCCTACGCGACTGTGGCTTTGGTAGCGGACCATTGTTTGCTATGGAGCTTATTATACAGAGCCACTGCACAGCGCCATGCACAGTTCCCGTTCCTAGCCTTGGTAAGACTATTGACTCGGTCAACTCTTTGACGTTGTTTGAGATGGTTGTAGGCTAAAATTCTGGTTTCAAAATGGCGAAAAATAATATTCCTCAGTGGATTATCATGGATATCAGTGGATAATTAAACAATTTTACTGCAGTCAGTACCGGCCTTCTCTATAAAGGGTCCTGGGTGCAAGAAACCATTTGGGGCCCTAAATTTTTTGTAAAGTAAAAGAAAATTACAAACACGAACATATATTACTAATGTACTAGCCGCTACGCGACCATCATAGTTGCTTTTAGTTTTATATTTTCTTTTGCAAAACAACTCAACTGAAAGTAACACATGTAAGGAATATTACCATTACCTGTCATCATAAATATAAGTTGTTAAGGGGTAGTGGGAACTCAGCCAAAAACTTTATGATCATTGATGAATTCACTATAAGGCTGATTCTAAAACATCGTGATTAAAAAATGTGAATTTCCATTACTTCAGAACAGAGTCAAAGATAAGACTGAGAAACCCAACACCAATGATTTTAAAAATTACATCCCTCCCTCTCTGTATGAAATATTTTTCAAAATTAAGATATCTACACTTTATCAGCACATCAAATAAGAAATTGTTGGAGAACATTTTTTTCGCTTAAATAATGGAGTAAAAATTCAGCAAGTACTAAAATATAGTGTGGATTACAACACTCTGTATGTACTATTGTTCACTATTCAGATATCTACACTTAATCATATCAAATAATAAATTGTTGGGAAAATTTCTTCACTTTTAAATTGGAGTAAGAATTCAGCAAGTACTAAAATATAGTGTGGATTACAACTATGATATTCATAAAACTTCTTGATATACACAGTTAAGTATTTCAAAAGTAGGAGATACTACAGTCACAGAATCAAAAGAACGGACTCTAGATAAATCTACATACAACTGTCCATGACTTAACACTGGATTTGATAGGTCTAAACATATTTTGTCAAAAGATCAGCGGTTGTAACAAATGTCGCCACTACACACACGCGGTTTTAGCGGACGGCCACTAATGTTTACAACCGGTAGTTGCAGCCGTTGCCATTCGGAGTGAAGAAATATCGTCGATTTTTGTGCCGCATACCTACGCGTTTTATATATATAGATGTTTTTTTAAATGCGTGATTTCGTTTTTGCTAATACATTAATTACTTCAGAAAAATTACAATTTTTTTGCAATTTCTTTTTCGATGCTTAATATACAAGTGCATTTAAGCTTTCTGCACACATGCTTGACCGAAGATAATTCTTTATTAATTTTAATTTGCTGAAAGAGCGCTCAGCACTTGCTATAGAAACTGGAAACGCAAAGACAGTTAATACATTTAGAAATTACTCATTATAATTATTATTTAGTATGTATTGCAATGTCTTGTGCGTTATTTACATTCCTTTCATTCAAAATCAGTTCATGTGCAAGAGTACATTATTTTAGTTCTTGATCATGTTGGGCCCCCCTCAATCGCGAGACCCCGGATGCATAGCATCCGCGCAGATGGTCGGCCCTGACTGCAGTTTAAGGAGGTCCAGGACACAAAATTCTTCAAATTTTCGACACAAAATTTTGTTGCATTAAAATATTTAGTGTTCTTTTCCGCTTAAAATGACGTTCAAATCATGTTTCTATCTTAATTAGAACAGGAGCTATTCATTTTATTTTTGTAACATTCTATTAGTATCCAATCTATATTTAAACCTGTAAATACGTTTTTCTGCATCAGGGTTTTTTCACCTTTTCTCATCTTTAAATTGTTATAAGTCAAGAACCGTTAAAGATAAATGGTTCAAAATTGGAATATGTCTTTTTCAATTATTTTACTTTAATTTTGATTTAGCAAATTTGAAAAAAAATTTACTTTTGAAAATAGGATTTTTTGAAAATATGATTTTTAAAAATTTAGTTATACCTTTTTTTTTGAAATTTTTACTCTAAATATTTTAATTTTTTTAAAAATTAATATTGAAAAAACGCTGAATCAAAATGAAAATTTTTGTATTTCTGTTTAATTAAATGAAAAAATTTTGAAATTCGACAAATAATATTTCGAGTTAAAACGATTTTAAATTACTCCACTGTTAAAAATAATCTAAAATAAAATTTTTTTTAAAAACTTTGTTAGAAGTTTTATGATGGGATTTTGTTTACAAATTATATGGTTAACCATCACAAAAAAATTCAAAATTTTAACTCATTAAATAAATATATATATGCATATTTTTAATGTGGGTTTAGAACGATTCCCTCTTTGTTCGTGAGGAATGTAGAACGTTTGACCAGAAAACCTCCGGAAGTACCCCAACACAACTTGTCTGCTCTTAAATCGTCCTACAGTGTATGAAAAACACCTTTTGAGGGCCTTTCTAATAATAAGGGATGCACTCCTAAAGTCCTTTTCTGTCTGCGTTTCCTTTTTTTCAAGCAAGCACAACTCATCATGTTACTTGACGAAGATATCTTGAATACTAAAAAAGGAATGAAATCATGACAAAGCACACGGAAGCTAGGCCGTGCCACTGCTGTGGCTTGGATGCGCCACAACCGTGGCCAGCCCGTGCGTCTGATCTGCGGTTCACGTTCGTCACTCGAGTGGCTCTGTATAATAAGGCCCTGAGCAAAGGCAGGCAAAATTGTCTTTTTGCAGAGATCCTAATTTGTTTCTGAATTAGCTAAACAGAGTGCATTTTCAGTTAATTACAGTGAATATTTCAAGGTTTTTCTAATCGCCACCCAACCTTTGTTTATGTAATCTAATGATTAATAATCCCTCAAAAATGTTTAGTTAGGCTTGACTTCAAGAAAATATTATACTCTTTTTTTTCACACGATGACAATTATTTAATAATTTCACTCCAATAAATAATTAATTTTTTTTCCTGCCTATGGCACACTGTAATATCCCCGTGAGTTTTTTTATTAAGTAATTTCTTATAAAATCGTCAAATAAAGCATTTAATCTAGTATGCTCAATGCATCTGGTGATTCACTGCAAATTTTAAGGATTCCTAGTTTATGTGAAGGTTATGTTTAGCCCCCAGGTAGCGAAAGCTGACCTTAGTGCTCTCAACCAAACAACCAACTAACCTTTGTTTATGTAATCTTATAACTGATAATAACACAAAACTATTAAAAAAAGCTGACTGCCAATAAGAAAAATATTTTATTCTTTTTTTTTCACTTCAAGATAATTATTCAATAATTTCAAAGAGAACAATTTAAATTTTTCGATGGGATAAAATTCCCGGTAGTTTTCCCCCAAAAGCAGTTTGTCCTCAGATCGTACAAATAGATTACCTTACCTACGATTTCCAGGTATCCAACTTGACTAATCATGGGCTGTGTGTTTATTTGGCACATGTAATATCCACTGTCTTCTTGCTGAACGTTTTTGAGGTGCAAGAGCCAGGTTCGGAAGTTGTGATGCGAGACCGAAACCCTCTTGTTCCTCGTAATCACGTGCGTGTGTATCGTCAACAGTGTCTGACGGTCGACGTGTATCCAAGCCACCTACTGGACAGAAGTGATCACCGTCAGTGAGAATAGGAAACGCGGGCTTCGAAATATGCTGAAAACTGGGTGATATTATACTTTAATTCACGAAGGTAGAAAGTTTCAAATGAGTTAAATTGCCCGTTCGTTTTGTTCGTACTTTATTTTTAATTTAAAGTTCATTGTTCATTTGCCTGAAGTCAGGAGAGAGAGAGAGAGACTGCCTAATCTGACGGAGACAGGTGTGAGACATTTTTGTCACAAGTTTGTCTTTGCTAAGAAAAAAACAACTGACTAATAAACAGAAAGAAACGAAAGAAAAACGTGGCTACATCAAAGCGACCTCGCGAGGGAGTTTCCTTAGCATAGGTCCGCCATTTACAGTGTTCTCTGTTAATACTTACTACTTTAGAATACAAAATTTTATAGACGTTTTGCTCATTATCACAGATCATTATTTTCCGTGCGATGTAATATCACTAAATTTTTAACAATATGCAGCTTTTACCTTTTAGTTGATCTACCATTTTAGAGCACTATTTAATTTCCTTCTATTGGAGATCTAATTCTCTGTTCAAGACGTGCCTATCATTATTCTAGGAAAAAAGAACAAGATTTATTTTGGTTATTATAGATGTTTATTAGTTTGACTCTAATAACTCGAGATTTTCCTTAGTAATTATATTAAACGCATTGTGGGCATTACAAATTAATTTTCTTTATACATGTACGAGGGTGAGTCCGAAGATAAGTTTCCCCTGTTGACTGTGGACAGAGGTGTGTATGAAAGACAAAATCTATAATGAGACATTAAAGATAAGACGTAATTTTAATTTTCCACATAAGTACGTTGAGACATTTGTCATACCGCTTTATAAGCTTCAAAAAGCCCTCCAGGAAAAAATCAGGGCTCTGCATACTGAAGAAGCCGTTACTCGGCAACGGCAACGCAAAACCATATTGCAACTCTTGGCTGGAAGCGTCTTGACCATCACCATACAGTCCTGATCTCGCACCCAGTGACTTCAATCTGTTTCCAACTTTGAAGAATCTCGGCGGAAGGCGCTTTTGAAGCAATGCTGAAGTCACACAAGCCGTTAACTGCTTCTTCCGCATGCAGAGCCCTGATTTTTTCCTGTAGGGCTTTTTGAAGCTTATAAAGCAGTATGACAAATGTTTAAACGTACTTATGTGGAAAAATAAAGTTAGGTCTTATCTTTAATGTCTCATTATATTTTTTGTCTTTCATACACACCTCTGTCCACAGTCAACAGGGGAAACTTATTTTTGGACTCACCCTCGTATAAAGACTAGTAGCGACATTACGATCTGTACCTTTGTTAGAAGCGTTTTACAGTGCTACCTGCCAATAAGGGTCACCGATGAGACTGGAGATTTTTTTCCTTAAACTTGGTAATTGGAAATCTTTTTACAGATATATACCTTTTCCTCTGATATGAAGAGCAAATTTTATATTTAAATAGTAAGTTTCAAACGTAATTTGATTAAATAATATCGGATTTTAAATATGAATAATAAATTTATTGTAATATTTTGCATTCATTGAAACAAAATTTCGTAAAGGAATTTTAAAATGTGTCTAATCCGAAGCTTACTGAATAAAATGCAAAAGAAAAGAAAAGAGAAATACATTATGGAAAGTTTTATTTAAAAAAATCAGATAAATGTTTTTTTTTTTTGATTGATTTGATCTCCAATCTAATTAAACTATTTAATCACGTGAAACTTGTGGAATACGCATAACAGAAACAAATAACTTCGTAAAATCCACATTCAAAATTAAGAGTGGTAACAATTTTCGAACAATGACAACTAGTGGGGACTAATATATACAGGTAACCCTCCTACAGCATGGCATCTTACAACACGGTTTCGCTCTAACACGATAAGATAAATTGCGGGAACCCTCGTATAACACTGCAACCTGTAACACGGTTTCACACTAACACGATAAAAAAATTGCGAAAATCTTTGTACAACACTGTACTTCTATAGTACTAGATAACATGATTTCTGTTTAACACATTTAAAACCTAAATTAACTTTAAATAATGACGGGAAGGAATAGTGAACTATAGTGGCTTTACATGAAAATGTATAAACAAATTATAATTTATTCATTTATAACTCTATAAAATTTCAAGAAGGCCTAAGCTTAACTGAAAATCTTAAATTCTTTTTCCTGAATGCAGACCCTTCCGCGGAAAAAAGCTTAAAATTCAAAAGGGAATTGCAAAATTGTCTATCTCCATGCCGTGAATCTACATTTATCATGTAAGAACCAGCAAATAAACCAAAATTACAGATTTTTTAAAGAGGATAGAAGGTGCAAAAAATCTAAATGAAGAAAAAGGTTCCGAAAGTGAAGGTGGTATCGCTCAATCGAAAAAATGTTCTCGTTTGATTATACTGAGCAGTGATGAGGAAGAAATTTAATAAATTAAGGTCGCATTAAATGAAAATAATATTTTTTGTTTCTTTCCGTTTTGTTTTATACATGCATAAATATTTTTAATAAAAATTAAGTTGCTTATATGGAATTTTTAAAAAAAAGTTTGTTTTCAGAAGGTAACCCCCCTTCTTTGAACTGTCTCTGTGTCTCATATAACACGGTATTTTCTAGGAACCTATCTACCATGTTATAGGAGGATTACCTGTACTACTCTTTTGAGTGTGCTTATCCAGTGCATGCGTTAATATTGACACAATATCTAGGGCTGCTTGCTAGTTTCTTATTATCCATATCAGTTAAATTTAGATGGGGGTTGTATTATCCTTATTTGTATGCAATAATCTCGTTTATCAGTGCTGTTAGTCTGCCATTTACTTAAATGAAGAAGACTGTGATTTACTTGCTAACATCATTTGGATCTTCACTAGAAATTCAGAGGATCCTGAGGGACAGAATATCCCGAACTACTGCCCTTGAAGTCCGAATGTATCAAAGGTAAGCATTGATTCGATGCATGTAATCTAATGAACACTTCCCGACTAATGCGTTTGGTTAACACTAGAACTGTTGATAACTGTGATATGCCTATTTCTATTGATGTTAAAACCAGTCGTTTGGAACAGGTTGGGTATTTCTAGTGTTAATAATAGTTTCACTTTGATACATTATATTATATATATATATATACACGCTTGATTTACGCGACAGATACGTTCCGTGTTAAAGCGAAACCACATAAATTGAATCTAAGGAAATTATATAAAACTGGAAAATAGGTAACGAACACCCTACCCCAAAAATGTATACCCCCCAATTAAAATATGTTGCATAAAATAAAATACATCTATACTAACCGAATACATAGCCTACTGTCAGAGGGAAAACAAAATTTCACACCATCCTTTTTATCATTTATTTTATTCTATATGTCCAACAACACGCTGTTGCCACTCGGGCATATACAAACATTATAATTTCAATGTATTTTAACAAATCATGGAGGGAAATAGAATGCCGATGAGGATAAAATTATCCGACACCTACCGATAAATTTATGCATTCATTATTACAAAGTAGTGTTAACGGGAAATTCCCGCATGGGAAAAAATAAATAATTACACGATAAAAAGAACTTTTTATACACCATGTTTTTAAATTTTCTGTTGAATCATATAAACTTGACAATTCTATGTATTAATAAATACTTCTTTAAAATTTTTTGATGAATTATCCCATCAACTTGAAAGAAAATAAAGTTAATTGGAAGCGAACTTGAGTTTAACTTTTCGTTCCCGTCCCGGCCGATAGATGGATGCACCAGTCTACAAAGCAAAATTAACTGAAAATTAATTTAATTCTGCTTAAAGATGGCTAAAGGTATTAAAATAATGCATTGTCATCGTGTTCTGAGCTATTCTAAAAGTTTCAAATGTCTAGCTAGTCGGGAAGTTAAAAATCGATTGCATGATTTGTACGGGACAAACACACACACACACAAACAAACAAGAAAGCGAGTTAATAAAAACATGGTAAAAAATTAAACCGCGTAAATCGAGGGATTGGTGTGTGCATATATATATATATATATATATATATATATATATATATATATATAAATAATTGTAAAATGATAACGAATAAAATCCTTACAAAATAAGTTACTTAATATGATTTCTGTGAAAAAGTAATATTTTCAATTACCCTGTAATCTCCTAGGTTGTCGACGACGCACTTGAGGGTGGCATCTCTTCCTTTTGCTACGGTGAGACTCGAGATGGGGCTCGCAAAAGCCGGCATCGACGACTGGCCTTTCGCTAGAACAGAGACACAGAGCCCAGTTAGCTTTAGATTAATTTGTACCTCGTTACTTGCAGTTTATAAGTGTGTGGTAAAATTCATTCAGAGAAGCTCAGTATTTCAATTTCGTTCTGTAGAACTAGTATAGATGTAACTTGTACAGGTCAGCTAATGATGAAGGTAGCATTGGTGAGAAAAAATGATTTAAATTAGTAAGAGAAGTGAAACATGTTTATTAAAGAAGTTCCCTATTTTAATTGTGTTCTGAAGAACTCGTCCAGTGCAATTGAGCTTATGAATTACCAACCAGAATAATAAAGAGAGCGTTGGGCAGAAAAATGAGTTAAATTAGGAAGAGTAGTGAAATTATACGGAACTGCCAAATAATAAAGAAAATTTATAGAAAAAACAAAGCTGCTTATTTTTGGCAAAGATCTTAAGTTCCCTTTAGTTGAGTAAGAATTAGACCTGATTTCGATGTGATTGGACCTAAACGCTAAAAAAAAATTTCAGGTCGTCTCTTCTAACAAAACTACCGTGGGTTAGTAACATAGGATTACTTATCGTTTCTTACCTCATTTTTTTTTTTTTACAATAAAATTCCTACATACGAAGAGACGGATGAGTGATAACCCTATGCAGAATAGGTCGATGGCAAAAAAAATAAGGTACATATGTCAGAAAATCGGGGGTAATGTGTCGTGTAAATGTCAAGTGAATAAATGGGTTTCCCAGCGTACTCTGATAGTTGGAGGGAACCATATCTAAATTAAAGTGATGTTTTAGCGAAGATCTTAATCTTTAAAATGGTACCTCATTTATCGATTTTGGCCAAGTATGAAGGGAGAAAAGGGATAAAACAAAAGAACACCTTTTAGAAATAATATTCTGCCACTCTTGATTTATAACTCGCGACGACGGTTTTAACGTCTGGAATTTTGCTTTACCGCGGACCGTTACGGAGGAACGTAATGGAATAAAACCTTTGGAAGAAAAGTTGAACATGTATCTTTCTTGAAATAGACCAAACTATACGGGTTGCCTAAATGAAACTTTTGGTGTTTTGATGTAATGGTTTATTGGTTGGAAAATGTGAACATACAGGGAGTAATAGGGTTACACGAGCTACATATCCGCTATATATAGTCGCCCTGTCGATTCAAGTAAGTGCCCAGTGCTTCACTAGATTATGGATATCTTGAGCGAGGACACCCGTAATTATCTTTAGAACCAGCCTTAAACGACGTCCCAAGGACCAACATGGCCACGGTTCCCCCAGCGAAACGTCGTAGCAAATCTTGTCCACGGTAGTCGATTCCATGCTGATGATCAAGTGTGCTTGAGCAGGTCTCGGCATGTCCTGTGCTCACACGTCCATTGGGAAATTGCCTAAACCACCTGAACACTGTGACAGACACTCATACGTATACTCACCCCTCTTACGCCAATTAAATTCGGCTTCACTAACATCTTCAGCCGCCAAAAATTGAATAACCCCCCACTGGGCTTGTTTGGACGAATTCATGTCACGACCGTATGTAAGCATCTCCTAAACACGTCCAAACAGCACACTGACACATTTCGACCATAGCAGCTTTGTTTCGTAACATACAACATCATCTACTGGCTCAAAAGCAAAGCTAAGGCTGCTATGTACTAACCCCATTGGATTCGCTCACCTCAATGTTAACCTATGGAGAAAATTTGTCCACGGATTACCGACTTAGATTCAAAGATTTGTTTTCTTTTTTAAATTGTACTCCGTCATAGAGAAAGAAATTTTACATTTGTGTACATCTTTCGTTTTTTTTTAAATGCAATTAATATTTTAAAATTTAAATTATTCGGGGAAAAATCTGGTATAGTGTGTTTTAAACGCTCATAAATTCCTTCGGTGGACGAAATTTATAAAATGAATCCTGTAGCGCTTTGCAGAAAAGTTCAGGCTATCTGACAATACCAATTTTATTTGATTATCAGCATTTATGTACCTGTAAATAGTTGACAAAAATATATTTTAAATAAAAAATTTGGGGGCAGCGCTTAACCCCCATATATAGAGAGAGCCATTACAATCCCTCAAAATGTCAATCCTAAGGGGGGGGGGGAATTCTCGAACTGTCAACTAGACTCCTCCCTCCATAAGAGTCTGCAAGAAGAGGAAAAGGGAAATACGATTTTTTTTTCATAGTACATAGCAGCCTTAAATAAAAGTCTCACTTTCGGTTGGGTCGTTCTTATAATAATAATAATTTTAAAATAATCATGCAACTTTCATACTCTTTATTTTCTACATCTTAATGTCTTATGTGTTTATACCAAGAGTGCCAATGTTCTAGAAAATCGCAGAAAAGTTGATAAATTTAAATTTTTTCAGGTCCCTGAAAAACCCTGCATTTTAACGGAAATTTCCAAGAAATCCAGCACGTTATCTGTCAGATCAGGAGTTTCGAGATTTTACTTTTTATCTAGGCAAAACAAGAAAATCTTTCATCTGTGTCGGTTTAATTCTGTATCTTCCTCTTTCAGAAGTTTTTTACATACACTCCTATCACAACAGTTGTAACTGTAATCTGATATGATATGATGGGGTATAGCTAGGTCATATCGCTGGCACCTTTAATGTAGTACAAGGACTTGAATATCAATGCTAAAAGGTCATTTATCGATCTACAGTGTCCCTGTACACTAGTTTTAAACCTAATTATTTTTTTAAAAAGATCTATTATGCGCATGAATCTTTTAAACAATCATGGATGACAATGGGGGTAATAGATACCGTGGTTTTCTGAATTTCTATTAATCAAAATTTCGATAATAAAAGAACAGAAATGGCTGGGCAAGCACGAGATAAAAGGAATATAATATTTGAATCGAATTTGAATCCAGAACATAATACGATATTAAACAGAATATATATATATATATATATATATATATATATATATATATATATATATATATATATATATATATATATATTTTATATATTATATATATATATAAATACACACACACACACACACACACACAGAAAGAGATACGAGAATGTGTTGATGTGGGTTATTGTTAAGAAAACGAATGTATTCACTGTTAGAACGCATCTGTCTAACATTCATCTCATAAACATCTCACGAGTCTGAAACGACACTGGAATACTTGCATAACATATGAGGTTTATATGAAATTTCTATTTCCAGAGCCTTCCGTTTAATACTTCAAGTAAACTTGCTTTCGCAGAATTTAGGCGCATTCCATCGCCAGAAACGGAGTATTACGCCTGATGTAAGTATCGAGTAAACTCGTGTTTGAAGCAAATATTCGAATTCCTTTCAAAATCCTATTCCGCCGCGAAACTGTAGAGCAAAATATGGCTTCCAAGTAGGCCCGTTTCGAAGTTTAATATCCTCGTGCATGCAATTTTTATAAAGCGTTTCGCGAGATCCAAATAAAAGCATCTGTCAAAAAACCTATTGTGAGGCGAGAAAAAGGGAGTCATCGGCCGCCGATTAGACAACTTGGAGAGAGAAATGCTAATAAAACTTTGCTTCTCGCATTATTCTGCTTCTTTCGTGGGCTTTTGTAATAAAGGCGACGGATAATGTAGTTTGAGAGTGTGCCCGCATTCGAAACGTGAATAAAAAATACTGTTGACAAGTAGATGTTTTAAAAATACGATTTTAAAACTTTTTAGGTAGGTTTTTAAAAAGAAATATTATGCAATATGTTTTTAATTAGGAAAAGTGTTCAAATCTTCCGGTAAGCAGGAAATCAGCGCAATTTAAATTTTTTGATAATTGTTTAAATTATTTATTAGATGAAACTTGAATGAATTCTAACGCATTAACACAGTGTTTTTGATTTTAGATATTTTTAATTTATGGTATGAAACAATATTTTAAACTTGTTTTGACACTATATATTTTGAACGGAATTATATTCAAAAATTTATATTTCGAAGCGTTTTAATTTTTGCATTGGTGTTACTTTATATTTTGGTGTACAGTTTATATTTTGAAGTTTATATTTTAATTACGTGTTTCACAGTAGGTCTTCTTTATGCCTTGTTAAAGAAGATGATGCACTTCAGAGACAGAAATCATAAAAAAGTTTAAAAAAACTATAGAACTTTAAATGCAGAACGATGTAGAGAAAAACCTGCGGAAAAGTGTTGTTAAAAGGAGCAAATTAAGGGGGTCTTGTTGAAAGAACAACTCGGCACAGTCAGCGCTGGTGACGAATTGTGGTTACATTGACAAACATGTTTAGGTAATTGTTTCTGTCTACAATTGAGCCGCTAACTTACCAAATCGATTAAGTCTATAAAACAAAAAGTGGAGAAAAGTGATAAAACAATATATATCTTTTTTAAAATTCCTTTTAAAATATAAATTCAAATGAACATTGTAGAATGTATTATTGAATGTATAATGACGACTTATAAAATCTATATGATAGGATATCCTTGGAGTAATCGAAATTATTATTAAAATTTTTGCATGACTAGGGGACTTAACCGATTTGGTGAGTGAAAAAGCATCCAACTCAGTCTTCAAATTATTTTTTTACAACAGAAAAAAATTTAAATAATTAATTGTTTAGTAATTTACAAGTACTTACTTCTGCAGCAGTTAGACTGTAATTGACTGATTTATTTTGCTTTTTAACATAGAATTACGTTCCTCTATAACGGTCCTCCGGAAAGCAAAATTTCAGACGCTAAAACCGTCCGTCGTCACAGGTTATAATTTTTGCAGTGCGCCAAACCCAGTCTGTATCGCTTGGGCAAGCAGCAAACAGTTAAACAGAAAAGTACCAACATGCGTCAAAATTTTGACATTTATATATATATATATATATATATATACACACTTATATACATGCATACGTACATATATATAGATACATATATACATCATACATATATACGCACAAAAGAGGTAAGCAACGGTAAGTAATCCTTTGTTAATAACACGCGGTAGTTTCGTTAGAAGCAACTACCTGAATTTAAAAAAAAAAAAATTTTTTTGGTATTGAAACAACATTAACTCATTTACCTTTATCATCATCAAGTACTTGCTTCTACGTTTGAATGGCATTATTGCTACGATTTACATTATAGTATGGACTTAAGTGGATTCGCTTCTGAAATAAGTTACTCATTATTCAATGGCCAAAAAAAAATATTTGTGATTTGGTTGTGTTAATCCTTATTATTTGGAAAGTTTATTATGAATATAAAACGTTAGGAATCAATCAAGTACTTTGACTTTAAAATTTTTAAAAAATTCAAAAGATGACTTGATCTATTTGACTTGTGTATGATACAATTAACGGAGAAAAAAATAAAATTCTGTCAGGAATCGTATTTAAAAAACCAGACAGTCCTATACAACATGCCAGTAGTTTTCTCTTACCCTACCTACACTCCCTCTATACATATGTGTTGTGATGATAATTAATAGTTTTGGAAGTGATTAAAGTTAATATTAATATCGGGTATTCAGATAATTAAATTAGTAAAGTAAGTAAGTAAGTAAGTAAATTTTAGTAACGATTGTGCTTTGTTTTAATAAATTTATTAAGCCTCTGTTAAATAGGTCTGAGGGTTTAAACTCGTGGTGATCAAATATTAATTGATTTGATTAATGTCATCGCATTTGGAGAAGTGTGCGCAAGTTTCTCTAAATGTTTTGACATTGAGAAGAATTAAGTTTGAAATAGATCATCACGGGTTATACCTTATTGTTAATATTGATAAATTAATAAGCCTTATTTTGAAATAATTGTGAGGTGGCTGGTACGCTGGTATATTGTTTTTTTATTGTTTTTTCGGTGGCTGGTATATATTCAACATAGTTAATTATTAATTTTAGAGTGTTTTATTTTTGTTTTTTCAATTAATAGTAAATTTTGTATTATGAACCCAAACCCTTGTGTAAGCTGGGCTGGTAGGCAATGTAACGAGATCTCCTCCATTTTCACAGTATTTTCACAGCACATACCCAGGACTACACCGGATAAAGGGATTAACAGAAGTATCCATTTCAAGAAACAACCCCTTTTTGCAGCTGGCCAAGAGATAAGCGAAACAACCGTTTTGATGAGGGGTAGGCGCATGGATACGCCTGAGATCGCCAAACGCCGAGTTAGTCCCAGAGTTTTAGAAAAAAAAAAAATCCTGATTTGATGCAAGATCAAGGTTTGAAAATAAAATGCTATACTGCCTATCAAATTATAATTCAAGCCCCTCAAATTCTGTTGGTCCGAATTTCCCTGTTAAAATCAAGGAGCGAAGACGCACTCATTTTCACCCACGAGTAGCCATACAAAGGGATGAGAAGGTCATCCAATGGAGATTTTTGGACAGAGAGGGGAGAGGCCAGCCAAGAGGCTGGGAGCTGACCCGCAACCCACGATGGAGAGCGATGTCTTGATTTTTTTGGCGGCTAGCACGCTATAGAAATGGCGCTGGCCTGGGGTTCCCCTCATGATTTTTAAAATAATAGTTTTTTTTGTGCTGCAGCATTTTAATTGGGTAATATGATTTTAATTTCCTTTTTTTGTTTACTGAATTTTTCTATAGTTTTTTTTTGTTTTTTTTCCCATCACTTTTTCATTTAGAAGGGTTTTTTTTCTCACCAGCCACTATGATAATAACTGTAATACTAATGGTAAATTGTACTGTAGGCAAGCAAGAATTTTGTGATTATTATAAGTTTATCGGGAGGAGATATGGAATCCTCAAGTGTTATAACATCTTTTTGTTAAGGTATTTGTGTAATATTGTGAATGAAATCGGAAGGAATAAATTTGTTATGTTAAAGTATATCTTTGTCATGTCGGTCTATGCCCTTGAGTTAATTTTCTGATTTTCAGCTTTAGGTTTTATTTTTATTTTCAGCAGAGTTGAATTTTATGAAGCTTTTTCTTTTAGATGAAATAATTTTATTTTTTAGGTGTACTCCAATGGTAGAGAGGTAATTTTATTAGATTTAATTTCATTTTTCTTTTGGCTCATTATTCACCACAGTGAAGCATTCAGTTCGAACCTAGGATAAATTTTAATTATTAATTGTTTATGGGTTATTGCATTTAAAAATAACACAACGCAACTTTACCATCTATCTTAAAATGTACTAACCACTAATGGCTAAATGGCATAAATATTGTTGTATTTAAATTTAACTGAAACCTAGCTTAATTAGTAAGATTTATTCCTACCTTCAATTCATTAATTAATTAATAAGTAACCAGTAATTATAATATTAAACTTTAAAATAAACCCCCCAATACAAAAGTTCGTTGCCACATATGCATTTAAAAAATTCACAATAAATAATAGCAGATAAATCAATTTGCACGTCCTTCTTCTAGAATTAGAAAGCAACTTATTGAAATAAGTTATTGAAATAAGTTTTCTTTAAGGAAGTTTGAAATGCGGCATTTTTTAATATCCTTTCTCTGAAAATTAAAAAAAAAAGGTTTGATGGATTCTTCTTTGTTTTCTGATATAATACAAAGACTGTATCTAGATGGAGCGTTCACTCTTCGTTAGAGTAAAGTCATTAATTATATTTCTGTTCCAGACGATTAATAGAGGTGTTGAATATTTTAAACCAGTCAACTTTTTCGGTGGTTTTAATTTAGGTAAACGGAGGAGCCGCTTGAAATTCAGTGTATTTTTTTTTTTTAACTAGAAGCAATTATTTAGCACATTTAAAGTAACGTGGTAAAAGTACATAATCTGTTTGTTGGTTGATTTTCATTTCATCATATTATTTCCTTAACATGCGTTTAGGAACATGGATTCCAAAATCTCGTTCTGTCGCAAGATGTACGTATATAGGGTACCAGGGAAAAAGAATATAAATAAATAAATAAATAAATAAAACAGAATTTTTCAGTAGAAAGAAAAAAAAAACTGTTTTTCTTTTTACAATGTCTAACTTTTATGTTTTCAAATGCTTAAACAAATTAATAAGTTTGTTAAGAAACCCCAACTGATTAATATTTCTTTTACCACTCGATTGAACTAATTTAGTTTGCTCTGGCATTTGACTTAACTCACTTTGACCGTTTCTTCACTTATATTCATTTTTCTTACATAATATTCTCATATATTCTTCTAAGTATTTCAAACAAAGAACGAAAATAAAGGGTTGCCACGGTCTCAACCTTTCACATTTGGCGCTTTAGAGCTCAACTGGGAGGCATTTATAACATACGCTTTCAATACTTCCAATGTAAGAGACAGGGCCCGACATAGAAACTGTGGGTAGAATCTCTGACTATGATTATGCCGCCATAACAGTTTAGACCGAGCACCTATAGGGCAACATCTAGGGGCTTGTACCCTCCTCCCACCCTTACAAACCCCACAGAGGAATTTTCCGGTCTACAGATTTAACATGCCGATACCCGGTGTAAACACGAGAACCTTCAGTGGCGGAGACGAACCGAGCTCCCTCGGGATTTTCTTGTCATCATACTAAATTATCTTTCTGTCTTAAAATTGATTTTTCTCCTTTAGCTTTTGATTTCTTTTCTACATTACCATTAAAGGACCATGGGTCCTTTGGGACGTATCAGAGGCGCTTTCATAATAAGACTGATATCTGCTCCTGTGGCGCGGTTCAAACAGTTGAGCACTGCTTGTTTGCATTGCGGAGTAGCCTAAATACAAATTCTTCAACGATTTTTATTGCAAAAAGTTTGTTCGTAAGGTGGTGAGAGTCCTCCTTGATGTAGTTCCTGCGCTTTAGGGGTGGCTTTTTGCTTGGCTCTTGTTTTTCGCTGGTTCTTGCCGGTTTTGTTGCTTTGTTTGCGCTTGTTTGGCTTTGGGCTTAATTAAAAAAAAAAAATCCTTAGTGTATCTTTCTCTTTTTCGCTTAGCCTTTTGCTTATCTATATATATAAAACAGTTCCGTAACTGACTCATTCATTCACTGACTGACATACAACGCACAGACCAAACCGCTGGACCTAAAGGGCTGAAATTTTGCATGGCGATTCTTCTAATAGTGTAGGGGTGCACTAAGAAAGATTTTTCAAAAATTCTTCTTAGATTTTTTTAAATTAAATTTTTAAGATTTTTTTAAACTTTTTTTACGTTTGCATTTAAAATAATACATTGAGGGTTATAAAATTTATATCACGAGAAAGATCATAAAAATTCCTTCAAAATGAAATTTTTTTCGAATTTTTACCTCCATTTCCTGATTTTTGGTGAATTTTTAAAGATTAATTTTTAGAATTTAATTTATTAAATGCTGATCACGTGATTTCATTTTCTGGTACTTTCAATAAATTTATCGTCACGTGCGTAACAACTAAATAGACAAAAAAAATATTTTTTTCTCTTTCTAATGCAGCAGACGATTGGATATTATCCAAAAAAAATGCATACCCTTACGATTTTTTTATAAATATATATATATATATATATAGATAGATATATATTTTACATCAATTGTATACATTGATCATCGCATTTATTATAAATATATATATTTATTTTTTGGCATAAATTGCATACGTTGACCGTTGTATTTAATTTGAATGTACTCCGTAGCGAAGCGCGGGTTTTCAGCTAGTTTTGTATATTTCTGTTCTTTCGTGTTCTTGCTTGCCTTCCTAGCTGGCATTGGGTTGCGGCTGGTTTTGTGGTGTTGTTTTGGGTCGGCTTGGCGCTGTTGTAGTTTGTTGTACTATGTTAACTTGCTTTTGTGTTATTTGGTTTTGGTGGGTGACCTGGCGTGCCTGTTGATGGTCCCTGAGTAGGTTGTCCTGCGGTTGGCATTATGACCTTCTGGTTGTGGGGCGTGTAGCTTATCGTTTTCTACATTACCTAAATACAATTTTCTGCCGTTGGTCACCAAATGATTTGATCTTTTAATCTCAACTATTTTTTTTTCTTCTTTCCGGATGGACATGGAAAAAATATTTATGTAGTTTCGCCGCGGAAGAGGAAACAAAAAATATTGTGAATCAAAAAGCATTAGAACCCAGGAATCTTTTATGATTATGAATTATCCATGTTTCTCAAATCCATGTATGTAGGGGAAATGAGGAGCATCGCAAAACATTAGAATTCATGAATCTATTAGTATAATGAATTATCCATGTTCTTGTAATCCGTGTATCTATTTACTAACTATAGCTGATCAAAGTACTGCGCAGTAGGAATCTATAAATTACATATAATCGTGAATCAAGTACCATGTGTTATTGTACCCTTTTCACATTTTTAGGTCCATGCAGCCCCTGTTAAGGCTGCTGTGTATTAACCCTATTGGATTCCCTCGCCTCAATGTTAAACTATGTAGGAAATGTGTCCAAGGATTGGCGACTTGGATTTTAAGATTTAAAAAAAAAATGCACTCCTTAATAGAGAAAGAAATTTTACACCTTGCAGCATTTTCTGTTTAAAATAAATGCAAATAATACTTTAAAAATTAAATTATTCGGAGAAAAAAATCTGGTCTATTGTGTTTTAAACGCTCATAAATTCCCTTGATGGACGAAATTTATAAAATGAATTCTGTTGCAAGGTGCAGAAAAGTTCAGGCTATCTAAAAATACCATTTTTATTGGATTGTCCGAATTTAGGTAGCTGTCAATAGTAGACACATTTTCTCCATAGGTTAGAATTGACAGAGGAGGAGTGGTCATTGGGACAGAAAATGAAGATGACTTAGATAAGTTAATAAGGGAGTTTAAAGCTATTGATAAGCTTGAAAGTAACTATAAAATTGAAAAGCCAAAGAGAAGACGCCCTCACTTTATAATATTCGGTGTTAAGAAAGAATACGAAATAGAGGATTTTAAAAGAAAGTTGTTGGCGCAAAACGATGAATTCAAAGAAAGTGATTTGAACATAGTTAAGAGATATGAGTCGAGGTCTGGAGACAATTGAATTCTCACAAAAAATGGAGAGTCACATAAGAAAATCGAAAGAAATAAGGTGAAGATAGACTGGGAAAGATTCAGCATGAAAGAATACTTGCGACCGATCATTTGTTATAACTGTTGGAGCTATGGACATATAGTGAAGGTCTACCAATTCAGGAAAACCTGCGTGAGGTGTAGAAAGATGCATGAAAATATGAAAGACTGTAAGGAAAATCCAGAGTGTGCGAACTGTTATCATTATCTTGATAAAGATGACACATTTGATAAGGAGAAGCTACGAGTTGTAGCTAACCACCTACCTACGGACACCAGCTGTCCGAGGTACTTACACGAGGTGAAAAAGCTTTTCAGCAGACGATTTAATGACGATTTAATAATGAATCATGGGACGATTAAAGTCGGACACTAATTAATATTGTTGGTGCAGCTTCCATTGTTACACTGGTTTCAAGGATTTTGTTTTGTAATAATATTTTATGTACGTTTATGTTTTGTTTGCCTGCACGATTTGTGCAGGACTTCTGTTGTAACTTTATAAGACAAAGTGGGTTAAGCAATGTAATTCGCAGATTGGTGGCTGCGGACTTAAAATGAGATAATTGATTTAATATGTAATTCATGTACATTGACACGGACAACTTAAATTCGGATTGGCTCTGTTGATGCTCTGGCTCGTGGAGGTCGAAAGCGAATGGGGTCGCTAGCTGAACTGGACTTGGATGGTAGAGTTTAGGGTGCCTGCCCTGCGGGATTGCTATGGCGAGACCGGTCTTCAGATTTTATTGGTCGATACGCCGTAAAGGAGTGGGGGACCGGATGTAAGTTTCAAAAATTTCTCCATAGGTTAACATTGAGGAGAGCGAATCCAACTGGGTTAGTGCACAGCAGTCTTAACGCCAGGTTGTTTAAAGGAGAGTAGCTACATAATTGCAAGATAAAAAGAACTTTTTATATACCATGTTTTTAAATTTTCTGTTGAATCATATAAACTTGACAATTCTATGTATTAATAAATACTTTTTAAATTTTTTTTTGATGAATTATCCCATCAAGTTGAAAGAAAATTAAATTAATTGGAAGTTAACTTGCGTTTAACTTCTAGTTCCCGTCCCGGCCGATAGAGGGCTGCACCAGTCTACAAAACAAAATGAACTAAAAATAACTAAAAATTAATTTAATTCTGCTTTAAAGATGTCTAAAAGTATTAAAATAATGCATTGTCATCGTGTTCTGAGCTATTCTAAAAGTTTAAAATGTCTAGCTAGTCGGGAAGTTAGTTAAAAATCAATTGCAAGATTTGGACTGGACAAACACACAAACACACAAACAAGAAAGCGAGTTAATAAAAACATGCAAAAAAGTTAGGCTCTCCACGAAGAAAGCCACTTACGGCCTTTAAAAGGACAGAGACTTTCCTTATTTCAGGTGAAAGGCTTATGAGGAAGGGGTATTTCATACTCTTCATGTTATTTAGATTTTACCTTGCGTTGCTCTGACGCACTCAGCGCCTCTACACTAACGTTCATGGCAAAGGTTTAGAGCAGGGGTGGGCATTAAGTCGATCGCGATCGACCGGTGGACCACCAAGACATTTTGGGGTGACCGCATTTACTAAGACCTAAGACGCGCATACTAAAAGAAACATATTTATGGAACACCGACGCGATTTGCTTTAAACGCGGTTTTAAAAGAGCAAGTTTTTTTTCTTGTAGTTATGTAGGTAAGCACATATTCCGTATTTATTATTAAGTTATAATAAATATTGTAGACCGTTTTTTTTAGCTCACCACACCTACGTCACTGGGTGGACCGCAACACCTTGAAAATATTAGAAGTGGCCCGTACCCTGGAAAAGTCTGCCCACTCCTGGTTTAGAGAAAGCGTCCCGACTATCGCATCCGATATCCGCAACCGCTCGGCCGTTTTCCTGCCAAACGATGCAGCGTTAATCACCCTATCCTCAACGTCGCACTTTATCCTTTACCGCCCCTTAATAGATGCCATCATCGGAACCGTTAAAACAGGAGCAGAACGGGGAGGACTATGGAGTAATTCCATTACCCCGGCGCTCTGTATTTTCGCCTCTTTTCCCTCTCTCTCTCTTGCTTGCCCGCCGGCCACAAAAACCGCATATGTTCCCTTCCATAACGTCCCCCCCCCCCCCCTCATTGCTTCTACATCCCTTCTCGAGGTTCCGAATTTTCTCTTCGACCAGCAAAAGATGGGTAACACAATATTCGTGGTGGATAGAGCGCGAGGGACCCCATGGGATTCGTTTCGGGCCAAATAGAAACTGCTCCCCCAGAAATGGAATACCGTGAATGGCATGAAATATTGAGCATGGCCATTCCCAGCGAATAAGCACGGGGAGGGGAAGGGAGGGAGAGAGAGAGAGAGAGAGAGAGAGGTGAAAAAAAAAAGAGGAAGAAAATAATAATAATGTCCATAATATATAGAAAGGAAAATAACTTGCAACTCTCATGGTGGTTATAGGGGGCTCGCGTATTCGTTACATCAAGATATGGAGAAACTTTTCTTTTATTTCTTGATATTTTTCAGTACATTCGGCTGAGGTCAGACGAAATTTAAAATCCTCTTTTGTTTTCGGTTTTTTCTCCTTCGCAATTTTTTCCCCTCCCTTTGCTTATCTATGACTCTTTTTTTTTCTCTCTTTCTTTCCCTCACTTGGTTTTGTTTGGTAAGCGATATAGATGAAGCGTTCGTGAATTTCTAATGGCGCCGCCAGAGCAAAGAAAAGTGTTCGACATGAATTTTGAGAAAAATGCAGAGCGTTTTTATCGCCTTTTGGCTGTTCCCGATGAAAGAAATAAGCGTGGAAATAAATTGGCCTCACGAACCGACAATAACTCATGATTTTTATTCGGTTTTGAGAACAAGGTTATTTTTTATTTATTTTTTATTCTGTTTAACCGCAAAATTTATATATATATGTCAGGCTCTAAGACGGGGGTAGGGTGGTGGAGGGTTAGATAACGAATTATATTTAGGTACGTAGATCTGTGTAATAAAGAAATTATGGATTTTCAGTTAAAATATAGTTGATTGATTCTGTTTCACACAGACAGCGTGTGCGAATCAGATTGGCCAGAGAGTCTCGCTTTCTATAGAAGACTATCTAGGGGCAGTGAGCCGTAATTGCCTATTCTGCAAGGAGAAAGCTAAACCCCGCACTGCGTCATCAAAGGATAATGAAAAAGTAATTGAAGCGTTGTACCCACATCTTAAATTTTAATTTATTTTATATATTGTGCTGGATCTGATAATAGCTTGTGAGTTATAACCTCTTAAAAATGTAATAAAATATCTTTCTGTCTATATGAATGACATTTATGATGTAATTTCTTAGGTTGAGTATTTTGGTTACGACTTTGCTCGGTCACTTTTAATTCTAATATTCTGATGTCGTATTAATTTCATTTGATGTACGAGGAACATCAAATACGTAACTGCATTTTACACAACAAACAGAAGAAATGAAAAAATTCTTGAGTAATGCTTAAGGCTGCTGTGTACTAACCCAACTGGATTTGCTCACCTCAGAGTTAAACCGATAGAGAAAATGAGTCCAAGGATTGCCGACTTGGATTGTAAGATTTAAAAAAAAATTGTACTCCTATGTAATCGTTGTTCTTGGCTCAAAAGAAATTTTGAAGCCGAAGCCCGTCTGCACACGGAGCAACTCAAAAGAAACTGATAACTGACTCAAATCACAAACCAATCCGTGATGAGTCGCAACCTATGTAATTGAATGGAGCCACGCACACGGCGCAACTGGTTACAAACCCGTCCGACGGGTTTGTAACCAGTTGCGCCGTTCAATTACATAGGTTGCGACTCATCACGGATTGGTTTGTGATTTGAGTCAGTTATCAGTTTCTTTTGAGTTGCTCCGTGTGCAGACGGCCTTAATTTGATAGCTTCCTCGAATCACCCATTACGTGTTATTCAGTGCAGCAGTGGTAGAGCATTGGTAGAAAATTTTCACCCTTGCAGCTTTAAAGAAAAGAAAAAAAATCGGGGTTATTTCCCACAAGACTTGGGGAGTGAGCTAGATGTGCTATAAATTCGACTGATGAATCAATAGATTCTTTCATTTTACTTCGACAAACTCTGTGCGCTTTAAGAAACATCCTTGCACAACCTAAACATGTTTCGCATAATGTCATCTGCAGATCCCACGTATACAAGCATAGCATCAGATATTTATTTCTTGATTGCCTATTAGGCGATCCTCGCACGACGGAATTGATTGAAACATCTATAGCAGACGTAAAAAAAAAAAAGAAGTCCAGATTGTAGTGTCTCTCTCTCAGTCCTACACTATCCGTAATCTTTTTAAGCCTCTCGGAAAGTGACATATTCGAAATAGAAACGCTTTTCACGTGTATTCTTAAGTTTCTTATAATGTTCTCTACCTAGCGAACGTTAAGATTTGCAGCATCTCGTTGCTGCAGTCTCAGTACGGAGAAAAGTTGGTTTACAACCGGCATGAGATTCAAACCTATTTTCCTAGCGTAGACTCATACAATCATATACATTTACATGAATTCGTGTTCTTTAAACTACGACCTTTAAACTACGACGAAAACATAGCAATCACTTAACCTTTAAATATCGAAAGAAAAGTTCTTGGGAGAAAAAAAAAATCTGTGTGAATAATCCCAGAAATTTTACTACCTATTTTGAGATGAGAGCTGCCTTACTTAGCTCTTTTTCAAAACTAACTGTAGTAATCTTGCTTTGAAAGAACTCATACGACTGCAATCCACGACTCGTCTATGTCTCGTTCAAATTATCTCTACCCCCTGTAGTGTTCCAACTACCCCTATTCTCAAATTCTTCACAACAGTTCTTTCCCCTCTAGCATGTGTTGACATGGTACAAAACATCCATCACGTTCGCCCGTGGTCAGGGATGTTTTCTGATTGGAAGAATGTTCGTGGAGGGTATCCGCCCCTCTCCTGAGAAAACTGGAGTATGTTTTCACTACAAAAAAGGGTTTTATCGAGTGAGGTATCCCCTTGTACGATACAGTTGGGTTACTTCTTGAACGCCTCTAATAGAACTCTTAAGTTGTGTTATTTGTTTGGGTGCCTCTAGTAACGCCCTTATCACAAGTGACAGTGGTCGACTGAAATAGACTAAAGTCCTTTCATATTTCACTAAAGTCTTTACTTATTTCATTTAAATATAGTTCATTATTTGATAAGGGCTGAAGAAAAAATGTCATTTTAACTAGAAATTGCACACATATCTTGATACCCCTGAGACATTGACAGATGTATTAGCAGATCTATTGCTCAAGCGAATTCTTCAAGGGACGCGGTTGACACAGTTTGAAAGAAAACCATCAGAAGAGATAAAAAAAAATCTCAACAGAATGCACGCGATCGTAAAATGCTGTGGAGTCAGTTGAAAGTTTTCAGTATTGTTTACTCATACATACTGATCGTCAGATCACAGGTAATGTGAGTCAGAGTTGTGACCTGTATCAGTGCATAGCATGCATCACATTTTATATAATAAAGCCTTGCCATGTACAGATTACACCTGTATTATACAGATCAACCATATAGTAATAAACTTTGCATTAAAGCCGTAGCTATCTGAATCGAATGAAGTTGAAAGCCTTAAGTGTGCTGACGATCACAATTGGATAGTGAATCAGTAGCAGTTATATTGTCTGACAAATTACGTTTATACTGCACAGATAGAAGGCTGAGGATATAAAGGCCACCAGCATTAAAGTCTGGATCCATCTAGCATCATTCCTACTCTTCAGAATTTTTAAACTAGATTTGGTTTGAGGTATGTTTCCGCGGAAGTGCTTGAGCATTCGATTGCTCTGAAACCATCTTCGACAGCTTGGAGTTACTCAGATATAGTAGCCGATCAAGTCAACAAAGTTACCTTTATGTTTCATTCCAGAGACTATTAGCACTTCCTGCAGGACAGTGTTCCTGAGTGTCGCAGACGTTTTTTGTTAACTTTATTTCCTCCATACCTGGATATCAATAAAATGGCGAGGGATGCATCTCTTGAATGAAGTCTAACGGGACCTTAACCTCTGGATGCGCTGCCATCAAATCTTGAAATAGAGGTTGCATCTCTTCACCTACAGAGAATTATTTCCGAAGATACTTTCAGACAATCAGAAGAATACTATACCATGCCTAATCCAAAGAAGGCAAATTGCAACTACAAAAGGCTTTTAACAGGTGTCCATATTGATTTGATCTCTGAGTTCCAATGTATCCTATGCACAAGAAAGGGCCCGACGAGGCAACTAAGGTCTTTCAAGGTCGAATTCTTGTCGATGAATGTGCTACTACCACAATATAGGTCGCCGGGCTCCCCCAAGGGGACGTCAGGGGGTTCGTTATCTCCTCCCTCCTCCAGAGGGACTCTCCGGCCCCTACATTTAACGTGCCCCTAACCGGCGTACACACGTGAGCATTCAATGACGCTTGTCGGAAATCGAGCAGAGCACCCTTGACATTTTCTTACCGTCATATTAAATTACCCTTTTTTCTTAAAGTTGATTTTTTTTTGCATTAGCCTTTAATTTCCTATCTGCATTTCCTAAGCATGATTTTCTGCCATTGGCCACCCTATTATTTGGTCTTTCAATTTCAACTATTTTTTGCTTGTTCCAAAATGGGTATGAAAAAATAATTATACAGAAGGAGAAAAGAAAAATGTTATGTATCGTAAAGCGTTAGAATCCCCGAATCCATTAAAATATTAAAATATCCTTGTTAATCCCGAACGATGAAACCATTTGATACACAATTTTATTCTTTGGAGCACTTTTGGGCTATTTAATCAAAAATTTTAGCACTAAGCTTTTCTTCTGCCAAACTTAAATGACTGTACTCTACAGAACATAATTCCACTATGCCAAAAGGAACATGCCCTTTTCATTCAAAATAAGAGCAGTGAATGATAGTGACCAACATCACAGTGCTCAAATTAATAAAAAAGGGCTTGATAAAAAGGGTAATTATCCTCCCAAGAGTACTTAGCAGCCGTGAACCAGTGTTATGCCATGTGTACCAACTGTGTAGTTGGAACTGTGTTGCTTACCTTTGGAAGTAGTTCTTATTTCAATAAATTGTTTTGTCTTGTGTGGAATCATTTTGATGTTTAATAATGCTTCTGGGGTTCAAGTTTATTTTGATCTGTCTATCTATGAATCCCTGTATATCTCTATATCAACGTTATCTGTATATATTTATCTCTTTTTATATATTAGTCTATCTACATTTATTCGTCTACCTTTCTATCTACACACACTCACACCTAACATTATATATATATATATATATATATATATATATAAGCTAGTAGAGCCTCTGTGATAGTATAGGGCGTGTGCAGTTGGCGTTATATGGGACCTCTGATACGTCGAGAGAGGGCTCTGACAGGTGACGGGTACATAAGCATCCTGTCCGATCTCATCTACACCCATTCATGTCCATTGTGCATTCCGACGGACTTGGAAAATTCCAGCAGGACAAAGCGACACCCTCCACGTCGAGAGTTGCTACCGAGTAGCTCCAGGATCACTCTTCTGACTTAAGACACTTCTGTTGTCCACCTAAATCCCCCAGACATTAACATTATTGAGTATATCTGGGATGCCTTGCAACGTTCTGTTCAGAAGAGATCTCCACCCCCCTCGCACTTCTATGGATTTGTGGACTGCCCTGCAGGATTCATGATGTGAATTACCTCCAGGATTCCTTCCAACATTAGTCGAGTCCATGCCACGTCGTGTTGCGGCACCTCTGCGTGCTTCTGGGGGCCCTACATGATATTAGGCAGGTGTACCAGTTTCTTTTTTTTTTCTCTTCGGTGTATATGTGTACGAAAGTTTAGATCATATTTTGATGGTAGAGTTAGGCTGATATTAAATTTCAACTTTAAATTATTCTCATTTAAGAATTAAGCACTAAATTTTCATCAGCATACTTTGAATTTGCAAACATCATTTCAAGCTTTGTTTCAATCGTAAATGATGATGTAAAAAGTTATGATGAAAATGATGATAGAAAAATTATTAAATGCCACTCTGCGACCAGAGAAAAACACTTTTTCCCACGGGTGTCAACAATGAACTTTTGTTAATCCAGCATAGTTGGTACCTAGCAGTCTTTCGAATGCAAAGAAGTATTTAACGGAAAGGAAAAGCTATTTTTCAAAAATTTCAGTGATTTCAAAATTCTCTTCCCTATTAATGTCGGCGTATGAAAAGAAGCTCCTCTGAAAGATGCTATCATCCTTCAACCCATATAAAAATACTCTCTGATTCCCTTATCTGCTCGTAGCACATATTGGCACATGAACATGTACACCCGAAAAGCAAGGGGAGAGAAAACGGGGGCGCTCCATCTAAGTATTCGGACTCTCCAGCGGGCCATTCTTCTTATGTGGCATGGTCTGAATTATGAAGCAGCCACTCCGACAATGGAGAGAAAGTTTTTGCTTCGCGCCTCGGTTCCACGGCACGCAGGCATATAATTGGGGTGTCCCGCTAATTGCTTCCCATATAATCAACGCGATTGAATCACGCGTTGGCTTCCGACATGCCATGCCTCAAGGATGGATGGCGGGCTCGGTCTTGTCTACGGAAGGTCCACGACGTAGAGCGGGGGAGAAAAATGGATGCTTTGGAATCGTCACGCATTGAAATGGGAACATGTAGTCTCACATGAAGTCTGTCATGACAGATTTGTTTCGTTATACGGCAAAAACTCGGCACAACAGTACTCGAAATGCTGTAATACTGACATTTTATGATAGTGACCTAAGATTGAGTATGACGCAGTGCATCGCAATATATGTGAATGTGTGCATGTATATTTGTATATACACCGTATTTTTCGGACCAAACGAGACGAACCTTTTTACTTAAAAATATCGACTTAAAATTGGGGTGCGTCTTATGTTCCGAAGGTAACATTAAAATAAAATGAATATATTTTTATATATTATATATATTATATATATATATATATATATATTATAAATATTTATCATTTACATTACATATATTTTATATATATTATTTATTATATATATATATATATATATATATATACATGGTAAAAATAAGGGAAGAGAAACTGCATAATGAAAAACGAAGTAGTTACTACAACGAAAGTAATGTAGTGTAAACGAAAAAAATAAAGTTTAGAGTGAAAAAGATAACATTTTAATGAAACATTCAACAAAATGAAGATAGCGTGAATTAATAGAGAGATAACTGGATAGACAGCATAACTCTAGTGAAAAAAGCACCTGAGGGCGACACGACAAGGGAAGGGTCGCAGAATTTCCAAATTTAGAAATAAATTAAAAGCAGAAACATCTTTATCTAACTCCATACTCTTACTTGCAAACACAAAAATGTTTCTGTCGCAAGAGATTTAAGAAATTTGAAAATATCCTAAAATGAAAATAAAGAATCTAAAAATTAACAGCTAAGAAAAGATTGACGAGAGTAAAACTGCAAATAGCACTTCTTAAAAAAGAAACAAAGTTATTTGATACAAACGTACATAAAAATTATGGAAAATGACAAAAGATATTGTTTGGATTGCCTTCTCATTTTGGATCGAAATTTGTTTTGAAAGAAAATAACAAGTATTTAATCATTCGCCCTTTTTTATTCAATTCGAAGTCAAACATACCTGCATACCTTGACTTGTAGCTACTTTAGTGATGTGTATTTTTGTCCTAAATTCTCCCCATACAGTGTTCCATTAAAACAGTCAAAATAAGCTCCAAAAATTAGTTAATCATTGTGAAACATCATAAAGAGTCTTGTCATAGATGAAGTGTAAAATAAACTTGAAAATATATATCCTAATGTTTTATAATGTTGCGTTTACCCCTTATTAAGTATGTGTGATGCAGTTTAAGAAATATTTGCTTTATATATCTTACACTATTTTAGAGTTGTTCTGATTTCTTTTATATGTAAGACAAGCTTATTATGAATTATATTTAGATTTGAATATTCTTAATCCACTTTAGGAAAGATTGTCCAGATCTACGATGTGTACACAATTAGTATCCCAATTTTCAGAAACAATCCTTCGTTTCATGATAATGTCGGCGCTGTTGACAAAGAGACATTGTAATTAAACTGTTTATTTCTGGTATTCTCATTTTGGTTTACTATCATGTATTGGTTCTCAGCTTTAACTGTTTATATTTTTCTTCTTAAAAAGGAAATCTTGCGATCTGCGCCGAACTATCTAAACATTTATATTAAACTCTATTCCTCATTTTAAGTAAAATATTTTTAATATGTATATATATATATATATATATAACGAACTTCAAGGGAGAAAAGGTTTTGTTCGCTGTATCCGAACCGTTTAGAAAAATGCTAGAGTTCACAAAATGTATAACTCATTAGTCGCAATGTGTATTGAATAATGATGTATTAAAAATGATAAAATATATTAAAAATGATCATTAATGAATTAAATCGACTATAACCGATTACGTTAAACTGACACAATACTCATTAAATTACGTACAATAGGAAAACGGCGGGACCAAAATTTTCGATCGTTATATCCGAGAGTTCGTTAGATACCGTGTTCGCTATAACGGGGTTCGACTGTGTATATATATATATATATATAGTATATATATATATATATATATATATATATATATATATATATATATATCGATCGTTGGAACCACGGTAAAACTAACGAATGGGAAAAATCGCATTTTTCAAATTTGTTTGTTTATCATAGTATTCTACAAGGCCCACCCTGTGGTAAAGTGTCGAATTTCTACTACGCTTGGAGAGCCGGGGATCAGCAATGTCATTTTGACGATGATCGAGCTTTTGTAGATTTATATATGCTAAAGTAACGAATATTCTTATTGGAAAGTTTGCACTATTGTTGTGTCCGTTCCTACAAGAGCATTTTAACGAATGTAGCAAATTCGCCAGTTTACAATTATGCTTAAACACGTTTTCTTAATATTAGGTCATTTCAAACTGTCTAATACCCACTTCTTATAATGTAGTTAAACTGCTTCATGACGACTTTTTCAATGTTAGCCAAGACAAATTTGTGTCTGAAAAAATGGGGGGGGGGGAGGGAGTAAAACGCAAACCGAAGATGATATACGATGTAGGGAACCCCCCTACATCGGTCATCTCCTGATAAATACACATCGTGGCCGAAATTAATACGATTCTATTTCAAAGAACAAATGAAGTTTATCCCATCCCCCCCCCAAAAAAAAAAAAAAAAAAATCACTTTACAATGCCCGCGTCCAACGATCTTCTCTTTTGGCGTGTACCCCCAAATAGCTCCAAACGGGTTGCCGGAAATTGGCGGGGTAGGTTAGTATTGGAAAGATGGGATAAATCACCAAAGGACGGAAAGGTTACCATATAGTGAGAAAATTCGTATTACGGGTGATAAAAGATTAGAGGTGGTTAAAAACTTTATTACTTACACACACACACATTTTATATATATATATATATATATAGGTTTAGATATATGTATGTATATGCGTGTATAAAATTTAAAAAAATACTTAGATCGTAAGCCGAAGTGCAAGATAAAACAATTTTAAATCATAGTTCATCAATGAAAATATTATCCCCGATTGTTAGCCTTTTAACCTAAGAAATGTCGAAAATCCCGATATTACTGAAGTAATGCCATAAAAGCAACACTATGTAAATTGTTTAAATGTCTTCTGGTCTAATTTTTGACATTTTCTAAACTGACTCCTATTCTCGACTTCAAAAGAAGGTTCATAAATTAATTTACCTGAAATAAAGGCAAAATCTCCTAAAATCGATAGTCTACATTGTATATATGAGTTTTTTCGATACAAGTGCAGTTAGTCAATATATGATAGCGTACGTACAGCCATCAAATTTTTCTTCATATTAAAGTCGACTGGCTAGACTTGGAATTAAGCAGCTAAGGGCGTTTTACTTCCCGACGCACATGTTGACCATTACACCGCTAAGCCATGTCATAATCTCCAGTAAAGAGCTTTAGAAGTTTTACGCAGTACCTACAAGTCATTTTCCCAGTTCCTAGAGCTGTCCAATTTGTGTTGCATTAATCAATTTAATGAATTTGTTTTAAAGAAAGGCCTCTATGTCGACGTAATGTAAGTCTCACAGAGTAATCTTAATTTATGTTACTCCGAGAATAAACGTCGTCTGGCGCCAGAAGTTCATGCATTCATTGACCGGCGTTGCGGAGAAAAAATTTATGCATCTAAATTATGTTAAGTACGGTGATTATTTGGCAATGAATAAGATATTAAGTGGAATCAAGTATAACATTAATTTCTCGATTAACGATTGAAATGTTCTTTAAATATATAAGCGCTCCTGTTATATAAACGGTATAAACGTTTTAAGATAATTCTAAGATTATAGCAACTCAAAAGCCTGTGAAAACGGCATATATTTTACAATTTTATTATTTAATGGCAAAATATAAGTTTTCCCACAATCTGTAACATATACACAAAATCGACTGCAAAAAATATTAGTCAATCAATCCTGTTAAACAAATTTTACTTTATTGCTTTACTACCGAAAATAAGCTACTAGACTATATCAGCTGACTGCTAGTAGTTATAATACTTTATAGATGCAAAACTTTTCAAAATGGATGTGTTTATTTAATTTTTTTAAAACTTTAGTAACATCAAAGTCTAAAGAACGTACTGCAAAAGATATTCGAACTTCTAGGATTCTTGGAGATGCCTTGATTTAAAACTGATCTAGTCTCAAGAGAGATACGTAGTTGAAAAATATAATTTTATAACCAAACAAGCAGAAACGTTTTTTCTCTCGTGACATTACGTAGTTTCTACTGTTCTCAGTGTGACAGTTGTTTTTCGAACATTCAACTCAATGACACCGCGTACGTTGTGATGTGGTTAGTGACGAAAGCTGCCACCGCATGGGACTGTGTTCGAATATTGGGAAAGGCATGGATGTGTCTGTACAGTCAGAGGGAGAAACACTGGCTTATTCACTGGGGCTACCATAATGAAGAATCCAATAAGTCTATATGGACGAGTGTGCTAAGGATGAATGTCGATGCATTAAAAAAACAAAACTCAGTCTACTAAAGACAGCAAGTTACAGCCAATACTTTCAAAGATTTCATTTTTTTTTTAAAAGGCTATCTTTACATCAAATTCACGCACTATCTTAAGCAATGTCGCCACTTTTATTTCTTAGAATACTTCTGAAGATTTTCTTTCCATATCTAACCTTTCAATTAATTTCCTTTAAACAATCTCTACTTGAACATATTACATTATCACACAGAATAATCAAAATTTATGTTACGCAGAAAATTAACTCTGCTGCCAATTTGCTTCAGGTATTATTCATAGCGAGCTGAGGTGAAGATATTTATCTGTAAGAATAATGCTCAGTTCGGCTATTATCAAAGCAATGAATACGATGTAGTTAAGGTAGATGCAACGAAAGCATTATTCTTTCTAAATGGGAGCAATATCAGTCAGACGTATACGTGCTATTCACACTTTATGTAATGTGCAACATAAAATGGCTGTTTATGAAACTACATAAATGAAAATGCGAGTGGAAAGTGAAAACAAAGGGGTTATAGCTCTCGGAAAACGGAATTATTAGTATATGCTTTTGTGTTTATTTTGCGGATTATTTCCTTTTAAATGCAATATGGAGTATTATAAAAGCACTATAGCTCTAAGGGCTAGTTCACATAGGAGTCCGGTAACGGAAGCGTAAAAGGAAAGATGGCGCTGAGACGGAAATAAACCAATCATAGGCGTTACAAATTTCGTTGCTAATCGTTTGGAGGTTTGTCATTGGTTAAATATATTTCAATACTTTAACGCTTCCGCTACCAGACTCCTATATGAACAGGCCCTTAGAGCAGTGATTCTCAAACGGTATGCTGCGGTACTTTAGGGTGCAGCGATATTTTTTGGAGATAAACAAAAAAATTTTAGTAGGTCCCTCTTAAAATAAATATTAAGTTGATATCAAACATTCGATCTCTAATCACCAATCGCAAGTTTCCCATTAATAAAGCAAAACTATTTTTAGTATTTTCCCTTGTAGTCTTCTAGTGTAATGCTACATTAAATCCCGTGGCTATTCTTAAAACTGTATTAATATATTCTATTCTGGTGTTTTTTTATTTATATCTTTCAATAAATAAATAAAATCAGCAATGGAGTCGGTATTTATTTGAACCTAAATTTGGCATGTCATTGATATAAACTCCACTTTGGTTTAATATTTTAAAAATTGAAAAAAACTAAATTTTTAACAAGGGAGTTTCTAATATCATTCCCAAGGGTGTCACAAATGTAACAAGATTGGGAATCCCAGTCTTAGAGGGTTAACAAAAATTTGTTTGAATTTTAAAAACTCCCTGAAATAAACCTATTACACGGAAGAGGAATTATTCAAATCTTGAAATCAAATAACCTTGCAACCACAAATTCACCGGGGCAATACACTAAATTGTAGAAAAAAAAGTGTACCAGCTGCCGACAAAATAAAAGGAAGTAATTTGAAAATTCTCATCAATATACTAAATAGAAGGGTAAAAGAAGCATTAATTATTTTGTAACTGAGATCTGAAGAAATACAGGGCGATGGGGGAATAACTTATGTTTATGAATTCCCGCAGAAGAAGAGTTAAGAGTTCATCTGGACAAATTGCTGTTTCCGATCAGGTGCCGGACATCCATCGCAATCACACACGACCTAAATAAAATTGCTCCTGATTAAGACAAAAGTGTAATATACGACTCACGTCAGACTGCCAACTAGGGGAAAAGGGAGGGAGAGAGGGAAAAAACACAGAAAAAAAGAAGCATAACCGAGCGACAGGAATTAAGGAATAGATGACCACCGCAGCACATTCCACGTCCGAATCACGTCTGCAGAGTTTGACCGAGTATTATTGACACGGACCCAGGGAGGGGAGGAGATGGGAGGGGTGGGGAATCAGGGGTGAAGCTCCAGGAGTATGTATTTCTAGCTCTCATTTTAGCACGGGAACATGAGATACAAAGATCCTCACCTCTTTTAAAGAACAAAATATCCTAGGAACACGATAATCGCTGAATTTATCTTGAAACCCGGCCATGACAGGAATGAGCAAAAAAGGAGTGGTAATAAGGTCTTTAAGCTGTTTGACGTGATGATGGAGCTATAGTAATCTTGGAAAAAAAATTTATTTTTTTGTTTTTGTTTCTGCCTCCTCGTTACTTTTGCTTTTGTTTTAATTTTTATCCCGGAGAGAAGTATGGTTTTGAATCATACAAAAGTTTTTTTTTTCGGGAAAAAAAAACAAAACTTAACACTGTAGAGGGTGGGGGAAATATCGAATACAACTTTCATTAGGTTTTCTTTTTTTTTCTTTTTCATTCTTCTTTATTATTATATATAGTGATGTTTCTACTCGGTTCTGTTCCGCGTTGTTGTGTGAAGGGTGAAGTCATCTTGGCAAAGGCGTTAAGCACTTAAACCCATAGATTATTAAGGAGTGTAACATTGCGTGTTCCGAAACATTCCGTAATTAAACATAGAGAAAAAGGGTTAGAGAGAAGAACTATTTTTTTCATTAAAACTCATTTTCCCCTTTGTTTCAAGCTATCATGAATATAACTCCAATGTGATTGGATAAAATTTTCGGTAAGTTCTAGAGAGTAAAACAGAAGTTCTTCCACTAATATAAATTGTATGAGAGTTAGTTTAGATGAAACTTATATAACAGTGATATCTTTGTGCCATGAAAGAATAAGTAATGATTTATACAATAAGAACATGTTTTATGTACAAACTTCTCAGATAACAGCTTTAAAGAGATAGTTAAGGAAATGTTTTATGGTTAAATGTTGCTTCTAATCCTCTTGTGCCCGAATATAAATTCAGATGAGATCCATGAGGTTGTTGGCTCGGACAAAAATATGGATGCGAAGAGGGTTTGTAATGCGATCTTTTCTGGTAAGGCCCAGACACTCCAAATTGTGCCCGGACAAGGCACTTAGTGCAGATGGAAAAGACCATGGTTAAATATAAGATTTATCTGAATCGTAGTGACCCTTTTACTGTCCGTTCTTCTGAGATATCAGTCATACGTTTAAAGATCATTTAACATTACATGGGGTAAAAAAAGTTGTTCTTATCTGTTTAAACAAAGGCCGACTTAAATTATTTTAACGTAGGATTACGTTCCTCCATAACGGTCCTCAGGAAAGCAAAATTTCAGACGCTAAAACCGTCCGGCCGTACCTCACGAGTTATAATTTTGGCGCCGCGCTAAACCCAGTCTGTATCGCTTGGACAAGCAGTAAACAGTTAAACAGAAAAGTACCAAAACGCGTCAAAATTTTGACATACACACATATATATACTTGTGTGTGTATATATATATATATATATATATATATATATATATATATATATATATATACTTACGTACATAAATATAGATACATATATACATAACACATACACACATATATACATACAAAAGAAGTAAGCAACGAAAAGTAATCCTACGTTAATAACCCACGGTAGTTTCGTTAGAAGAGACTACCTGAAATATTTTTTTTATTGTCGTTCAAAGGATAAAAAATGATAAAAGATATGTATTTGGAGTGAACCATTATATACAAGAATTTACTGTATGTAAAGACAGTAAACAGAGTTTGGCTAGGAAGACTAGGCCCCCTCTAATAACCGCTTTAGTTCCCTCCGAGTTGGTTTAAAAGAGGAAATACATTAATGAAATAAATGAAAATATTTTCACTACATTTTAATTCATACTATTAAAATGTAATTCATTCATATATAGTAAAAAGATCTTTGATAGTAAGCTTTCTCATCGTAAATTTTCCCTCAAATAATACCCCACGACCATTTGAGAACTAAAATAGCTGGTAAATTGTTTGATTTTTCAAAGCTTATTGGAGAACACGTGCATTTTATTTAAACATCTATTTTTGAACGCATAAAACAGAATTTAAACAAATGTATATGTAAATGTAAAAGTATGCAAATGTATATGTAACTGTGCATATATAAGTTTCAAATAAATGCAAATGTAAGTGTTCTGAGTACGTTATTGAAGCTAGGTTAGGTTAAGTTACTGAGAACTGTAGGTTGAGTGCATTCAGTGCACTTTTGAGGTTTTTTGGGGCTTAACCCCAGGTTTAATAATTCCTCGTATATGCATGTGTTGAACACGTTTTTATAAACTTGAAGAATTTGGAAAAACATCACATTTTTATAAACTTGGTTTGACGGATCCCGATCAAAAGCTTTCTAGTCAGAAACTTTATAATTATAATTAAAAAAACTACAGTAAAGACGGCCATACAACAGGAAATCATCAAGGCAAAAGCCTGCAGGATTTCCTTGAGGATTTACTCAACTGAACCCTCGCGCATACACGTGAAATGCTTACCAATCGGGATTTCGGGGACTGTACAGTTGGGTGGAGCGAAAAAGGCGAATTTTTAATTTTTTAATTTTATCTTTATTTCTGTATTATTATTTGTTGATACAATAATAGAACATCATCTATGCCAAAAATCAGGTGTCTACGACTTCATCTTCAGGTGGCGCACGACATGAGAGGGTAAAAAAAACTCATATTTAGTATTTCATTGTAACCTCAAATGAGAGTCATATTTTAAAATTTTTGTCCCAAATTTTTTACTGTAGGTTTGTGTACTGTCCTATACTGCATTTTTAATAAAAGTTTACCAACAGTTATGACTAGATTACTTGCATTAAGGTTTACTCTTTAAGCTAAAATTTTACATAGTGTTAGACGGATGGTGCACTTCTGGACTGGCGCCATCTTACCACACATCAGAGAAGATATTAGATCTATCAACTCACCACAGTTTTCCCCAGTCTTAGAATGCTCTTCTGAAAGATCTACTGAAACTAACCCAGATAAATTTTCCATTTCAAAACCCTGCCAGCAACCAAAAAAGCAGCAAGAAGAAATGATCCAAATGAGACATAAGCTACAAAATCTAGCAACATCTTGTGATTGAACTGGGATTTCTGATCGTTCAGCAGTAATCATAGTAAATGCTGCAATGCAATATTTAAATATTATCAGTAGTGACAACTCATCAAAAGTAATAGATCGACATAAATTAGGTCGCGAGCGTCGAAAAGTATGCCAAAACCTGCAACGGTTAAGTGGCCAACAACCTATATCCTCGCTTTATGTAAAACTTTATATAAAGCTTTATATAAAACGCCGTAAAGATAAAACTTTAGTCCTGGCGAATACAGAAAATAGATCACATCGGAAGACTGAAGGACACATTTCTTTGATTTCTGAGCCAGATTATAAGTACATAGGACATCTTTTACTTGGTTCGGGTAAGTTTACGATTCAAAAATGTATAGTTGAATTGCTAGGAAAAAGTTTCGAATTTCATACATCGTTGATGCAATTGGATGTGACGGTACTGCTGTAAATACAGGACAGAAAAACGTTGTCATTGAACTATTGGAAAAATATCTTAATCGACCGGTACAGTGGCTTGTGTGCCTACTACATGCTAATGAATTATCACTCCGTCATTTTTTCACCAGCCTCGATGGTACCACGACAGGTCCAAATAGTTTTCATGAAACATTGGAAAAAGGCTTGAAAAGTGCTTAGAATATAAATGGAGACCTTTGAAGCTGTAAGTTCAGAATTGCCGGATGTTAATGCTGAATTATTAAGCACTAATCACAAATACAGTATTTATAAGAAATGTGCTCAGCTATTTCTTGTGCTATCAATCACGCCTAGCTTAGCTAACAGGTATCCAAGAAATCTAGCGCATTCCCGATGGCTGACTTGTGCAAACAGGATTCTTCGTTTATATATAGGTACAACGAAACCAACGGTCAACCTGAAAGAACTTGTCAATTTTATTATGAAAGTATACGCACCAACTTGGTTTGACATCAAGACTAAACCATCTTGTAAATATTGGCCTATCCGTGCTTTTAATATGGTTAAAAAATCTTCGTATGTGCAAAACGAGCTGAAGAGCATTGTATTAAAACTATTCACCGAAATTCATTCTTTGCACACACAGAAAATTTGTTGCTAGCTATGTTACAAGACGAAGAGTTACATATAAGACAACTAACTCTTTGCAGAATATTAAAAGCTAGAGAACAGACCAAAGGCAGAAAAGTACGCGAGTTTCGACTTCCTGAACTTCAGATCGGAGCATCACATTATTACGATTTGATAAATTGGTGGAAAGAAAATGTTACCGAACCACCAATGAGTATGAAATACAGTGATACAGAAATAAAGACTATGATTTCTTCAGGAGACAATTTCCTGTGTATTTTGAGAAGTTCCCTAGTCACACACAGGTAGTAGAACGGTGTGTAAAGCTAGTAACTGAGGCTGCATTATCTGTTTGTGGTTCAGAGGCAAGAGACGGTTATATAAGAACCAAGATAAAAGCTAATCAAGGCTTGCCACCTTTTGAGACAAAACCTCAATATTTTCACGAAAAAGAAAGTCGAAAAATTTCTGAAAAGGACACTTAAACATTATTAAGAAGGAGTCTATTGCTTAAATGCTTTTTAATATAATATGTTTAATTAGCGTAAGAAATAAAATTAAATAAAAATATTTAATTGAGTTTTATTACCAAGTTTTTAAATGTCGCCCTTTTTATACTACTTTGCAAAAATTCGATTCTAGTGCGCCACCTGAAGATATTATCAAAACAGGTTGAAATTTTGCACTTTTGCATTTTGGGCCATGGATCAATGATTGGTGATACAGGAAAGAAAAAAATAATAAAAAAGTTTTTTCGCTCCACCCTACTGTACAGTCCGCCACCGGTCCAAGGCTTCCCCGCGGAAATCTTCAAGGTTTGGACTGCGCAATCAAAACCTCAAGAATTTCCTCTACGTGTATGGGTAAAAAGATAGAAGAATGAAAATAAAAAAAAAATGAAGTAAAAAAAGTCCTAGCATTAACTTCAGACAGAAAAGATGAACTTCGAAAAAATAATGGAACGTCGTAAGGAGAAAAAAAATGTGGGGAGGAAACTTTAAAATGGCTATTAAAAGTCAATAATTACGAAAATTACTTATACGAAATTTGCTTATAATTTTATTTGAGGTGCTAAGTCAATTGTTTATTACCTCTACTATTGTTGTTCTCAGAGATAGACAAACAACCTCTCTTGAGGCAATGACACCCCTCTTCTGTGGATAGTGCAGTTGCACTATTCGTAGACACGACAACAAACAAACATTGTTGTTCTCTCATTATGTCACGACTTATGATGATTTGCTACAGGTTGGTAGTTTTATTTAAGAAAAATTCACGAAGCTTAAGTTTTAATACAACTGCGTTTGGGGAAAACTGAAACAAAATTTAAAAACCCAATGATTTTCCGATAAGGTTTTGAAAGAACACTTGTATAATAATGAAGAACGAATCACTCTCATAATGCAGTTTGTCCCCCTTTTAAATTAACTACTAAAGAAATGCTTAAAACAAAAGTGGCTATAAATACTGCAATACTATTTTTCATAGATATACAGTGGTACCTAAGTACTTGTTGTTCATTGGATCCAGAAGGCACGACGAGCACCGAAAACGACGAGTACCAAACAAATTTTTCACAGAAGGAGTAATGTAAATTGAAATAATTCATTCCCGAAAATCAGAAACTTCACATCTAACTGGGCAATTTATCAATTGATGAGGGTTTATTTTGTTTATTTTTTACAAAAACATTAAATTTCACATATAAATTAAAACAATAATTAGATAAAATAAAATAAAATTTATCTTCCCTAAACTTGTACTGAAAGAAGTTCATGGTTTATTGGAATAGTGACGAAGTAATGGTGGAGAGGTGTTACTGCTTGGAAGGGGAGTCTCCTTCCTATAAAACATCATACGCTTGCACACGAATTCTTTCTCTTTTCTGTCTCTTATACCCGCCGACCCCTGTTGTAGACTCGGATTTAGGGAGCTTCACTACAAACCTATCAAGAGAAACTTGCTTCTGCCTACGCTTCAAAATGTTTCTGAAGTGAGACATTGTTTGATCATTAAACTCGGCTTGCTAGAGCTTTGTCAAGATGATGCTTGTGAACAAAATTTTGTAATCCAAACTATTGCGGTGGAGAGGGCTATTAGTGGTGGAGAGGTGTTACTGATTGGAAGGGGAGTCTCCTTCCTATAAAACATCATACGCTTGCACACGAATTCTTTCTCTTTTCAGTCTCTTATACCCGCCGATCCCTGTTGTAGACTCCGATTTAGGGATCTTCACTACAAACCTATCAAGAGAAACTTGCTTCTGCCTACGCTTCAAAATGTTACTGAAGTGAGAAATTGTTTGATCACTAAACTCGGCTTACTAAAGCTTTGTCAGAATGATGCTTGTGAACAAATTTTGTAATCCAACCTATTCCGGTCTTCCTTTTTGTCGGGAGAGATAGGATGTTGGGGTGCCGTCTTGTCTCTTACATATTTCAGTATGTGTGACGAGTAACAAGTAAACGTTGAGTACCGAAGGAATTTTTTTTCGCGTCGAAAAGCGACGAGTACCGAGGTATGACTGTATATGGGAACTTTAAAACATTTATCACGATAAAGTTATCCATATTGGAAGCATTTTTCGGCTGCTGAAACTATTATACTTATTATAAATGACCATAAAAATCTAAGTATTTATTTTCGTCTCAGTTCAGAAAATTTACTAATTCACATTTAACTCCTCCGTTTGTTTCTGACGGGGGATGCCCACTTAAATCATTCTCGAAAAGTTTCTGACATAATGTGTCATAACTGTCTGCTATCCATGTGTTTTAAACAGATACGCAGTTACTAAAACAGTTTTCGCTGAGAAGAATATGACAAGTTTTCAAACTAATTTTTTTTCTCGGGACCGCTTATTCCAAATAATAACTTTAGGTTTGAAAATTTTAAATTCAAGTCATAGTTGGCAACTTTTCATTATAATTCTGGCTGTGTTTCAACACCGAATCACCATTCTAGAGAATTATATATTTTCATTTATTCTATTAATATACCTAACACAGTATTTTACAAAATCTCTTTTACTGTCAAACACTACACGCAATGTTTTGAGTTCTTGAAACACGGGCAATAAACCTCGTTACCGGATATTACAAGTGTTATAATTACTGCTGGTAACAGATTTGTGTATACAGTAGACTTGCTTGCTTGCACACACACACACACACATTTCTCACTCCTTTCAACAACGTCATATCTCAAAAAACAAGATTTTTCAGGAGAGTGATTTGAAAGTTTAAAAATACATTGAAATGTATTGAAAATAAATTTTAATTTTGCTCTCTAGCGGCTAAATATTGAGCGGTGAGATATGACGATCTTGCAGGGATATACTACTCTTTCAGGGCATTCTGAAAACAAGCATAACTAAAAATTGCCGATTTTTGAGATATGACGTTGCTGAAAGGAGTGAGCGATATATATATATATATATATATATATATATATAAAGAGAAAGAGAGGGGGGTAGAAAATAGACGGTTATACAACAAATTCTACCAATTAAACTATAAATAAAATGTATTTAATTAAACGGTCTTCAGTTAACTTATTGTAACGTATAAATAATATGTGAACGGAATATTCCAGTATTATATTTTAGTGTTTAGACTGCAGATTTAATATTTTTATAAGGGAATAGATGTGGTAATGAGTCATTCCATTCAGAAAGGAGAAAGTTGCTCTTATTTAAAGAGGTCAAATCCAGAATGAAGATATAATTAAAAATTCTACTTTTAACGAACTTTAAAAATTACAGTAGTACATTAGAATTATTTTTTTCCTTCTTTCGCCCATTCGTACATCATATTTTACCAAATTAGAGGATTATCTGTTCTGTCTCTTAGATCTGAGATGAGTCAGTGAAATAATTGCCTATGTTTGAAGTAAAAATTTAAAAATAATTCAACATTTATTAACATTTATTGAGTTACCTTAATAAACGTAGAAACAAATATAGAGTTTAGTCTTTATTCAGCTGCGAAAAGAGGAGGGGGCAGGGGAAATGTCATGTAAGTCATGTGCCACGACAAAAATCGTTCGTGCCACGTGATCCATAAAAAGACAAGTAACGAAATGGGAGGTATAATTAGGTTTTAATGCCTGTGCAAATAATTGAGGAATGGAAAGGGATGCGTAAAGTTTTAAATCTCGTTTTTGTAATGTAACAGGAAATGTCCGAACGCGTTCAAGTATGGCTGTGATTGAGTTTACTCTAGCAATTTAAAAATAAAATTAATTTTAAAAAATTAGAACATTTCACGTGTCATTATAAAGGTACCTCTTGTACCGTCATTTAGTCATCACTGTTTCAGAGCCCCATATATATATATATAGAGAGAGAGAGAGAGGAGAAGGTGGGATTATGGGCCCCCCTTTTGTTTTTGGCTCACTGTGTTCATACCAAAGACTGATTTTCATATTTTGGGGCTCTTACGTCTTCCATAACTCCTCATTTAAACATTCTTAAGTGGATTTTCCGTTAAATAAAATTTTAAGATGTATACAATCACATATGTGAAAAAAGTCAAAACTTGCAGGTGAGCCAAAGGGGAGGTGGGTAATATGGAACCCCAACTTTTTTCCTAAAAAACTCATTTATCTATTTATTAAACAGCTGGAAACAAAACAGAGAAAAGTTTTCAAAATGAAAAAGGGAAAGAAAGGTAATATATTATTAAACAGCTGGATCATCAAATATTATCTATATTAAAAAAACTTCAATTTTGGCGACTAAAGTCGCAAATATAAGACTCAGCTTCGGCTCCGGTGCACACAGAATGAGTCCAGTGTAGGCTCATCACACAAAGAATCCAAAGTTTTCATGTGTCATCTTTGAATGCACCTTCACACAAGATGCACGATGCGTCTTGCTGGTCTGGGCCATCTCTGTAAACATATGGGCTTGTATCCACCAAGAGGGATGAGCTCTTCCAATTGCTCCGGATGGGGCTCCATTCATATATAGTGATCCGTTAAGATATTACGAGGAAATATCATCATTGGTGGAAAATATGTTCCCCCAACACTTATGCAGCAAACCACAGTTATCAGAGAACCACGTTCAGCCGTAGTCAAAGCTCCCACCTGACGTTTTCTCTTCAACCCGATGACTTGGGAAACTTTTGACTGAACCACACTTAAACCAGTCTCATCTACATTGAAGATTCTGGAAATGATTCTCAGAACACAAGCCTTCCAGCAAATAGAAATAACCCAGCCATCTGCTCACGCGTGAATCCTTCTGCCCTTGCATATGACATCCCTGTAGGTTTTCTGATCGAAATTTGTCTGACGAGTGAGGAATCGGTTTAGCCAGTCTCTCCCTGCTGCTTCGTTTATGAAAGTGTGGGAGATATTATTGCGTTCAGCCAATTGGAACCACAATTTCCTCACATCTTGTCGAGTGAGACCATGAAATACTGACTCCATCTCTAGTAAATAGGCCACTAACTCTTTTACAGTGTAATCTGGTAAAACAGGCTTCCTCCCTAGTTTTTGTGCCAGGTGATGGCCGAATGGCTAGGGCACTGGAATTTGGTTCAGATCCTGTGGGTTCGAGTCCCACTGATGGCATTGTAAGGACTTCGCCTAAAACAAGACTGACAGCCTTTAATATTTACAAAATGCTTTATTGGCATTCTTGAAATAAATATAGGCTCTATGCAATAATTACAAAGTAAACATGATCTAAGGATAATTCGCGGGTTCAGGATATCACGAGAGGAATGCGGCAGGCTCTCCGTCTCTGGCACACGTCCGACGATGAAGGTTGTTCACACCTGTAAAAAAAAGTCAACTGCCCCCATTTACATCAAGGTGGCGACTATATATCCTCACAAAAATCTGTGGGTGGTTGAAGCGGGCTCTTTTTGAATTCCTTTCTGTAGACCGTCTTCAAACCATTCCGCGTCTTCCGCTAAAGGCTAAATGATTATCCGCGGGACAGGCTTTGTCTGCAAGGAGGGGGATTTCTTACAGAAGACGGCTTCCTAATTGTCCGATGGCGAAGCGGCGTCTGCCACAACTTGGTGACAAAGCGACTGTCACCGATGAATACGGTAGGTTGATAATGGACGTCTTGCCGCTAGGCCCTCTCAGGAATTCCGGGTGTGAAAAGAGGCGCAAAGTCATTACAGCATGGATGTTTGTAGCCGTCTGGAATCGGCTTTAAACTGCAGGTCCCTGTCTAACTAGCCCTCGTATAACAAAAGTTGACCGTAGCGCTCCAAACCAAAACCAAACCCTAGTTTTTGTATAACCAAATCTGCTGCTGGCTTATCAAGTTGTGAAGCCAATAATCTCAAAGTTATTCTTGATACACCAAACACTCTGGCAGCCTTCTTTAGTCCCATTTCTCCGCATCTTAGTTTCTGGATAGCCTCAACCATCTTCACTCTATCCCAACTTCTGCGCACTACAGCGTCCTTTCTAGCAGGAGATTTCTTCTCAACTTGATTTCTTAACTTCCAGAATAACCGAAAAGGATTAGAAAACATGAAAATAAAATGTATCACAATGAAATCATCTGTAGAATCGCATTTTCTCACGGAAACATTATTATTACATCATCGAAACCGGTTATTCGTAATATGGACCCGGGTCCATAATCCAGCACCCAGGGATCCATATTTCAAACATCGCCATCTTGGAAACAAACTCATTTTTCACATTATGAATTACATCGAATTTAATTTCGAGCTAGGTCAAAAGGAACTTCATGTCGTGTAGAATAAGGCACAGGAATCAGTTTTTACAAAACATAGTAGTAGATATGTAAAATATTCACCTTTACTTTCCTCAGAAAAAGTTTGAAAACTCGAAAAACAAACAATTGGCCACAGATCGTAGATATTAAGGGGGTCCATAATCTCACCTTATTCCCCCCCTCTCCCTCGTTATATATATATATATATATATATATATATACACACACACACACATACACACACACTCTATTTTCTCGAGATATACATGCTCAACAGGATTGTGACATGTATCAGTGGGATATTGCAAACATTCCCACGTAATTTAAATCTCAGAGGGAACGACGCATTATACGCTGATCTGCAAACTGCAGTGCTTGAAGTGGAGATCGACCTTAATGAATGTATTGTGCCTATCTATCATTAGACATTTTAATGAAGTAATGTCAATGATTTTACAACGTGTGTGTGTTAGGAGGGGGGGATTATTTTGTTACTGAATGTTATTTACTCACGCATCGTTCGTAATATTGACTAGTTTAATTAGGATTCAAATATCAAAATGCGAAAAATTGTTTATGGCGCAGGCTGTTATTAATGAAATGTTGGACAAAATCAACTATTTTAAGTTCAAACTCAATATTTGTAACACCAGGAGTTAGAACATTATCAAACCAGTCAATAACTGTACATCCCCCTCTTTTTTAATGCACTCACAAAATAAAAATAAATTAAATAAATTAAATAGATTAAAACTCATTCACCGGAACTGTAAGTAAGGCGATGATACAGCCAGTGGTTAAGTTCCGACTCTTCATCGCCTAGAAGTTCACTTGATGTACGATACCGGTTACTCCATTACTAACCACAAGAAGCAACTTAAATATAAGTGAGAGAGAGCAGCGAAAGGGGGCTGTGCTGACCACCCCTACGTGAGTCCATTACCCATTCTGATGGACTCCCGGCCCCATAATGACATTGCAGCGAGTTATGGTGATTTGCTTCTTTTTCCTGGACGCGAAAATGCGTTAATAATTGATGCAGGGATGCAACTCTTCGTACATAATTTACGAAAGCTCTTGGCCTGGGGGAGTGCGTGAATCGGTCATCTGGCCATCTTTAACCCAGCCCGCCGTCTTCTTCTACCCGGCACTCCTGTTTTTTTCAAATTTGTTTTCGGACATGTCATCTCTCGTTGCTCTATTAAATCCTTTATCAAAAAGTCACCTTAAAAAGAAGTTCTAAGAAAGAAATGAGTGGTTATTGTGTTGTATATTATTTAGACCTGACACATTTGTCAATTTAAGCACCGGGCATTCTTTCTCGAAAATTGTCATCGTGACTGTACAGCTTTCCTTTTTTAGTTTGAGGTTGTATAAATAAATAAAGTAGAAAAAAATATGATCTTAAGAAGTTAAAAAAGAAAGTTTAAATTGACATCAAGTTATAAATTTAAAATACATGTTAGCATCAAGTGATCAGTTTGTAATATTTACCAGCGAACATGTTTCTATAAACAATCAGTAATTGGATTCTTGTAAACTCTTTCAAATTAGTAAAATAATGCGGTAGATAGCAATAGATATTCAATTGATCAACAAAATACAGAAGTTATCACAAAGTGTACTATGACCGTGAAACTAACCTTAAGGTTTCAAAGGAAACCACAATGAAATCTTTCGTACAGATAAGGTGCATTCTCCTCATCTTTAAAGAGAAACTCTATTATTTTTTGTGCAAAATCATGCTGACGTACAAACTTTAATATGAATAAAAATTTAATTTCTGTTAAAATTATGCAAATAAAAGTTTTTTAAATGAATTTTTAAATTATTGCAGTTTTCCTCAGTTTAAAAAAATTTATAAGATTAATGTGAATACCAATTTTCCGCTACAAATTAATCACCATTCCGAACTCACCTTCCACAACAAAATACTGCTCTGTTCTGACAACTTTTCCTGCCCCTCCTAGTTTTGTTAGTAAGAGATTTAGCTCAGTTATTTGAACGTCAAAGAAATATCAATACACGCCTCAACTACAAGTTCTTAGGTAACAGTTTTTAACATCGAATTCCTTTTCAATGGATGGTTGGTTGGTTGGTTGTTTAGGGTTTTTTGGCGCAAGGTCCAGAGAGGACATGCTGCGCCAAACACATGGTATAACCCCAAAAAACATAGGTCAGCAATTTAAAACCACAGACCAGTGTAAAAATGCTAAAAGTATGATTTATAAAACAGAAGTGATGTATAAGGTGATATAGACGATGAAAGGGGATTGATATATAATGGTGATAAAACCCATGACATAAAAAATGGATGAAAATATAGACAAGCAACAGTGGTAAAAGGAGGGATAAGAACAAAAGGTTAAAAACAGCGAAACAGTGAAAAGTAGACGGTGATAAAAACATTAAAAATTAGTAGATGTTAAGGAGTTATATGAAGCAGGTGATAAAAAGCTGTCATATACAGCAGGTAATAAAATCCGTCTTATGATACTAGAAATAGAAACAGTGATATAAAATAGTCATAAAATAAAACAGAGTAAACATGGCAATAGCAAATAAATACAAAATTGATTAAAGTACAAAAAAGCAAAAAGAAAAGAGAGAAAGAGAGAGGAGTTAGGACTCCTCAAAAACAACATTTTCTTCTTCCTCGGATACATACAATTTTAAATCTGCATTGTCCGCGAGCCTGCGGACGTATTGATTATGTTTGAAAATGTAACTTGGATCTTTCGCTTTCCTAGAAAGACCAATACACTTTCTAGGAACGGCTACTTTTTTCCTACTTTGGTGTTTAGGAATTGGGGAGTTCATATCTAAGTGATAAGAACATGACGGATTGGATGTGATAACATTTTGATCGGCGGGAGTTTGAACAGTTTTGGGTTTATTGTTTTTAGATGAAGTAGTCTGCTGAGGTGTGTCTGTTTTTTGTTGTGTCCTTTGATTTGGTTTTCTGGATTGAGTATGTTCATCAGCTGGAGGTGGCGAAGATTGTTTACCTTTTCTGCCATATGCAGAAAGAGAAGTGATACCTAAAGAATTAGGTGAATTAGAACTCTTTTTTTCCAATCTAACGGGCGAGAAACAACAGGTTCGGTTTGCGTGCATGTAGATTTCATTACTTTTTTACCAGCGGAGGTTGCCGAAGCACAGGATAAGCCAACTGTTGGAGTTCTTGAATCTATTATTTTCCTTGCTTCAGTATAAGAGATATTTTGTACGACTTTTAATGTTTGTACCTCTTTCTCTTTTAGCCACTTCGGACATGACCGAGAGTAGGAGACATGGTCGCCGTTACAGTTTACGCATTTGGGTATACCAGTACAGTTGTCACTGGTGTGGCCAACATCTGAGCAGCGGGCGCAGGTAATGGTACCACGACAGGACATTTTCGAATGCCCGAAACGTTGGCATTGAAAACACCTCAATGGGTTAGGAATGTATGGGCGCAAGGGGTTCCTAACGTAGGCCATATTTATATGAGACGGAAGGCTTGGTGTGTCGAACGTTAAAATGAAGTGCTTCGTGGGAAGCATCTTCTCACCTCGACGAATAATAATTCGACGCACCGCAGACACATGTTGGTCAAGCAGGTTCTCCAAAATCTCATTTTCTGGAGTATGAAGAAAGTCGGAATCCGAAACAACACCGCGAGACAAGTTCAGGTACACATGTGCAGATATAGTTACCGGATACTGACCAAAGGTGAAAATTTTAGATAACTGTGTTGCTTGTTGATTGGAAGATAGTTCAACGAGAAGGTCACCAGAACGTAACTTTTTAATAGATTTCACTTCTCCGGTAGTTGCCATAAGAGTCTTATGCATTAAAAAGGGAGAAACATCAGAAAAAGTACCGTTGCTGCGTTTTATAATGAAAAATCTAGCTTGTGGGAGACAATTGACATTTTGTTGCGGTGACTTATCTCTCACCGTGGGATTTTGAAAAGAAGAATCCATATGAAGGGGGCTTAAAATTCAGTTCCCGGCCGCACCACCCACCACGGAGTCCAACAAGGGGATGCAAATACGTGCACCAGTGCTAACCGAGAACTATACGCGAGCGAAACGACCCTGAAACGACCTCCACCCTTAACGAGATGTCCAGAAATCGGAACTATGGCTTAGTTCCTAGCCGAAGACAAAAGTCAACTACCAGCCGATTGATACAATAGGGAACCACTATGTACCTCCCGTTTACCTGAAGCGGGGGCCAAAGAAGTGTATTGGGATACCAAAACTGTCCCTCAACTGCCAGGACTCCCTTTTCCAGGAACACGGGTCTCCACTCACGGCAAACACGTGGGTGATAAAGACCTCAATAGAAGCAAGAGACAACATAACGGAAACAGCTTCTAATGAGGTGCCCTCGCCTCCGAAGAGGAACCACACCGAGGGAGAAAAAAAGAAAATAGTAGAAGGAAAAGAGGAGAGGAAAAGGGAAAGGAGAGATAGTTCGCTGGGGTACCTCGGGATTGCGACACCCGTGTTTACCTAAAGTAGGTAAACCCCTGAGGGGACTTTTCAATAGAAAAATCTGACCTTGAACGAAAATTCTCACCAATTTAGTGAAACAAAACGGGAAAAATGAAAAAGCTTAATAAAATTCACTATAATTAACACACACACACACACACACAAAAGACTCTATTTGATTCGAAAGCAAATTAACTTGTTTTGACATCTTCAAACACTTTTGAGAATTATGTCTTTCTTTTTTTTTTACGACTGTGAGATTTTAATTCAGGTACCCCTATGAAATAAAAAACTTTTAAAACATTATTGATATCCTGCCATTTTTAATTTTCTAAACTTGTGCCCCTTGAGGCTTGTGTGTTCCTCATATCATCATTTGTATAGGGGATCATAGAAGCAATTGTATGCATATTTTGATACAGGTGATGAAGTGAGATAGTCAAGAGGCACCGAAAAATGATCCTACAAGGAGACTTCTGAAACTACACATTCTCGTGTTTCACGGAGAGGTTTGTTGGAAAGCTTATAATGGTTCGAAAACTTTATTGGTTCACCTTTAACTTCCTTCTTTAAATTAGACATTATTAGGAGAAATAAAGAGATTGTTGTAAATCGAGAAAATTCAACAAATTAAAAATTTCTGAGCAAATTAAAATCTTCTCAACAGGACAAGAAGAATATACTATTTGTTATATTGTTCTTGTGCGATATGAACTCAACTGATTACAAGATTTTTTTTATTAATGACACATTAAGCTTCAGTATATTTATTCAGTCTATTTAGACTTGACATTTGTTTTTATATGCTTGCCAATTTAAGTACCGGGCATAGACACAAAAGACACAAAAGATATATATATATATACACAAAAGACTGATTTTTCTTAAAAATGATCAGCAACGTTAAACGATCATGGGCGATTAAGGAAAGGAGTTTAAATGTAATGAACGGTTTTTGTTTGTAAAACATTAATATGCTTCAGTCTATTTATATTCAACAACATTGTAAGCTCATGGGCATGTAAGGAGAGGGAAAAAAATTTATAAAATAAATATGACATTTGTCACTTTACGGTTTTCAGTTTTATAAAATATTTCTTAGCAAAATAAGGGCGATAAGTGTTTTCTCAAATTTACCTTACATTCATATTTATAGGATGCATTGTATATATTATACTTATTGCACGGTAGTATTTTTGATGAAAATTTGATGACTTATTTTATTATATTAACTATTATTTACTTATTATTTTATTATTCTATTAACTTATTTTATTACTTTATTAACAAGTTAACTAATTAATATACGCAATGCTGTCATTTAAATACCTGTTTTGGTTGATCTCTCGAGCTAACACAAAAAAGAGGGGTTACGATATATATATACAGGGTTCAATTTGAGGCAGAACGACGTTCCGGTACCTATCTTGAGGGGAAAAAATTACGATAGTTAAAAGCATTTATTTAATCACATAATTACTCTGCTATTTTTAGTGAATGGGCCCGGCCTATTTTATATATATATTGTGACGAATCCATTGATTCTCACAATTTAGAGCAAAACCCTCTCATTCAATTCACGTCCGAACAGAAGACAACCATGTAATCCCGAGACGACGCAGCAAGACAACAGAGCGGAGGAACAAAGCGCTTCCCGACAATGCAAATCTGGACGCGAGGCGGCAGTATGTCTGAGATTTAGACATAAAGTTGAAAGGTCATTAGTTCTGGTCAGCCCCTTGATCGATGATGATCGGGGAAAATTTAGCGACGTAAAGCAATCAGCTGATGTGATGACGAAGGAAGTGGCTCACCAATCGGACCTCCGAAAAGTGATGTCACTTTAAAGGCGCCAATTAAAACCCTTTTAAATATCGAGCGATCGCAGCGCTAGAATTACGAGTTGCGTCGCTGCGAACTAAAAAAAGGCAGATAGCTCCTAGACCTGCGTCCAGAAGGCAGCTACTCCGGCATGCAGCCGTGATTAAGAATTTTTCCTAAGTCCTTGTGATTGGCAAAGTAATTGGACATCCTGTCGACCGCTTCCAGACGAAGCGAATTTGTTGAAATAATATTCTAAGTCCTTGTGATAGGCAAAGATTTTCTCGACTCCCTGTCGACTTGTTTCCAGAAGGAACTGTTATAGCTATTGGAGATAGCTCATTTCTTTAGATCCCAGACGGATCTGTTCGATAGATTATCAGCCGAGACTTCTAGCAGAAGTAATTGCTGTGCGTCCTACTGAGCTTCCGTGTAAGAAGAAATAGAACTCTAGTGTTTAGACTCTGAGTGCCTATAATATAGACTGACGTTCTGCAGCTGAACTTGTTTCCCGCACGTCATTTAGAGTGTATAATCTACTGTATTGGTAACAACCTTTCATCGAATTCATCTCATTGTAAATAAACCATTTCGTTTAATATATTATTTGATTGTATCGTCGTCTCTTACGCTACCATTCGGCGAATTCTTTACAATATATATATATGTGTGTGTGTGTGTAAGTAAAATTTGGAAACCCCCCCCCCCCACACACACACACATTCCGAAAGGTTACAGTTCCGACACCTTTATTTCCAGAAATCGAGCACTGCATATATATATATATATATATATATATATATTTATTTATATCTATCTCTCTCTATATATATATATTAAAAATGGAAAGAAGTATTTCTTTTCAGTTTATATAATGTGTGATAATAGATAATGTATAAATATCTAACTTGCGTAATAGGTTATTGGAAATATTTTTCTTCTCAGATGATTTATCGATTTTTAGCTCTTACGCCCCAGGGATTGTCTGTTAATTTTCTTCTTTCTTTCATTTCGCAGTTCAATACACGTGACTAAACTGCGAAAGTTTTAATTATTGATGAGAACATGAAACTCACCCACTGAATTTAAAATATTTTTTTGTATACCTACAGTGAGTCGAACGAAATATGTTTTCCTCGGTGAAAACCAGGAACGCATTTCCTATGTCTCCGTACTCGACAGTTATTTTATCAAATTACAATTTACAGCACTTACCTCCCTAGTACACACAAATTTTCAAAGCGAGCTCTTGAGAAATTGAAATTTATATTAAACACTTATACTAACATTCATTTTGCTATAGTTGTTTTAACTTCCAAAGTGATATAAGCACAAAGGTTTGAAACAGCATCTAGTATTTTAGCAAAATATACAGATAATATGTCTGTACTTTTTAATCAGATCATTTTGCAATAAATTTTATTCATAAAATATCAGTCTTTACTTTTCGTTTACATCATTAAAAAGATAAAATTTTCAGCGTCAAAGATAGTACTGAATGGAATGACTGTACTAGATCTAGTAATGTGTTTTTTATTCAACTTTAGTCATATAAATTACTAATTCCTCGATCTTTGGAATTGCTCGTGTGTTTTACGGTATAACTGGTACACATTATCAAAATACTCTTATCCAACGCTAGCTAAAGAAAGTATTCAAGTAGTCCAGTGTCTTTTTTTATCCACGCTTATTTAAGTTCTTAAGGGAAGAAGCAGATCTTTACAAAGTAACGAGATTTGTTCACCTGGCTCTTATGTCAGCACTAGCTGAAAACCCGCACTTCGCTACGGAGTACATTCAAAGTAAATACAACGGTCAATGTATACAATTAATGCCAAATAAATAAATAAAATAAATATATATATATATATATATATATAATAAATACGACGATCAATGTATACAATTGATGTAAATATATATATATATATATATATATATATATATATATATATATATATATATAATTCGCAAGGGATATTTTTATGGACAAAATAATGTAGAAGAAAATATTCAAATTAAATTTAATATAAAAAATACTAAAGAATATAGTACAGTTAATGTAGTACAGTTTGTAGAACATTTCTTTTACTGTACTAGGGGCTTCGCCCCTAGGCTCGCTACGCTCGTTCCTCTGATGAATCAAGTGAATGAATGACTCAATAGTTGTTTACAGCGATTGAGTCATTCATTTGTTTACAGTTGAAGACTCCCCCCCTCCCGGCGAAATGGATGAAGCCCGCCTATGGGTGAAAAATTGGATCTTCTTTCGTGTCCTTCTGCAAAGGAAGCGAATGAGAAGATTTTTTTGAAGTATTTCTTTAAAATTCAATTAAAAATCGAAATTTTAAGATAGAGACTTGAAATGAAGTTTATATGAATGAGAAAGCTTTCATCTTCCAGTTGATATAAATATTTTTTTTGTAACATAATAAGTCTGAGAGCATCGAATTTATATATCTCGAAACGCATAAATTTTTCCAAAAAGTGGGTTTTCAATTTTAATAAAAATATCAGTCTGTTTTAAATTATTTTTAAACAAATGAGGTCTTGTTTGAAGGAGAAATGTCTGTAGTCTTAGATTGTAAAAAAAAAAATTCTACGATCCTTTTTTGGCGAGTTATCGTAATCTGAACATGAAAAAGTCAATATTTTCCCACAAAACATAAAATTAAAAAAAAACTTAAAGTCCGACGAATATGAGACATATCTTACTTTCTTCCCCACATTGTTCTGCATCGATTGGTATCGGTCTCGACCCCATACCCCCAGCGGTTTCGGAGGAGATAGCGTGACAAGCTTTTGACAGCGGCGTTGCCGGCAGCGGCAGCGGCAGCGCCAGTTACTTTTTTTAGAATAGAGAGATTTTAATATTTTTTTTGTTAATGTCCAATCGTCTGCCGCATTATCAAGAAAAAAAATTTCTTTTGTTTTCTTTTGTCTTTTTGTCTTCTTTTTGTCTTTCCTTTTGTTTGTTTGTTTTCTTTTGTTTTGTAAAAAGTTACAAAAAAAAAGCTTAAAAATTTAATTTTAAAAAAATCTAAGAAGAATTTTTGAAAAATCTTTCTTAGTGCACCCCTACACTATAAGAAGAATCGCCATGCAAAATTTCAACCCTTTAGGTCCAGCGGTTTGGTTTGTGCGTTGTATGTCATTCAGTCAGTGAGTCAGTTACGGAACTGTTTTATATATATAGACTAGCTGAAAACCCGTACTTCGCTACGGGGTACATTCAAATTAAATTCAACGGTCAATGTATGCAATTAATGCCAAAAATAAATAAATATATATATATATATATATATATATATATATATATATATATATATATATATATATATATATATAATAAATACGATGATCAATGTATACAATTGATGTAAAAAAAAAAAATATTTATAAAAAGAATCGCAAGAGATATTTTTATAGACAAAATAATGTAGAAGAAAATATTCAAATTAAATCTAATAGGAAATATTAAAGAATATAGTACAGTTAATATAGTACAGTTAAATTAATAAATAAATAAATAAATAGTACAGTTTGAGGAACATAATATCTTTAACTGTACTTTAATATTTTTTTGGATAATGTCCAATCGTCTGCCGCATTAGCAAGAAAAACATTTTTTTTGTCTATTTAGTTGTTATGCACGTGACGATAAATTTATTTATTGTACCAGAAAAAGAAATCACGTGATCGGCATTTAATAAATTAAATTCTAAAAATGAATCTTTAAAAATTCTCCAAAAATCAGAAAATGGAGGTAAAGATTCGAAAAAGATCTCATTTTAAAGGAATTTTTACGATCTTTCCCGTGATATAAATTTTATAACCCCAAATTATTATTTTAAATGTAAACTTAAAAAAAGTTACTAAAACAGCTTAAAAATTTAATTTAAAAAAATCTAAGAAGAATTTTTCAAAAATCTTTCTTAGTGCACCCCTACACCATAAGAAGAATCGCCATGCAAAATTTCAGACCTTTAGGTCCAGCGGTTTGGTCTGTGCGTTGTATGTCAGTCAGTGAGTCAGTTACGGAACTGTTTTATATATATAGATATATAGATTAGCAATCGTACTAGGAAGGAGACTTCCTAGAAGAGGACAAATCTCATCTTTTGACAATTTCTACGACCAAAAGAGACCCCAATAAACATTCAAGCCCCCATTGCGGAAAAACTACTTTGTTCTAGCTGAAATTTTGTTACAACAGTTGCCGTTGGTAATGATGCGGAACCGTATTCAGCTTAAAAATGCAAGGCATTAGAAAAATCTTCTCTCGCGGTACCATAACTCCGTTTAGTATTTCCTCATACGTTTGAGCGAGTCACAAGTGACATAGGGCTAGCTAGATGAACTCACAGATCTTCGATTCCAATGTTGTGCCATGGAGAATATTCCACCCGGTTTTTTTTAAAATCTCAAATTGGAAATGCATAATTTTGAATTCTATTTTTTTTCTCACCTGAAGGTGATGTTTAAGTAATGAACGCGTAGTTTTTGTAATCTTAAACTATCATATTCTGTGTTTTACCGGACATTATGCTACTGACAAAATGTTTAAATTTTCAATGTTCAAACTTTTGTTACAAAATTAAAATAAAAGAATTTCGAAAAACAAGCACATTGCATTTCAATAACTGTTTTCGAGTGAAGAAGACAGAACTTAAGAACATGCATTTATTATTCTGGGATCAGGAAAATAACTTACAGGAAAATTACCTATAGCTTAACATTGCGATTGAAGATCTGTGTTGTCAATGACGTAAAGCCTTAAAAAAGGGACATAAATTTCAGAAGACTTATTAATGAACGTTTGGGTGAGAATGATGAAATCTGTTGATGCAGATGATCTAAAATACAATAATATGATCCGGATCTTATGACATAAATATATCCCTGGGCACTCTTCCCAAGTTTTCTCGCTGCAAATATCGTCTAGATCAGTCTTAAAAAAGAAGTTCGAGGTAAAGATCAGTTGCATTCAACAACTTCAACCAAATGCAGTATATAACTGTTCTTCCATGATTAAAAAAAATGCATACACCATTTCAGGCCCTTCAACATGATGCCATTAAACACACGGGAATATCAAGACACTGTAAGAACTTTGTCTATGGAATTCTGCGACCTTGAGATCTCCGAAACGGCTGTAGTAAAATCTTTAACTACGATTAACATTTTACGTTTGTGCGCTCACTCTGATAAAAAAAAGACAGTTAACTAGAATCACACGATAGTATGGTATATCTTCATGCTTTTTCTCCCACAGTGGACTTCGAAGCAACTTCGAAGCACTGACGTGGCATCTAAAAATAATTGTTTTCATAAAAAGGTGTCTCCAAAAGGGAACGTATCTAAGCAGAGGGAAGTCTATCGCGAGTGATCGCAAACAAACTACAATGAACATGTCTTGGACAATTTTACATTGAAAATAGGTCATAGTAACTGAATATTATGAAAGAGAGATGCGCTTTCTTTATATTTCAGATATTGCTATAAGTCCATAGTGGTAAGTTTATATATATATATATATATATATATATATATATATATATATATATATACACACACACTAATTGAAAATGTGGTTTTATTTGGGTACGGCTAAGTTCGTCTTCATTGAGGGCTGATTGGCAATAACTTAGTAATGATCAAATTATTGACAAATTGATGGTGAATTTAATTTCTTTAGCTGAAAACTTTCAACTCGCAGTAATAACCTGAAAAAAAAATGTTAATTTTGTTGATCTCAACGTTAGTATAATAACTAAAGTTTAGAGCTGATAAAACCACGAGGTTCCTTAGTACATACTGCCTTTTTTAAAACTAATATTAGGAGGTGTTTTGGAGCTGTTTAATGCCGTAATCTGTTGTTTCCTATGACCACCTTTTTCACATTTACCATTTTGTTTATTGGTATCGTAGGCGCTACTGATGAGGAGACAGTACTAATGCTATTAGCCAACAATAGCTAAATATTCCCTGTTCTTTCTTTTTCTAAAAAAGTTCAGTTAGATTTATTTAAGTTAAATATCGTAGGTATATACAGATACGTTATTTCATACTTAAATATTACTTGTTTTTACTCGTATAAGGTAACAGTAACAAAACCATTCACCTATCAGTCACATGAGTCCTCGAGGTTAGACAATTTTTCTGTATTTGATATTTGTTTGGTGGAAAAAGCGAAAACATCAGTAAAATAGAAATAAATATTTACTATCCGGTTTAAAATATTTTCATGGACTTCTGAAATTTCTTGCCCATCCATACAAATATATTAGCATAAACTTTTAAGGAAAGAAAGCTAAAACTTTATTCATTTATTGATTTCATACTGAACTCTTGGCAAAATTTATATTGAAAAATTTATTTTTACAAAGACGGAAATTTTTCCTTTGCTAGAGCTGTAAGTACACTAATACTTAAAGACTATGTAATAACTGTACACATATTTTACCAAATATGAACACTGAAATGCTATTCTTTCTGTCCATGCCATGTCAACTGAGTGGTATGTAGCAGTCCCCCCCCTCACACACACACGTACACAAAGTGTCCATAGTATGACATCGCTGTAAAAGAAAAGCATATTCAATTCTCGCAGATGGAAATGCATTAATAAAGAAATAAACCTCTATTTCATACGAGAGGCATTGCTTGTTGGAACTTCAAATGTGCGATCTCTAGATGGCGCTGCAATGGACTCTCTCTTAATGTACTAATATAACAATGTACTGATATTCCAATGTACTAATAAGTACAGTGGAACCTCGATCTGTCGTTTTTCAGGGGACCTATTGCATTGAACGATAATTGCGGAAAAACGATAGATGCGGGAACATAGAGAAATATTATCGGAACTGGATGAAATGAACGACATATGCGTGAAAACGATGATTCGGGGAAAGATCGATCGAGGTTCCACGTTATTGGGGTTTTACTAGTGACTTGGAGACTAGGTTCAACAATGGAGTTCAATGATTCGAATCCCAATAATAATATCCTTGTTTGTGATGTCTGTAGAACAGAAAACAAATAATTATGTGTGGACTCTGCTGCTTCATTAGAAGTCTGAATCGGACAATATATTTGCCACATTGCTTTTACTTCTAGTCACCTCTAAAAGTTTGGGTCCTCCGATGCCAGTTGCAAGCAATCTTTTTTCAAAAGAAAATCCACTTAAATTAAGAAGTAAACAAAAATTTTAGGGTACGGTGGCCCATTTGGCATGAACAGCGGGCCAGTGATCTGAGCGTCCCTGGTTTGATGCTCGTCTCTGCAAACCCACCGCCGTGTTCACTAATAGTGGCCGGGGCACGCAAAAAAGGGCGTGGCTGCAATGTCCTCCAAGTTCTCAAATTTACCTCTGGAGGTGCGGGGTCAAGTGTTCCGGTCTTGTCACTTGACTCGGTTCAAAATTACGGGACCGGTCAGTTAGCCAAGTTGGACTCCGACCCTTGTGGTGCTAATTCAAAACAGGAGCCACACCTTCATCACCCATAGCCTTCGGGACTTGAACTGATGTTGCTCTCGGTCAAATGGCACAAGCAACAACGGAAATTTTATTTCACTTAAATACATAAAAGTAATTTTAAAGTAATTTTAATTATAATTAGGAATAAAGTAATTTTAATTAGAATTAGGAATAAAGTAATTTTAATTAGATTTTGGAAGAGACGGGATCCTAAAAGGAAACTTCTGTGTTTCATCGAGTAGGTGTTGTTGCCAACTCGATACATCTCGAGTAGGGGAAAGTAATGAATGACACATCACATCATATAAAATTAATGCGCCGCATGATGCATCGAACAGACTTTGATAGCGACAGTTGAAGTGTAATTTGTAACAACATAGAAAACCATGTTTTATAAAAATTTTGCATTGGATAGGAGAGTCGTTCATTTTTTTGCGAAAAACCGTTTTTATATAAATCACATTAAAAGTTCGCATTCTTTAAGAATACTGAGATTAAAATATAAATAAACATCATAGATACTTTAAAATTTTCTTACATATGCCGAGTTTAAAAGCATTTTTTTAAAAATATAGCTTTAGCACAATTTTCTATGAGCTGTATTAGAAATGGACTTCAGCGACAAGTAAAATAAAGTTGCGAAGTAAATTAAATAATAACTTTTATAAGCTCTTAACTTTGAAATTCACCCGCTATATACTTCAAAAAATAATATAAACTTTTGAGTTAATAAAATATAAAGAAAACATTGGTAAATAAAACTTTTTACAGCTCTAGAATAATATAACTAATTACTTGACTAAGCCCTGATAAAAAGCCCTGATTTTCAAAAATTTAATTCACCTGTTTTACACTTTAAAGGCTACTGAAAGCTCTTGAGCAAAATAAAAACAGAAGAAAAGGAAAAGCAGGTCAGTAAAATTGTTCACCTGACAGACTTTACTTGGAGGAATACATGTAGGATCTACTGGGACAAAAAGCTCCAAAAAGTGCTTAAAACACAAAGAATCAAGTAATTAGGTAAAATAAATTAATATAAACTTGCAGACATTACTGCTAAAGCAAAAAATTAAAAAAAAAGCAATATGACTATTAAATGTAAAACTATACAGTTACTGTACAGTACGATAGAAACAACTATTTGAATAGTTCACAAGAAATATATCTTCTCCTGTAGCACCACCATCACCAATAAACTCAAAGATATAATTTTTTGAATAGCATGATATTTAAGAAAAGTAAACCATGATTCTGTAATTACTCTTTGCCCCCCCCTCCCCCAACCAACCACAAAAAAGGCACCCCCCCAAAAAAAAAAAACTTGTAATTTAAAAAGGCAAGCTATATCGAAGAAATAAACCACTTGTGAGACCAATTACCTCAACCCACATAGATGAGCGAAGCGAAAACTAGGGTGAAGAGTTCAGTTAAACTACTTAAACTTCTAAACATGAAACGCTGCTTGAGCAGTAGTTTTCATCGGTTACATAATTTGTATTTATCTTATTTAATAAATTTATTTCCAACTGTCTTTGCATTTGCAAGTCTTCAAACTACATACATATAATGCTTAGAAATTTCATTTTCTTAAGGACTAACTGTAAAAAAACCCGAAAGCTGAAAGAAGGGAAAGTAATACAAATACTTTCACAATAAAGCATAATTTCAGTATTTTTCCGTTAAAGGAAATAAACGTTTAAAACACCAATTATGAAAGCAACCTGAAAAGGCAAGGACTCTTAATAATTATTATGGTTTTTCCTTGACAACGCTTAATTCATCGAACGAAGGATTGCTTCTGAAAGGTACCCGCGCTAAGATAAACATGTCTTGGACTTTAAAAATAAAACTTCAAGTTCACGAAAGGAATAACGACTGCGTGCAACTCTAAGCAAGAGTTGAGGGAGGAAAAAAATATGGGATCATATTCCGACTTTATAGGGGAAAATGCGGCTAAAAAATTGTGAATGTATCGAGAAAATTTCAACTGTATTGCCACAAACTTTTCACCAGATCTTACTACTAACTTCCCTTTTTTTCAGAAACTAAACACTTGACCCCCACAGCCAAAATCCACGGACTGCAGTATTAGAACCACTGAATCACAGGTAAGAACATCGTATTTGCTAAAGAATCTAATAAAACCTAGAAAAGTCTGCTACATCTTTCTTGACAAGACAAAAATTGTCATGAAGATTTATGAAAGGGTCTCTGAAAATGCTAAAAAAGCAATATAAATTATCCATATTCTTTAGATTTCTGTGACATGGAATTCGACTTTGTAAATATATTTTCTTATCTCATAGTCTTGATACAGCATTGATTCGGTTCCATGCACATTTTTGTGTAACTGTTTTATTATGTATGTCCTAAGATGTATGTGTGTTTGGGATCGCGCCTGTGGCTTATTTTGTACCGGTTTCTGGAAGAAAGGTATGTACCTCCCGGAGGCAAATTTAGCTTATCGTGTAGAAAGGTTTTGTGAAAGAATAAAGGAGTGACTTGCCACCCCTTCTCGGCTGTAAAGGGGTCTTAGCGTCCCCATAGCAACGGCCTAGTAACATCTTTTAGCCAATGAGAGCTGAAAGGTGTTTGTTCGAGGACATAGCTGACCTCTGCTCTCCCCGGTTCTAAAGAAAAAAAAACGTTTTTTAGCGAGTTGAAGAATAAGCAGCGACAGTGAGAGGACCTCGTGGTGTCCCGTTCTTGAACTATCAGCCATTTTTTTTCTTGCGTGGCCGATTCCGCTGGTCGACTTAAGAGAAACGAGATGCTACAATTTCAAACGAGGGTGGTGGTAAATCATAATTATTTGTGTTATATTTATCAGGAGAGAGCACGGCTCTAATCTATTGTATATAATTTGAATTTTATGTGTTCTAATAATCTTTTTTAATGAATGATAACAATTAATATGATTATTTCTGTAACTGTTTGTAATCAGTGTTTAAATTAATGTTAAGTAATATTAAGAGAAATTAAATGGTAACATTAGGTATTAAATTTGAGTTCGTGTCCTTTAGTTATTCTCAGACATGTGTCAGAGTGTATTTCTCAAATTTATAATTTAGCAAAAAAAAAAAAAAAAAAAAAAAAAAAAGCCACTATACAAAATATTCTAATTATTATATGTTCTAACTTAATTTAATAATTTCTTACATAAATAAAGACATGGATACATGCTATTTTATTGATTGCATCTTTATTAATTGCTAAAACATTGCATATCACTCTAGTATTGAGGCTAATAAGTACAAAATAAAAAAAAGAGTTATTGGAGATTAAACTTTAAAACAGTACGAAATTGTAGTGGGTGATATTCTGATATTTTAAGTACACTACATGTTCTCTGATATCTATTTAATAAAAAAAGTACTGCAATGTGAATATATATATATATATATATATATATTTGCGCATGAATTTCATTTTATAGAATACTTAATACGAACTGAATCTTTGGTTTTATGGTGGATATTAAATACTAATGCAGAATTAATACATTTAGGCAATGAAACGAAAACGTCATCAATTTCAGAGGCAATCAATTGTGCAGTGAGATATTCAGTGCTGATATGCACGCATATGGTAGATGTGTAATTTTGTTCTCTGTATTAGTACTGAGTCACGTGATGAATTGATCTATCCAACGTTTAGAAGCACTGTTCCCACACACATTTCTTTATTGAGCTGAAGTGATGATAAATTATAGCTATACACATTTAGAAGCTATTTAAATTTTGAGCCGTAGGTAGATGCTTGGTTTTTTTTCCGTCGTGGGTTTTAGATTGATTCGAAATCGTCAGTCACTGGTAAAAATTATGGACACGTTTCACCCTCCATTGATTATACCGGCTAGGCCATGGAGACGAACCCGAAAAAGAGCGTAATCTAGGTACGCTGGCTTTTACGTTGGAAATGCGTATTTAACCAGATAAAGGGTGAATTAATCGAACAACAGAATCTTATTACGCATTTAGAATTTGTTTTGATTCTAGCTGTGTAACGTGCTTCTCACATACAAACATTGTAATATATTAACTATAGCATAAAATGAGGTATAAACCATTCGAAGAACATACTTCATGTCATAATCCTAGTGAACGCAATACAATTTTCCACGTGCTAATAAAACACAAAAGGCATGCACACATAGAATCCGTCAACGTCAGCGTTACTCGTATTGACATATTTTAAACCAATCACAGGCCTTAACAATTTCGTGGCTAATCGTTTGGAGGTTTGTAATTGGCTAAATATATTTCAATACGAGTAAGGGCCTGTTCACATAGAAGTCCGTTGCGTTGCGTTAAGGAAAAGATGACGTTGAGACGAAAATAAACCAATCATATGCCTCCAAACGATTAGCAATGAAATTTTTAACGCCTATGATTGGTTTATTTTCGTCTCAACGTCATCTTTTCCTTAACGCAACGTAACGCAACGGACTCCTATGTGAACAGGCCCTAACGCTAACGTTGGTGGATTCTATGTGGACAGGCCCTTAGTCTCTTTTGGTCAATCAACTCTTGCTAAAAATAGCTCCAACAGCCTAGCATTTTACTGGGGCATCTTATATCTAGAACATCAGCATTTGTGGAAACACTGAAAATCAAATAATAGCATACCGCAGGAATAGCCCATTTACCAACTGCCGCGATCGGCATCCATTTAAAGTACATTTGCCAGAGACTTGACAGCTTGCAAGTGAATACTTACTCTCGGGTAGATTAAATGTAAATTTACACTTTGAATATATTTTTACCTAAAACTCGTTTTCCAAAGCATTCTAATTTTTCTTTGCCATAATTCTTTTACTTATTATTTATAGCTGTACTGACCCCCTGCCAGATGCGAGTTCCTGACGTTTTGTCTCTGGACTTCACAGCCCGCGTTGTGCCACTGGACTTCTCCGATACATGAGCATAATCTCGTATATTGACTCCCATTCCTTACATTCGCTATCCTCTTCTGTTGCGGGCAAAGTACTAGATGTCTTTTTAAACTCAAGGTGTTAGTCTGTGTATTTTTTAATACAATTTTTTTTTTGATGACGTTGTTATTTCTGCTTGAATATTTCACAGAGAAAAATCGTCCTGATTTCACTGATAAAAAAGGATCCCTAATGGTCTATGAACATTTTTTCCAACGGTTTAGCACCTGTAGCGACCGTCAGACAGGCGTGGGAATCGAACCTCCCGTCTTTGGACTTGCCAAGGTCTTGACTGCCAGACATCTCGGCCATGTGAAGAAATTTCAAATGTATTCTTATAAACTGCTCTAAATTTGTTGTGAAGGAAAATTACAAATATTCCGGGATTTCTTCTGTTTTTTTCTTTTTAAGGCTCTATGCTTAACAACATCCAGGTGCTTATATTTTGCTCATTTTATTGACATAGATTATGATTCTGTATATTTTGTATTTTAACTATTCGGTTTTCATTAATGCAGCCAAAATACACTCCAAAAAGTACTCAATCAAAACATGAAATGAGGAAGACTATAGCTAAAAATTGAGGGCAAAAATTAATTTGAAAACATGAAATTCAAATACAGTTACGATTGACCAAAAAAACATTCACCGTCAACACCCTCGATATCCAGCAGCAAACATCATCAAGCTATTTACTATTCCTAGCATATTGAAAGTTTTTCATGGGAGGCAACCTTTGAAATTCAGAAACCAAGCCGTCTGTTGACATTTAAAAACATAACCGACAGATTTCACGAGAAAGTAATGTAAAGAAACTAACTTAAAAGCAAGATGAGGACTTGAAATGGCAACTGCAAATTTTCAAAGGTATGCAATCAAAAGGTTGGGTGGGGTGGGGGAGGGCATAAGTTTTGTTGTGGCCTATATTTTCACTGGTGTTCTAAAGAATAACTATTCAAAGCCTTGGAAATATTAGCCTTAGAATTTAGAAATATACACGGGAGAGACACACCCATAGAACTTTATAACACATATCTGTGGCATTATGGCAGATGTTGATATGTCATTTTTTCCTGTTTTCGGCAAATTAGAAAAAACATTTGTTGTGAAATATAAAATCGCTCAATTAAGTTTTTCAATCCAAATATTCTTTAGTTAATACGCATATTCAACCTCAAGCATATGGCTGGTCTTCAATGAACATTCTCAATTAGGGACTAAAATATTCAATTAGGGACCAAGTATTACCTCTTTTATACATAGCAGCATTTGCCAATACGGATAACTTAGTATTATTTCATAATTCCACTATCAGCTTTTGCCACATTAAAGAACCAATTTTAAGTGTGACGTATCAACTTAAAATATAAAATTGAATTTTTCAGACATATCAACATCTTTCATGATGACACAGATATATAGAGATATAGTATATATAGAGAGATAAAAATGTGAGTTTTTATGCGTGTTTATCAACCTGCAATATTAAAACTGTTTAAAAAGGGATTGAAACAATATAAGGTAACACCTACTCTTTCTCAATAACCCTGACAGTTAGAGATATCAGGCTGTGTTAATAATGACCATCTTACACTAGTTCTGTTTCTAGTTGTATAGTTAAATATCGTTATACAATTAAAATTGTATTTGATTATTTATATGCTTCTGACCCACTGACAGGAAGAGAGGACCTGTCAAATAAAAATTCCCCACTCTTCAGTCACCTTAATAAAAAGCAAATGATTGACTACGCTAATGAGAGCTCAATTTATACGATAATTAAATCCAATTACTTCATTATATTTAATTGTTATATTTAAGTATTTGCGTGTTTACCAAGCTGATAATATTATATCTATTAAAGATGCACAATGAAATGAAATTTAACAGAAGAATTATCGAGCATTCTTTTTCAATAACCTTATCAGTCGCCAAAATATGTTAATAATAGAACAACACTCTTAAAAAGAGATTTGCAATCAGATTAAATATTACTACACAATGTGAATTAGGAATCGATTATGCGCTTTCTCTCTATCTGACATAATAACATCATGATCTATTTAACCGCTACGTAAAGCGGATATATAACTGCGCCAATATCCCCCCTCTTCTGTCAATAACCATAGCAATTGTCAAAAAAAAACTATATGATAATATAATATATACGAGCACGCGAGGACGAGCTGAGTATCGTACCACTAAAGGCGAAAATAAAAAGTTGGGGCCCATCAAGGAGCCATGAATTTTTCGTTTTCTCGAGAACGTTGAATTATTGATGAGATAAGATTAATGCAAACTCCCCGTATTATAGTTTCACGGAAGTACACTGAGATTGCATGCGGAGGAATGCGTAAAGTCTTGAGTCAATTTTTGAAATAGGAAGGGGGAAAAAATATCCATGGAATAGACGGGTTAATTATTAATGCGGTTGATGAGACTATTTTAACGTCGAACTGGTTTGGGGGACAAAAATATGATTTAGACAAATGGCATCAGGTAGAGGACATGTCATGTTTCATATTGAAAAATGGTGGCCAGTGTCTATTAATTCGAATATCGGTTCTAAACGAGATGCTGGAACTGTCCGACGAAAGTATAAGGTAAGGGAAATTATTCCGATAAAAAGTATTTTCATGTACTTTTCTTAATATTTTTTTTTTACTTCCTATTCAAAATGTACATGTAATTGCTACCAGAATGTTAACTATTACTAAAAGAAACTTTAATACGAATTGGTATTCTTGGAATTACTGATTATTACGATGAGCTTTAAAGTAAGAAATGTATAAAATGACCGCAACAATTTAGAAAACAGTTATTTGCTAAAACAGGCATTTCGAATTGTGGCCCTTTTTTCACTTCTCGCTTATTAATACAGGAGAATACGGGAAAAATACTCGTAAAACCATTTCCCAGCCAACTCGAGCATGAAATATGCTGCACTGGGAAATCTTTAGTGATTAGCATAGTGTAAAAAATAATCCTATAGTAAAGTTCTTATCTCAAAGCTTTTAGAACCTGCCCCCCTCTCCCCCCCAAAAAACCCCAACTGAATCTTAATTATACTTTTCTTTTTTTTTTTAAGAATTTCGTGGTTTTTCAAAGTAAACTCCTTCAGAAAAGGTTCTTTCTTTCAACTTTAACTAATGTTTTCCAATTTTTATAGGATAAGAGCTATATATAAATTGAAAAATATCATGCAGATGATATTTACAGCTTTAGATGAGTGTACAACTATGACGGTTTTAGAAATTTAGGTTGAGTATCCTTTACCCGAAAGCCCGATATCCAAAATGATCCAAAATCCGAAAAGTTTTGAAAATCGACAAGTAGGAAGTTCTAAAATCTTTTCTATTTCGAAATTCGGAGTCTTTTAAAATATTAGTAATTAGCATATGGCGGATATCAAACCCACTGTCTCATTCACACATGAAGGCTTACAGAGCATGTTGAGAACTACCTAAACAATGCGTATCGATTTTTTTCGTTATTCCTAGAAATTCGGGACAAAACTACTCGGGTAGCTCTAAAGAATATCTGTAACGTAGTGGCTTCTAAGCAAGGTTTATGTGGTAATAGTTATAATATAAACCCAAAACTGCAAACAGGTGGTCCATCCACAATTCTACGTGACTGCACAAGTGAGACGACACCCACCCGCTAAAAACAAGTCCACTCGAAATCAATGTCCACGCGGGAGAAACGATCTAAAAGCACGCGGACAGGTAAAAAATTGTCAGTTATTCCGTCCTAGACATTTTTGACTTACAGGCAAGTTCATAAACAGAGAACATCATCTGCAACACCTGATCACATTTCTTGACTCAAAATATTTGTTTACTTGCTAGTTTTCTATCAATATAATTAACTAATGAAAAATAAACAGTATTAATCTATTGATCTTTGAAAAATAAATTAATATAGAGAGCTATTAATATATTGGCTGTCTCCTTACGAATTTAAAATGATTATTCTTGTTACGCAATAAAAATTCCGCGAAAACTGATTTTTATTAATTTGAAAAGAAAAGAAAATTAAAAGTGCAAAAATAAAATGTGAATTAGCTCATTTCTTACCAAATTATTGAAAATAGATTAATGAATCCATGTATTACAAAATTTCTAGCCTATTTATCTAAAAGTTATAAGAAACCTCTATGAATAAAAAATCCTATTATTTGTTATCAATTAAGTAAAATTAATAAAAGTTTAATTGACACTTTTTTTAACAATAATAACCTCTTCTGAGCATCTTTTAGAGATTAAAATTCCTATCATTAGTAAATTAATTTTTATAAACTGTTTTCATAGTGTCATACGTACTATTCAGTACGTATACTCAGCATTCTCTCCTGTGTTTTAAACTTGTAGACAGTTATTATTCATTAATAAATATAATTAAAAGAAAAAAAAGATTCAAAACTGATCAAACTAACAACCTTAAATTAGAGATGTTTATAAGCGTAGTACCCTCTACAGTAGCTCTAACTGAACTTAAAAAACTAATCAATGCATTTCTGAGTATTCTGATGGCACCAACACCATTCTGAACATCCTTCAGTTAATTCATATCGTTCGTATTACAGAGAAGAAGAAGGAACGCTATTCAACTTCTGTCATTTTTTGGTAACATCTTCTGATTGATTTCTCGGCTTCTCGACAATAAATAATATATTCTTGCATTTTTAATCATGCATTTAGCAACTATCTAGGATTTTGAAGCGTAAACTTGTGTCAAACCATTTTGTTATTAAATAGATTTTTGGAGTTTTCTTCCTCATCTAAACTTACACACGCGCGCGGACACACACACATATTTATGTATTCGTATATATACATACATACGCACACATTATATATATATATATATATATGTGATGCTCCGTACATCACGCCGTGGAGGAGATGCGTAGCACTTATCGGAGGTGTAGTCGGCTCGAGGGTGTGATGCAGTCGAGCGAAGTGTTGACCATACCGTAAATCGCTGCGCACAACTTGGAGAGATGCCGTCGGGCGTAGTGTAGATCCAGGGAAGCACTTACGAAATTTAGGAGAGAAACACTCATATGGAGCCATTGATGAAATACATAAATTCCAAGACTTGCTTTATTTATCAGAAGGGATTAGCTGCAGTGGCCTCTGGACTTGCCCTGACGGGGCGCAGAGAGCTGCTTACATTATAAGTTAAGACAGGAGCGGACAGCAGGTCCGACAGCAACGAGAGTTAGAAAACCCAAGAGCGCAAAGTCTTCTGTTCAGGCAATATTAAATGGGTGTTTTGCGATATTGACGCCAGAGGGCCTAAACTACTTAATTTTTAATTGGGCGACTTTAGATTCGTGGAGTTCACGTGTCCACTTAAGTTCTCCCGGGGATACTTTATTGCTAGATCCCGCGCTTGGGAGAGGCGTGGTCATAGAGTTCTGGCAAAGTGTGGTTTCGACATTATAGAAGACATAAATCCAGAGTGGTTCGAGGGCTCTTCAAGAATTTTGACATTACACTGACATTCGGAATCTCATAAACTTCCTACACTCATATCTGGGGATGTTATTGAATTCAGATACTTCACATGCCTGTATAATGATCAGCAGGGCTACGATAAATTATCTTATTTTACTTTTAGGTAGCAATTTTGGAAAAAAGGGGTCGTGCTTTATTAAAAGGATAATTTTAATTACGCATTAGATATATCATGGTGGGCCATTATTATCTCTCACACACACACACGTATACATATATACATATATATATATATATATATATATATACACACTGCTGGCCACTGTAAATGCAACACCCTGAAGGAAACATGCAAATAACATGAAATTTACAACATGCATTAGCGGAGGTGAGATATACAAATGATTAGAATTTCAGCGCAGACTCACATCACGCGCGCCTGTGGCGCCACTTCAAAGCGCTATTTAAGGCTTGGAGATTTCGACGATTTCAAGTTCGGCAATTGTGTTTATCTTGTGATTTTTTCAAGAAAACGATCAATTAGGCCTCGTCGAAAACAGCGATCATCTTTTGATCAAGTATCCGAGTTCGACAGAGGAAGGATACTGGCCTACCGAGATTGTGGATTATCTTTCAGGGAAATCGGTAGTCGTGTTGGACGAAACCAAACAACTGTAATGCGGATATGTGATCGTTGGATGCAGGAGGGTACGACGGACCGGCGTGTTCGATAGCATCCACCTCAGAGCACCACTTCACGTGATGACAGGCAAATTGTGCACATGGTAGTGATGGATCGCTCAGTCACATCACGAACCATAGCACAGCACATGCAGTCTGTAACGCATCATCCAGTGTCTGCGAGTACCATTCGACGCCGTTTACAGCAGAGTGGTCTGTCCGCAAGACGTCCACTGCTTTGTCTACCCTTGACGCAGAACCACAGACGTCTCTGCCGCCAATGGTGCGATGACAGAAGGATGTAGACGGTAGAATGGAATGAAATTGTCTTTACTGACGAGTCACGCTTCTGTCTGCAACACCACGATGGTCGCATTCGAGTCTGGAGACACCGTGAAGAGAGGATGCTGAACAGCTGCGTTATGCACCTCCACACTGGTCCTGCACCGGATATTATGGTATGGGGCGGTATTGGATATCACTCTCGCACACCTCTAGTAAGCATTGCCGGTACTTTAAACAGCCAGCGCTACATCTCCGAGGTGTTGGAACCAGTTGTCCTTCCTTACCTTCAGGGCTTGCCCACAGTCCTATTTCAACAGGATAATGCTCGACCACACGTCGCACGCATTGTCCAACGGTTCTTCGCCAATCGCCAGATTGAATTGCTTCCCTGGCCGCCTCGCTCTCCGGATCTTTCGGCGATAGAAAACATGTGGTCCATGGTTGCTCTACGATTGTCCCAGATTCCATCCCCAGCTGTCACAGCAGATCAACTTTGGCAACGCGTGGAAGCTGCTTGGTCTGCTGTACCCCAAGAACTCATCCAAAGTCTCTTTGAATCAATGCCGAGGCGTGTGGCAGCGGTGATCACCAACAATGGCGGCTACTCTGGCTACTGATTTTGGCAGGAACCACACTTCACAGAAGTCTATAAATTTAATCATTTGATACTTGGTCAACATGTTATCTACAAAATAAATTTTGTTGTGATATCTCTTGTCTTTCTTGGTGTTGCAATTTGGGTGGCCAGCAGTGTATATATATATATATATATATATATATATATATATATATATATATATATATATATACAGTATGCCCACTAAAGTCCCTTCCCACCCTCTTAACTTCGGAACGGCTGCTGCTATATTCATAAAAGTGGTGTCTAGGTATAGTAAAGTAACCATGCGCTACTGAATGAAACCACCTACCGCGCCACCTGGTGGAAAACTGCGGAGTTAGCATTCCTATCTCGAAAACGGAATGAGATAGGGAAAAAAGTGATTTACAAAGTTGTAGAAAATCATTGATTTAGTACGAAAAGATACCTTGTGGACATTAATGAGAAGACTACAACGGTTAAAACGCGCATTTGTTTTTTTCTTGATTTCCTACACTGTGACGTGACAAAAGGATCTGAGAAAGAAAGAAAACAACTAATTTTAACAATATACCTTTATTTGAGATGTTCAAATTTCCCAATGTCAGCTGCAATACACATTTGGATCCTCGTTTGAATCTCACGGTGCACACGTTGGAGCATAGAGCGTGACATGTTGGCACAAGCGTCCGTAATGCATCGTTTAAGGTCCTGCAATGTTTGTGGAGGGGTCGCATACACCTGTTGTTTCAGGTATCCCCACAGGAAAAAGTCCGGTGGAGTCAGATCAGGCGAACGTGGAGGCCACTCTTCGAAACTACCATACCCAATTATTTGGTCCCCGAATTCCTTGACAAGGTACTGCTTCACTGGAGATGTCTTATGAGCAGGCACGCCGTCATGTTGAAATCATACATTCTTAAGATTAAACAACAGCAGGTTCTCCACAAAATCGGGTATTACGTTCTGTAGCAATTGTAAATATCGTGCACCCGTTAACGTGCTATTGTAAAATATTGGGCCGATCAGCTTGTTATTGTAAATTGCACACCAAACGTTAATAGCATACCGCATTTGATGTCGAACGTCGGTAAAACATCTAGGATTTTCCAGCGCCCAGTACTGGGTGCTTTGCCTATTGTACATGCCGTTCCGTGAAAAGCATGCCTCATCCGTCCCCACTATATCTGCCAAGAATGTTGGCTGGACCTGTATTTGATTCATGACGAAGTTGCACCATGCATAACGTCGTTCGGCATCCCCGTCCACTAAAACCTGTTGAGGCGTTGGTCGGTATGGATGAGCGCCTAATTCGCTTAGGATTTTCCAAACCTGACTTTTGGAGAGGCCACAGTGTTGACTGATCTCTCTTGTACTGCATTTCGGATATGCGAGGGCGTATGCTAATACCTCATCCAATTGAACTTGCCGTCCTACCTTAGCTGGTCTGCCAGATCGAGGTCGACTAGTAATGCAGCCTGTCTCCCTTAAACGTTTTACAACAGTTAGGATGGTGTGATGAGAAGGATGCGGGCCTTCAGGGAAACGTTACCGGTACAACCTTGCTGCTGATCGTGCCTTGGGTCCACATTCACCGTACAGTAAAACCATCTCACAATACTCAGCTTTGGAATACTCAGCCATGACCACGAGCATCAACATACTACAACCCCAAGAAGATGTCTCTTTTATAGCTGTCTCAGGTGAACAGGCGTGACGTTTCTTTGCAGACTGCAAAAATTTCGAACACCAAGGGCAAGTTGCGTTGAGTTGATGCGACACTATTTTACACGATCTACGTATTGTCTACTCTGTTTATAAAGACAATCAGTACAAGGATGAAACCCTCGAGGTTTGAACCGCGGTCCTTTTGATTGGGGATCAAAAGCGATATACCACTGTGCACATTGCGGTGTCGTGTTTCGCCCGAAAGATAATCATTTCTCCTTCCGTTCATGACGTCACAGTGTAGGATATCACGAAAAAACAAATGAGTGTTTTAACAGCTCTATTCTTCAGATTAATGTCCACAAGGTGTCTTTTGTTACTAAATCGATAATGCTCTACAACTTTGTAAAACACTTTACCCCCTATCTCGTTCCGTTTTCGAGATAGGAATTCTAACTCCGCACTTTTCCACCAGGTGGCATGGTAGGTGGTTTTATTCAGTAGCGCATGGCTACTTAACTATACCTAGACACCACTTTTATGAATATAGCAGCAGCCGTTCCGAAGTTAAGAGGGTGGGAAGGGACTTTAGTGGGCATACTGTATATATATATATATATATATATATATATATATATATATATATATATATATATATATATATATATATATATATATATATATATACATATGGTGCCCGGTGTAAAGGGCTTAAGTCAAAAACAGTGATTTAAATATACCAAGTTATTGGCTTTTATACCAATCGCTGAACACTAATTTCGACTTCAGTCTTTTGTACAAAGAGATGTACTTTTGTATACAAATTTGATAGACTTAAGCCTTTTATACAAGTCAAAAGATTTTTGTTTTTTTTATCAATACTAACAAATATTTAAAAATCACTTTTTTTTACTTAAGCTTTTTATACCGGGCAATAAATAAATATAATTATTACACTGAAGTGCCACTGAATTAGGGATAGCAAAGCCTATGCAAATTGTGTAGCACTGCGCATGATGTATGCGCAAGTGAGGGCGCTGTGTTAACTGCATATATAGCGCGTACTGTGGTTGTTCTGAATTAGTTGTTCGAATTGCCAGTATGGGTAAACTGCCTGATTTAGACGCCTTCGATCGCGGACAAATCGTAGGTGCGCGACGCATGGGCCATTCAATTTCCGAAATCGTCAGACAGCTAGGATTTTCAAGGTCGACAGTGTCAAGAGTATACTAAGAATACATGGATGGTGGAAACAAAACTAGCGATCGGGCAAACTGCAAAGAACAATTAGCCTTGATAGTGCGTGGTGAGAGACGGCTCAGGCGTATTGTACGTAGCTAGCGAAGCCAAACATTAGCTCAAATTACCACCCAGTTTAATGACGGTGCCAGTCGTACAGTCAGTAAACGGACTGTGCAACGCTCGCTTCACCGTATGGGTTTCGGGAGCCGTCGACCTACGAGAGTACCATTGCTCTATACTCGCCATCGGGCTGCACGTCTTGCCTGGGCAAGAGAACACAGAGACTGGAGTGTAGAGGACTGGAAACGAGTAGCATGGAGTGATGAGTCTCGATTCCGACTACTTAACGCCGACGGGAGGCTGAGAATATGGCGTCAGGCTCATGAAGCCATGGATCCTGCATGCCTGGCTGGAACTGTACAAGGGCATGGTGGCTCAATCATGGTCTGGGGTGTTTTTTCGTGGCACAGTTTGGGATCTTTGGTGCGTGTACCAACCTCCCTCAATGCAATTCGGTACGTAGAGTTCCTGGGTGATCACCTCCATCCGTTTATGCTGTTCTGTTATCCGCACGGTAATGGAGTTTTCCAGCAAGACAACTGTACCTTTCACAAGTCCCGCTTGGCTACTGGCTGGTTGGATGAGCATTCCTCTGACTTCTCTGTCATGAATTGGCCACCTAGAAGCCCAGACTTAAATCCTATTGAGCATCTTTGGGATGTTTTGGAACAAGGCGTGAAAGACCATCACACAGCACCAAAGAACCTTACTGAATTATGGACAGCTTTAGCCAATATTTGGCAAGCTATTCCCGTAGAACGTTTCCAGAAACTTGTTGAATCTATGCCTCGTCGTGTGGCAGCCGTTATCAAGGCCAGAGGAGGCCCAACTCGTTTCTAGGTAGGTATCCCTAATTCAGTGGCACTTCAGTGTATTATTATTATTACTATTATTATGGCTGTAAACACGAAATAAAAACTCCGCTCAATTAGTCTAGTGAGTGCAGCTTGTGAAATCTAGAGTCCCAACTCCTAAAGTTCAAACTAATCTGACTTAAGTCAGTAGCTTTTTATTTCAGGGGAAAAGGTCTACCTTTTTTGTAACCAAACAGATCGGAACCAAAAACACATCGGATTTTTAAACCAAAACACATCGGAAATGTTGTTTTTATCGCTTTTGTTTCTATTCCAAGCATTTCAGACACATTTTTCATCTCTTATAAAACATCCACCCGCTATTTCATGAAAATCTGGATTCTTACTTATAATATTATTACAAAGTTATTGACTTCCGAGAATATGAAGAAAAGTTAAAACCGATATTGTATGATTTACTACGCCTTTTTACAAAAACAACAACAACAACAAAAAATTCTTTGCTACACATAGTTTCGGTGCATATCATTTATTCATTTACTATTTGAGAAAACCACCAAACTCAACGCAATCATGAAATTCCCCTTCACGCTTATATTGTCTTTGCAGGATCTGTTAGTTTTTACGAAGCTTCACCTTGCTTGTGCAGAAGATGAATTTCTGTATAGTAATTCCGGCTATATATATTTCTTCGGCTTCCGTACCCCAGGAGAGCATTCTCGGCTCAATGCATAAATCATGGATCGCAGCGAAGTTTTCAGTCCCAGAGATGCAACTTAACGCAAATTGCAGAAACGATGCACCGAGGAGATATTTTACGAATTTATAGAGCTCACAAACGCTTTATCGAGAGTTATTCCACCCCGATGCAAGAAAAAGTTGCGGAATCTGCTAAATATTTTAGATTCGACTGGAGGACTTACTTTTCATGCCGCGCTGCTTACAAATTCGCTTCGCTAGCTATATCTATTATTGAAATTTTTCTCGTGTTTTTGAGAATTTTCTGATTTTATACTTAAAAACCTGGGAGTATTGAAACGAGGTAACTCAGGGGTATTGTAGAAAGGGCCGAACCAAAGGGGGACTTTTTTAAGGTGTGTACTGCATTTGCTACGACGCCTGGGGTTAATATCCGAGAAAAGTACTCAAAAATTTCTACATTCGTTCAGATTTGGAGGAATCATTTGAAAATCTATTGTATCATGGTGGTAGGCATAATTTTAATACCACAGTGTATTTTGATAAAGAGAGACGGAAATTTTCCAAAAATCCAGCATTTACATAAACTGGGGGGAACGGCATTATACGTTTTCGGAGATCACAGAAAAAAAAGCAGGACTTTGAATAAAGCATGAATTTAATTAAATCTGAACAAATGGTAGGTCAAATTCAAAATTTTTTTGGAGACTTCTAAAATAAACTAATAAAAAAGACTACTGACCACTAAAGTTTATTTCATATTAGTTCCATTTTCATTTTACTCATCAGTTTTCTGGACTAACTATACACACAAACACACACACACACACACACACACATATATATATATATATATATATATATATATATATATATATATATATACAGCCTAATATATAAGTTCATGATCCGTTAATTTCTAAGCAATTGCTCATACACAGTGTTGTTATATTGATTCTTTCGTGTATACATTTCAAGCCAAATATTTAATATTATTGTGAGAGTAACTTTAAAAATGATTTGGTATACAAATTTTAAGAAAATATTTAAAATATTAGAAAAATAAAATGCAAAAATATATGGCTTAACATTTTTTTTATTTTCTTGGCTCGTTACTGTAAAAATTCACCTATAAATATCTGTTGCTGTTGTTGTGACATATGGCCCGGTGGCAGAAACTTTCTGGACTAGGTCTCGACTGGGGGCAGATGGATGCCGGTTTTCAATGGCATCATAAGTGTGAGAGTCCGACTTTAGACAAGTGCCACCTCAATTTTGACCGAAAACCCCCAGGGGATAAATATCTGTATTCTAACTGTACCAAATTATTTTAAATAATAAGTCTACTCTCGCAAAAATTAAAAAATTAAAATTCTGGATCGAAATGTATTGCTGAACAAATGAATATAGTAACACTGTACAGCGTGATTTAAAGTCTCCCAAACCTGTGGTTTCCGATTGTGGATCCAAATTTAAAGCCATGAAAATGAATTGATGTAGTTGAAGGTATTTTTTGGTGTCATATATTAGTGCGTTTATACTAGAAGTGAAGAGGAAAGTAAAAAGGGAAGAAATATATTTTTTTGAGGAAAAATTGCTATTTTAATTATTATTGTTTTTAAAATTTCTCTAAAACATTTTAAGTTACCCTGCGGAATAGAAAAAAAAAATTGCCAGTAAAGCTAAACTTTTCAAAAGTAAATTATGTAAAATTTACATGTGCAAATAGGTTTTTGCAGCTTATTAGTAAACCTAATGATAGATACCAAAAAAGCGCTAAACCAAAAAAATATTACCTTCCGAAATGTTCTCTTTATAATGCTATGAAAATCTTCTGTTGTAGTTTCTAATGTCCCCTAGCCGGAAGTATTCCAGATCAGGTCCATATAGGCTAGCGTGCTGAGGGTTGCGGCCAGATATAGGCACCACAAGGATGGGAGTCCGAATTAACCAGGTGCCACCTCAATTTTGACTGAACAACCCGATGGGCGACATCTGGGGGGGGGGATACCCTCTCACACCCTCTCTGACCACATAGAGGGACTTCCCAATCTATAGGTTTAATGTGCTCACATCCGGCCTAGACACGGAGGTATTTAATGGCGCTTGTCGGGATTTCATCCGAGTACTGTCAGCACCGAAAACCGACGCGCTACCACTAGGCTACTTAGGGCCCTATAAAAATATGTTAAAAGGTTTACCTTAAAAGGTAAATAAAGATTTTTTTAATATCGTTAGTATATTAATCACTTTATTAAAAATTATCTCCATAATACTTAAATTCTGAGTGTTTATTTTGCTATTTAATGCTACAAAAATGGTGCAAAATGGAATCCAATTTGTAAGAATATGGGAAAATAGTCTAGATACTAATGGAAGTAAACAAGTTTCTTTAAAATAGAGTTAGGGGGCAACAGAGTTAGAAGGCATTTTTAATGCAGTAGTTTCGATGGGTGACCCTTTGGTAGTATTTTTAGATTTGCACTAATTTTTTAAGAATGCTGTCAGACTCTCGTCTCCCATTCTTAAGTGGGATTGATGAAGGTGAGTAACAGCACCTTCAATAAGCCCAAAAGAAACGCAAACAGGTGTTGAAACGATATGCACCTTTGGAAATCCTCGACAATAGGTGAGGTAGTCAGGTCATTTAGAATGATTAGTGAAACCGGTTAGCGGCGCACTTCCAAGGGAATAGCTGTAGACAATGAAATTCACCATAGGTGGTCTGCGTAGCGCGGATCCGAAAACGGCCTGTTGTTGTTCGAGGGAGATTGTTCGAGAAAGAGAGAGAAAAATGCATAAATACAGACGTCGGTAACGAACGAGGACAGATTTAGATTTGGACTTTTGAAAAGTCACGACGCGTGCAGGTAGACGGGGTCTCGTTTTGGACTTTGAATAATGAACCCCGCTTTCCTGAGTGTATTAACGTTCTCCGGAACGAACTTTTGTAAATGATTATTTAACCAAGATTTTAATGTTTCAATAAACTAGATGTAAGCAAGAGTTGTTCTACAGTTATGATTAATTCTACAAGATAATGATTTGTCGGATCACGACGATAAAGGTTTACATTGGCGCAGCCGAATTAAAGAACGTGGGAGGACCCCAACGATAGGAAGGTATCAGAAAAGATAATCTAAAGTACTAGAGTTGTGATACATCATTAAGGAGACGCAGTTTCAAGAGAAGTTGGATTCCGGACGAGTTCTACTGGGGACGACTTCAGCGACAGATATTTACTCGGTAACTGGTCAAGAAAAGGGAAAAGACACGTGTACCAGGAGAAATTCAAGGTCGGAGTGAGGTGTGCATCAGCGGATTCTACTAGACACGACTTCAGCGACAGATATTTACTCGGTAACTGGTCAAAAAACGGGAAAAGACACGTGTACCAGGAGAAATTCAAGGTCGGAGTGAGGTGTGCATCAGCTGATTCTACTAGATACGACTTCAGCGACAGATATTTACTCGGTAACTTGTCAAAAAACGGGAAAAGACACGTGTACCAGGAGAAATTCAAGGCCGGAGTGAGGTGTGCATGAGCGACGGGGTTATATAGTGAACTCTCTTGAACTGTAATCAAAGTGCTGCAGCGGAGAAAGTTTAGAGCGACAGTTTTTCATCGAGGTGAAAAAGGGGTAAGTGATTCTATCTTTTCTCCCTGTGTATGAGATAGCGGTAGTAATTAGTTGAAGGAATCGAATTATTTTTGATAAATTTTGAAGTGTTGAATCATGAGTATAATGATGAAAGTAATGGTTTGAGTTGTTGAATTATTGGGAATTGGATTAGTATTTTAAAAGTGAAAGTGTGTTATTTTTGTATAACGGGAAAAGTGTATAAGTGCTTGTACGATTTTATTCGTGGAAGTGATTTATAATTGTAGAAGTTAAATGCTCGTAGAATTATCATAATTGTTGAGGTAAATAGTTCAAGATAAGTATAGTTGGTTATATTTTGTTATAGTGGTAAAAGTGAATTTGCACTTGTTTGTTGCATTGGTGATTAAATGATATAAGCGAAAAATGGGATTCCTGGGGAAGGGACATAAGGTCGATTTAATTACATTGGCTACAGAGCTAAAGGAAGAAGTCCGAATAGTACAATGTATGACCTAAAAAAATAATTCAGGGAAGTGAGAAATATGAGAAAGAGTCCGCTAAGGAACGGTTATTTGCCATAATTAATGAGAGAGTGGAAAGAGAACGAATTGACAAACAAGAGAAAGATGGGGAGGAGACAAAGAGACAATGGGAAATTGAAAAACAGGAGAGAGATAGACAAAGGCAGGAGGGAGATAGACAAAGGCAGGAGGGAGATAGACAATGGGAAGTTGAAAAAAGAGGAGAGAGATAGACAGGAAAGATATAAACAAAGAGAAATGAGGTTAAAATTGAAAGAATTAGAAGTTGAAGAATAGAGGATGAGGGCAGCTAAAAGACTTTCAAGTTTAAGGGTCAGAGAAAGTATTGGAAGGGTTAATAATAATTTCGAAACATTTTTGAGAGATGAAAAAAGGGTTATTCTTGAACCATTAGTTAAAACAGATAAGAGATTTGCCAAAATTGACCGGAAAAAGGAGGATAAAAGATGTTTTGTCTGTAATAGTAAAGACCATTTGAAATATCAGTGCCTCAAAAGAGTTCAAAATCTGAGAAATAGAGGAGATCAGATGGGAAATAAATTTGAGAAGGAATTTAATAGAGGCGAAATTATTCAACCTGAGAATAAAATTGAAACCCAACAGGAAAGGGAAGTGAGGTATGCAATTTCCCAAGGAAAGGGGATCCTCGAAAGAGTAGCGTATACTCAAAGGCATTTGAGTAAGAGTTTAGATCAGATATTAGATGATCATGAGGAGATGATTATTCCTCCTAATATGTTCGGAATTGTAAGGGATACAGAGGAGATGGCTATTCCCCCGAATAGGTTTGAAATCGCAAGGGACACAGAGGAGGAGATGATTATTCCTCCTAATATGTTTGAAATGGGAAGTGAGACGAAGGATGAGGAGAGGTACTATTAGGGAGGAGGTAGTAATTCAAGTCCCAGAGAAATCGAAACTAAGAGTTTAGATCAGGTATTAGATGAGGAGATGATTATTCCTCCTAATATGTTTGAAATGGGAAGTGATATGAAGGATGAGGAGATGTACGATAAGGGAGGAGACAGTAGATTAAGTCCCAGAGAAATCGAAACGAAGACTGGTGAAATTTCGGGAAAGGTGGGAAATAGAGAATTAAATCTCAATGAGAATTTAGATGAGGTGCGAGAAATGGATAAAATTTTGGATGGGGAATTAAATCCCAATGAGAATTTAGATGAGGTGGGAGAAATGGATAAAATTTTGGATGGGGAATTAAGTCTCAATGAGAATTTAGATGAGGTACGAGAAATGAGATTTTCAACGGAAAAAGAGAGGAAAGATCAAATTGATATGGTAGGGGATGAAAGGTTAGAGGAAACTAACAACGCAGAAAAGGGTAGATCTGAATCGACACTAGGCCAGAACTTCACAAATGAGTCAATGGGAGATTGTGAAATAATAAAACCAAAAACCCATTCGGATTTATTTAGGGTCCCGTAAAATTACAGAGAGGATCAAAAAGATAAGTAGTTCCCGAAGAATTCCGGGAAACTCAAGTAATTGTGTATTTTGTAAATGTTTTAGAAATGATTTAAGTAGCTCTCAAATAATTCAGGGAAAATTTAATTAAATGTGTATTTTTGTTAATTGTATTGATAACTAATATTTTTGAATCCTAAGAAAAATGGATTAAATTTGTAAATATAATGGTATTAAGAATTAAGGTGTATAAGATACGTGATTTTTGTTTTTTGGTTGTTTTGTTGTGTGAACACTTGGTTTGTGTTCTATTTTAAGTGAAGAACTAAGTCATAGCTTTGGTTTGTGTTGTGTTACTTAAAGTGAACGGTTAAATAATAACCTTATCTTGAAAATATTATGTGAGAAAGTATGAGAAATAAGTTAAAGCGATTCCCAAGGAATCCGGGAAAAATTCATCAATTATGTAGTATAACTAGTTGAGGTTAATGTTAAGTAAACCCTAGAGATTCCCAGGTAATTCCTAAAGAATTTGAAAAAAAAAAGAATCAAAAGCGTAATTATCTTAGAAATTCTTGCATTGAAGATAAGTGATTTGTGGCCGAATAATTTGTAGGTGTTTCGTTTAAAGTAAAGGAGTGAGGAAGAAGTGTAATATAATTTTGTGTTCAGGATAATTGTGTAAAAGTAATTTTTGTTACCCGAAATTGTATGTTGCTATCTCATACTCAGATGAAAACATGGGATCAATTACTTGTAAAAATGTGTTATTGTTGTGGCTACAAAGCACCCCTCGTCACAAGTTTAAAGTACAATTATTACTCCAAGGGGGTGCTTTGCTATTCTCTGATCAACAGGGACTGTTATTCAAGCGTGAAAACGTCTCAAAAAGACTTTTTTCACTCTCATGAAGAAGGGGCGTAATGTCAGACTCTCGTCTCCCATTCTTAAGTGGGATTGATGAAGGAGAGTAATAGCACCTTCAATAAGCCCAAAAGAAACGCAAACAGGTGTCGAAACGATATACACCTTTGGGAATGCTCGACAATAGGTGAGGTAGTCAGGTCATTTAGAATGATTAGTGAAACCCGTTAGCGGCGCACTTCCAAGGGAATAGCCGTGGACACTGAAATTCACCATAGGTGGTCTGCGTAGCGCTGATCCGTAAAAGGCCTGTTGTTGTTCAAGGGAGATTGTTCGAGAAAGAGAGAGAAAAATGCATAAATACAGACGCCGGTAACGAACGAGGACAGATTTAGATTTGGACTTTTGAAAAGTCACGACGCGTAAAGCAAGTAAGAGTTGTTCTACAGTTATGATTATTTAACCAAGATTTTAATGTTTCAATAAACTAGATGTAAGTAAGAGTTGTTCTACAGTTATGATTAATTCTACAAGATAATGATTTGTCGGATCACGACGATAAAGGTTTACAAATGCCATAAATTAATTGTTGTTTAAAGAGAAACAAAATTCAAAGGATGCCAGAGTTTGCGGAAAATTATCCCATAAGTGATAAAGGCATGAACAATAGCTTAGCGGGAAGTAGTTTAACCACAGGAAATTCGAATAATATTTCATAGAGTTTTTTAATCAATAAGATTTGATGAAAGATAGGATCGTTTAAAGATTAACTACTGACAGCTGCCTTTTGAAAGAAAAATCTTTTATTTAAGTATTTATTTTTAGTTCGTTAAGATGCTTAGAATCCAAGATAAAAAAATTATTTTGTTCTTAAAGAAATTAAATTGTAGTATTTTTGAAAAATTGCAAATCATCTTAAAAAGTTGCTTAAGTTACTCTTTCTTGGGCTCAGGCAAACTGCTTATAAAAATAATAAAGGATGATAAATTTTGATAATGATAAGTAACATGAATAGCTTGAAACAAAATTATTATCTCGAAAAAAAATAACCATTTCGTTTCAATATCGAAATTATCATAATTTTTTCCATAACCTATAAATTGAGAGAGGCCCAATGAATTACGGGTAGGCTAGTGTTTCTTTAGCTAGCAGTTTACCAAACCATTACAATTAACTAAACATCGAATTACATTGATGTTTAGTTAATTGTAGTCGAAACATCGAGAATTTCAGTTCCTTCAAGATTATGGCTATCTATCAATGTTGTTATACTAACAAAGAACGCCAACTCACTTTAAATGCAATATTTAAAGGAAAAATACTATTAAGAAACTTTAAAAAAAAAGAGTTGAACTTAACTCTCATATACAAACATCAAAATTTATAGATAAATTTTAGAAAAATGACGCCATTTCAAAATGTTTGCCCAAAGTTAACGAAACGCACAAAAATGTTCATGTAAATGGAAATTAAATTTTTGAAAATTCTGTGAAATGTATCTTTTGTCAAAAGGGGGATACCTAAGATGTAACTTTTGCCAAAAAGTTTCTATTAAAATTCATTTAAAGTAATAAGTTTTTTAAAGAGAAAGTTTTAAAATAAATTTTAATTAATATCACCGTAGAGAAGAAACTTTAAAATATAGTATATATTATAAAAATAAAATACAATTGAGTTATTACTGTTTGATTTCCGCATCTGTTTCTGAAGATAAAAAGCTCGAACTTAAGCAGACTCACTTTTAGTTACTAAAAATCCCTTTTGATATCACTGTTCAGTTTTATCTACCTTATATGTACATAAATTAATGAGATCCAATACGTAACTTTACTGTGAAACTTTTTTTTTACGTGTTCATGTAACGTTTAATTTCTCGCTGATTTTTCATTATTTCTTTCAAACGCATAAAGAATGAATAGACAGAAAGGGTAGTGATCCGCCAAAGGGGAGGGGGAAGGGGTTGTTTGCCGTAGGCGGCTAGTAGACTGCTGCTCCCCCCCTCCCGGCTAGTAAAAATATAAAATGATTTCCCTGATTGTAAAACTACTTATTACCTAAAATTTCGAAAGTGGATGAAACATTATTTGACGAAATAATGTGATTAATATGATGTTCTTTTCTCCTAGAAACGGTGAAAGTATATTTGGATTTTAAGTACAAGAGAGAGTGCGAAGAGGTTTGTCATTTTATGACAGCTGCAGTCAACAAACAAACAAACAAAAAACACTTCATTCTTGACTGAGTCAAAACTGACAGTGGGTGCAAAATCTTATATGTAACCGCTTTGAGGTACAAAGAAAATGGTAAATTAATTCATTTATTGAATTACGGAACAAAAGGATACAATATACCGGAGTATTAGCTTTCATTCAGACATCATCATTTAGCAGAAATTCTCAACACATCAAAACGCAAAATCGACTTTTTTAAAGAGGAATATGTAGGCAGCTGAAACTATTTCGGAAATTCCAAATTGTCTTATGCGACTCTGCTCTATCCTCCTTTGAATGCTATGTCTTTCGATGAAATTGAGTTAGATATACTAACAACTTAATATATCATGCATACCCGACATATTTAACAGCTGCCATTGACAACCAATGCTTATTGATTCTTCAGCGCTACGTAACCATTAAACGGACTTGAATCAAAGGAAATCTGTATGCGGATTTTCTCTATATCTTCACGGTTATGGGATTTATTTCCGTTATTTAGCAGTACACAATGGACAACATTGAACTTACCGCAAATTTTCTCCCCAAATAGGACATTGATATAAAGAGGTCGAAAATTTCATGTGACACGCCCTCGAAGGCGGTGCTTGTTACGTAAGCATTTAATCTTTTTTCTTCTGGTGTCACTAATAGAGTGTATTTAGATCCAAAACTTTTGACTTTGGGAACTTCTGACAATTATGTTTCAATATTTCCTACGCAAGAAAAGAGAACCAAATTAATAAAAATACAGGCTACGATTTTAGTGCTTTGTATGAATTTATAACTCAGAGATCACCTCAAATATCAAAGGATCACAACAAATCGACAGAACTTACATTCAAATTTAAGTCTTTCCAAAGATCATATTGCAAAGGGAATTTGCAAAAACATTTCGAATTATAATCTGCTTGAAAATTCACGCTCTAAAATACTGTACGCCACGTATTGAAGTAAAATGTGTTTTAGAGTATACATTTGAGAGTTTTTTAAGCATTTAAAGGTGGATACTGACAAGGTTAAATAGCCGGTTAGACCTTGTAAGGAACTGAAATATTGTTTTCTTGTTTTTAACGAATTTTCTTTAACATCATTTTTTTGATGACCACTTATTTTAGGCACCAACTCTTCGTAAAATCAAAAACTACTTACTCTCCCTCACATAAGGACGAGAGTGAAGAAGTTCCAGGTAATGCTAGTTCAGAAGCATGACGCTGCTAAAAGATTAAACCATTTAACAGAATAATTTTGACTGAACTAAAGAGTGAAAGTGAGTACAGAAAGAATGAATTCCTTCACAATATACGACAGAGAGAAACTCGGCCGAAGATGCTGTCTACAAGAAACGTATGAACTTAGTTTCCAAACTAGTGGAGTCTCTAAGAACTGCTTTCTTTCCTACGAGTAAAGTGTTCACCAGGCTCAAAGTTTGGAACTTCTAAAATTTACAGTTCTCCCAAGTGGTTGAAACAATTAAAATAATTTCTAAATTCTCAGTTTTTTTAAACTACGCTGTATTATAGTAAGATATTATTAAATATTGCTTTCAAAAATACTTTAATGAGGGTAACTAATTTTCAGGTAATTATTAAACAACACAGGTTTGAAAACAACAAAATTTATAAGGAGTTATTTCAAATCTCTGAGTTTGTTTGCACTATGTTTAAAATAGTATTCAAAGAGGAAGATGCTTAAAAGTGTTCAATAATATATACTAAAATTCTATTATTAGAATGATACAGTTAGATCATAAATTCAGGTCTTTTAATTGGTATGAAGTAAACACTTTTTAACATTTCATAAGAATAAGAGCAAGATTAAGCAGCAAAATCAAGTACCCCGTGTAGAGAAACAGCTACCAGAATTTAGTGCATTGAGGCCAAAAATTATTGAGCTAACATTAGATGATAGCCTGACCTACGGTTAAGAAAATTGTATAATTTCAACTGTTAGTAATGGTTCGCACATTCCGACTTTACTTGTGCACATTATCACTTACTAATATTCACTGCAATAATGCATTTAAAACTTTTTGTTCATTATTCGAGTTGTAATTTAATTCATTACAGAAACTTTGTCAGTTACAAATTCGCTTAGTTAAAAGTTAAATTTCTTTGCAACTTTTATAAGATGTAATACACTTATTTGTACGAAAAACTGTTTCCCCATTTTTTCACGGTCACTACATTTTCCCATCGATTTTAAAATGGTTAAAAGAGAAGGCTTTGGTGCAAAATGTTTACTAAACTGTCAACAAAAGGATGGAAATTAATCTTAGATAACCGTTCGAGACACAAAGCATGTTTTTCTAAATTTCCATCTTTGAGACCGTTTAACAACATTTCCTTACAGTCTTGCCATGTTAATTCAACAAAAAAAAGTAACAATCTATCAGCAGAATCTCTCAGCAGAATAAAATGTAATTCTAATGAAATTTAAGTGTACAAATTAATTGTGTATCAATAAATTCAGCATTTTTAAGCCGAAAACTTAGTTGTCGGATTTCTTTTATAAAGCATCATTTTATATCATACGTGAATGAAAACTTTTAAGTCTAAATAACTTAAATACAAATGTGTTCTGTTATTTAACTAAAGCGGTGTTTCAGAATATTTTTTTAAAAACCTCTTTTGATCTGACATGTCCAAGTTTAACAAACACAGAAAAATATATCCTTACAAGCAAAACTACCTGTCAAGTAAAACCCCAAGAGAGGATGAAACAATTTTCGCCGAAATAAAAACTCCCTGGGGCTGAAAAAAAAAGCAGTCAAGAAATTCTTAGTTTTTAGATATTAAGAGAGTTGTCCCGTTATGTTAAGCTAGACGTCAAAAGCGAGGAAAAAAGCATAATTTCTGATGACAACGACTAAATTTGCAACTGCATGCTTTGTAATATGCTTTGCTTTATAAGTCATATGAAATTAATTAAAAAATTTGAGTGATAGTCTTTGTAAACATTGGAGATCAGTAAAACTCCTAGGCAAGAAAATCTGAAGTATAATTTCCTTGGAGTTCATGGCAGACATTTAAATGGTTTCCTTAACAAATAATCGCGGGCCCTTATAAAATTCCTGTTAACCACAAAAGGATTACAAAATACAATTTCATAAGCTTTCATTTGATTCAAATTTTTTTAAAAATTTGTTATCAGTTTGTCTAAAACTTTTGCTGTACAACAGCGTAAACATCTCCTTAGAAAAAAAATACACGTTAAATTGACAGATTATGACATAAATCAACTGGAGCATGCTGTCCGTAAAAAAAATACATGTCTTGAATGGTCAGATGCTATTTATAATTTCGTTTTAATTTGTTTTCTACTTTATGTAATGGAGTAAAATAAGCTTGCATTTAAAATTTCCTATTCTCATGTAGATGTATTGCAACTAAAATTAATGAATTTTTTGTACAATAGAGCCGTCATCGAAATAAAATATGTATCGTAAATAATATGTATAATCGAAATAAAATATGTATTCTTATGACTTATAACTGGACAGACTACTTACCAAGAAAGTCCACTGGACAGACTACTTACAAAGAAAGGTTTACTTACCATCAGTGGGAATCAAAAAGCAGATCATTCCCTACGAAATTCATAAATTCCAAAGTCCTTTCTTTCAAATTTCAAATTTATCAAAAATTATTTAAAAAAATTTAATGACATTATTTATTACAGCTACTTAAGGTTACTTTTCCTTCTATGTAGAGTAAACGTAAATTACCGTAATAATAATTTAAATGATAATAAAAAAATTATAAATACATACTTTACATTTTATGGCATGCTGGAAAACGACTGCCAAAATCACATATTTTATTTACTGGATTTTTTTAACTTTCACCCTCTATCCCATGTTGTAAAAATCGATTCTCTCATCAAAGAGGGAGTTTTGAGTATGATAATTACAATATGACATCACTCAAGTTCACAGAATTTTTCATTGCGAAGATATTACTATTATTATTTTAACCGCCGCCTATTTTTTTTGTCGGTAAAAATATCCTTCGGAAAGATATCAAACAACTATAACTAAGAAGATTCGAATCATCCGTACTCGATAGTGAAAACGTCGCGAGAGTTGAGCCCCATTAAAAGGATTGTTTTCTTTGCGAATTGATTGTCAAAGTGTTAGCTATAATTAGAAACTGTCCGACTCCAATTTCATCTGAGTTATGTTCAGCCGCTAATAGCGGAAATGAAGAAGTAGAGAGACTAGCATCAAGGCCCCGTCGTACACTCAGCCGAAAATGAATAGGCTTTTTGCTATTAACCAATCCATGTCGGAGGCCATAGATATTTAAATTTTGAAATATTTAGGGCGAATGTTAAACATCATAATTATAATAGACACCACAGTTTCACAAGTCTGATTTCTGCCACCTACTCTGAATATTAAGAAAACTTCCCATTTCTGAATGTATGTATGTATATATATATATATATATATATATATATATATATATATATATAAGAATAAGGAAATGTATGTGGGTTAGCGGGAAAATCAGTGGGTTATAGAACCCATTTCCACATGGGTTATTGTTACCTATCGTGGGTGATTAGTCCTACCTAATGTATGTGAACGAGTTAAAAATACCGGCTTCAGAGTTATCAATATAACTGTAGGTCAGTCTCTCTCTCTTATATTTATATATATATATATATATATATATATATATATATATATATATTTATTTATTTATTTATTTATATATATATATATACAGAGGCTGTTCACACATTTTTTAGACGATGTATATTGTATTCACAAAACTAAATTACATAAAGTTCTTGTGTTTTAAATGTTCTATTTGACATCCCTTATTCTGAACTATCTTTCGACACCGCAATTTCCAGGATAATAATGCCTTTTGAAGTGTCAGAAGAGGTATTCGATCCCATTCCTCCTGAACAACTTTCCAGATTCCTGTAAGGGTTTTGGGACGACGTTTGGATAATGCAGATTTTAAAAGTCCGAAAGCACAAAAATCCATAAGTGATACATCGGGAGATTTAGTAGAGATATCAGGGAAGGGTATGGCCTTGATACCAGTTTTTTGTTTCATTTCTTTTAGGAAATTTACAGTGGATTTTGATGTGTGACTGCTAGCTGTGTCCTGATGGAGTCTCACAGATTGATGGCACTGTGGGTAAAGCGATGGTATTTCATTCAGAAAAATTGGCGATAAAATATGTTCCTGATAGTATTTGGAGTTAATCTTGACATTTTTTCCACTCTCTTTATTTTTAACTTGCCATTATAAGAAAAAACAGCAACAATCATGAATCCCTTAGAAAAACTTTCTTTCGATTCTTTGAACCATGTACTTAAATTTTTTTCTCCCCTTTTATGATAATAAATGGCTCTTTTTTGTTGCAATCATTTAAATACACCCATGATTCATCTATTGTGACAATTGTTATTCATTTTTCTTTGGATAAGTCTTTCTCATATAGAATTCTGCAGCGTGTCCTGCGTTCAGTGATATGATTTGGAAGAAGACGATGCACATTGCGTTTTTTCGCTTTCTTAAGATTTAAATCAACGTTTATCATTTTGTTTACAGTGGACACCGAGCATTTTAATGATTTTGCAACTGTACTTTGACTAGGGGGATTTTCTTTTAACATTAAACAACGTACCTTTGCAATAGTCGAAGATGTCCGTTTTTTCCTTGGATACTTGTTTGGAATCTTTGTCCCACTTGAGGCTCCAATTTGACTTTTTTTTCCTTTCTTGTTGACGATATTACCTATCGACGCTTTAGATATCACAAAACCATGACTCTCACATCGTTTTTGGATAACGGAGTATGCATATTTCTCTTCGGAAAGAGCATAAATGTAGCCTTCGAACCACTGCTTTGTTAAAAACGCCATTTTGAATAAAAACAAAACTTTCAAGCCGCAAACGATAATTTTGACTTTTAAAAACATAGTACAATTGCAATTATTTCTTTTGCAGCAAACGATTTTTTATTACTGCTTACCAACATCGTCTAAAAATGTGCGAACAGCCTCTGTATATATATATATATATATATATATATATATATATATATATATATATATATATATATATATATATATATATATATATCTGTGTGTATGTGTATAGGTAAAGAGAGAGAGTGGGAGGGAGGTTAGTTATATGCACGCGTGTCGATACATTTATACATCCTTGTATATACTTTACAACAGAGCATTAGGAAGTAAATTGATGTGTTTTTTCCTCCGACAAGAAGTACGAATAGAGCTTCTCACTTGATGAAAAATTCGCGCAGATTTATTCTAATATGAAATCCGTTAACAGGGCGGATCAACATTACGATACCTGTGAAAGCATGGTTAAGACGTATAATTATTGAAATTTATATACTATATTTGGATTTCTTACTTTTTTTACTTTTCTGTGAAAATGATAGGAAGATTTAATCGTGGAGTTGCTCTTGAAGTTCACCAATTATCTTACACTGAAGAGCCCACGACAAGATCGAAGATGTTCCCCAGACCATTGTGGGAATGTACGAGAGATGCATATGTGTTGCAAATAAATTATCTTCATGTTTTAACCCAAATTTAGCTTTCAATTTGGCTATCACTAATCTTAGAGCACACATTTCAAGATTTGAAATTAACAAGTCAGTGTACTAAATGTTAGCACAAATGAGGTTTTTACGATATGTACCACAAAAAATGCAAAGTGCTTCCTTTACCATCAGGGAGTAATGTACTCATCAAGCTCAAAGTTCGGAACTTTGAAAATTTACAGTTCTCCTAAGTGATTAACACAATTAAAATCATTTCTAAATTCTCATTTCTTTAAAACTGCAATTTATAATAGTAAGATATTACTGAATATTGCTTTCAAAAATATTTTAACGAGAACTACTAATTTTTAGGCAATTATTAAATAACACAAATTGCAAAATAAGAAAATATATATGGAGTTATTTCAAATCTCTGAGTTTATTTATACTATATCTAAAAATGTATTCAAAGATACTTAAGTGTTCAATAATATATGCTATGACAACTTACTAGAATGATACAGTTAGATTATCAAATCAGTTCTTTTAACTGGTATGAAATAAACACCTATTTAACATTTCATAAGAATAATGCGGAATAATGTCATTAAAGTTTTTCCCCAGTATTCTTTTCTCGCAGTTCTTTTGTAATGAATAGTTCAGTGGCGTTACACATCGGATGACGTTCTAGTGTTTTAGAGAAAACAATTAGACAAATATAAGCCTCCCAGATTAATCTAAAATGAGTAGTTTAAAATAATATAGTCAAAAATGACTAATTTTGAGACTTTTTAATACCATTTAATCTATTATAAATTTTTCTAAACTTTCTTTGAACTTTATTTGCCTTCTATAACCCGAAATGCCTTTTTAGAATTTTTAGCATGTCCTATTATATTATAATCTATCATTGAAGTTTTTTTTACATTTATTGTCTTTATCAATCTGAGATACTCATACTTTTAAAAGGAAAAATGGATTTGAAATTTTTCTTAGCAAAACACTTTAATTTTCCTAAGACATAATTAAATTTTCAGGGACCATTTAATTTTGAAGAAGGTCTTATTCTAGAAAATCACAATTTTTTAATTTTAATTCACTAAGAACTTGTTTAACAAAAAATATCAATACACTGAAACCCCATGGGACCACGTATATTAAAGGAACTACATGTCATATTCAGAGTGTACCTGTCGAATATGCTCGGCAGTTATAGCATTTAATAACTGCGAAACACCAACAAGGTCATACTAGTCTGTTTTTATTTAAACACCTTGTAGTTAAAAGGAAAAAAATCAATCTTAGATTTTGTCGAAATTTCAAAACTTGACCATTGTTTGAGATTTAAAGAAAGAGATAAAAAAAAGCCACATTCATTTAATACTATACACACTTTCATATTCTAAAATGTATTTTCAAGTGAAACAGCTTCTTTAAATCTAGATTTAATTATTTCCTGCAAGTTTGGTTAACAACCTTTTTGGTAATCTTAACTAATTTTTATAACATCCGTTCAACCAACCTGTCAAAATTAAAAGATTGATCGAGGTAAGATAAGTCTTGATAAGCAAATTTTTCGCTTTCATACAAACGCAGACGAAAAGCTTGCGATTAAATTAGAAATAGCATTTTAAGCAATGACTTTGCTTTTGGAAAAATGGCATCACATTCTATTTCATATTTTAAGCAACTGATTTCTTTTTTAAAGATTTTGAAATCCCCGCTTTTCGTGGAGGATAATTTATGACTAAGCATATTTTTCCTGTAAATGCCCGTCAACGCTTAATCTCTAAAACAATCAGACTATTTCTTTTACAAAGAGGCTTAATTTTTTTTTCTTGAGAACACACAGTCAAATATATTTCTCTATTTTCGGTCATAACAAAATATTTCCTGTGAGATGTTTTTCTTTCTTTGTCCAAGCATTTGTACGTGATTGTAATGGGTGTAATAGTTAACGGAATATGGATTTTTCTTTTTTAAGGAAGTCTCCAAGCCATGACTCCCTTTTTCCCGTACCTTTATAAGTTTTCATAGCTGCTTTGTGTGTGAAATAAAAATATTTATATTCTATAAATAATGCTACAGGCAGTTTTTCAGTTTCATGTATTTCTGATATTTGATACTTTTTTCATATATGTTTCAGACATTTCAGTGACTTCAACAATTCATATCAGTAACTTTCTGACAAATGAAGTGCTTCTTAGGAAAGAATCAGAAATTTCCTCTTAAAACATTGAGCATGAACGGATAAGAATTATAAGCGCAATGCAATTAATGTTCTCACACATCGTACTAAACCGATGTTCGCGTTTCAAAGGTTGCGATTATAACATTAAAATAGATTTCTTGTTGTTCATTTGAAAGCAATTTTTATTTTTCACTAAATTTTAAACTGAAAAAATATTTCAGGTAGTCTCCTCTAACGAAACAACCGCGGGTTATTAACGTAGGATTACTTATCGTTTGCTTACTTTTTTTTTAAACGCATTTTGGCATTTTTCTATTTAACTGTTTAGTGCTACTGGGTTTGGCGCACTGCCAGAATTATACCTCGCGACGAAGGACAATTTTTTTCACTCCGAAGGATCGTTATTGAAGAACGTAATCTTACGTTAAAAAGCGCAGGAATATTTTTTATATAAACTCCTTTGCCTAAAACATAGTAGAAATATGAGCACTGATAGCTCAGGAATTAGTTAAACTGAATTATAATAATTCAGTGTTGTGTATATGTCGTAAAGTGTCTAACAAAAGTAATATGTAACGCCTTCATAAGCATATTCCGATTAAAGAATTATAACACAAAAATAATTAAAAGTTTTTGCCCCTCAACTGTAACTTTAAATATAATTCTGACTTTTATGAGAATTTTGTAAAAGTTATATCTCATGAATGTTATATAAACGGTATAATACACATTAGGGTGGAAGCAGGCTCTGATTTTCCATTAGGCCCGGTAGGCCTGGGCCTAGGAACCCCCGAATGTTGGGCCCCCCCCAAAAATTTTTATTTTAAAAGAAAAAGAAAAAGAAAAAGAAAAATTCCCAATTCAATTTTTTTATATATATACTTTCAAATTTGATTGATTGGTTTATCATATGTATAGTTATATATATAGTTCATCATATGTATGTTATAAGGGATTAATAAGTTTTTCCGGTTGCATTGTATTGGTGTTTTAATGGTGAAGTAAATATGTTGTATTGCTTTTTGTTGTTTGATAATGTTCTAAGCTTCTACGCTTCAAATAGCCAATTCTTCGTAAAATGGTACTTTCACAAGGATTCATGATTATTTTTTTTTGTGTGTATGTCAATTTTGGAAACTTTACGCCCACACCAGTGTTAGGGGGCCCCCATCCCGAGTTGTGCCAATAGTCAAGAAATTTCTAAATCGGGCCCTGGGTGGAAGACTAGTGTCTCTTAAGAGCAATCGAATATTGTTCGATAATACGAAAACAAAAAGCATAACTGGTTGACTGGGTTGCCATTGGTTTTTAAAACATAAATGCATAAATGAGACTCGGGAAAAGCATAATTCAAAGAAATACTCTTCTAAACCTTTCCTTTTAAGGCATTTTTTGTTTTTTACCCCATTTTTGAAAACTATAACTGTCTGATTCCTTTTCGGAGAAACAGTATATGTACGTATGTTAGTATTTGTCAAGTGTGTAAAAATGATTGAACTTTGGGAAGAACAGATTTTTTTTGTCGGACTATCTCGGAAATAGATTTGCTTAAATAAAACTACAGAATATTAAAATATAAAACAAACTGCCCATAACTTTTCTATGTTCAAATGCATCAGCGTTTTGTGCTTTACAAAATTAAAAATTAATAAAATTTAAAATGTTTGCTGACTAATTGCTTAACATGAAAAATAGCTACTTTTTAAAAGTAAGTTTATTGGAAAATTTAACAAGGGTTATATTTAACGTATTGGAACAAACGAATAGATCACCAACATGAGTCACAAGACTACGCTACAAACATGTCATAAAAGAAGTCTTAGTTTAGTTTTTAAAGTGATATATGCATATTTCAGGGTTTCATAGAGTAATTTTTTTTCAAGATTGAGCTCATACGATAACATATGATTCAAAATATATTTTTAGAACTATTTTCGGAACTATTAAGGATTGATTTACCCGACTTACCCTAAAAAAATCTATATAAAAAATTTCTATTTTTATTTTACGTTAAAAAAATTAACCAATTTTGTTTGCAAAAACTTTTTTCACGCTTTAGTTTACCTTTTTGACGTACAAAAAGGCTTAATGGATAGCCACCGACATTAAAACGTGTAAAACAAGTAAAATTCTTTTTATATAGCGAAACACTTAGCGAACGGATTTGTGATCGAAGTTGTTTGAGATTTAGAAAACTTTTTAGGTTTAGAAATCTGAGAAAGAAAAATAAACAATTCTACTTTTGGGGATAGTTTTAAAAAAACTAATATTAACTATAAATAACAGTAAATTCAGCTAAATTAAAATTTTGAAAGATAATTCAGTTTTCTTCCTGAACAGCAACGTAAGAAAACCTCATTTAAGCCAAGCAAAAAATCTTTCAACATAATTCCGTGCGGTAGAAATTGCGCTCAGGTGTTGCCATTCCATTACAGAGAAACAAAATGTGAGGGGTAGAACTTCCAACATGAGAAGCAGAAGAGAATAGAAACTATGGGGTAAAGAATACAAGAAACATACAAAGGGTTCGAGAAAACCAAACAATATATGAAAATGAGGGGTAAAATAACTTTTATTTCTCATGACACCTTATTAAGCTTATCTATGTCTGGAATAGTTAAGTATTATTTGATATACCATAAAAAAAAGGATAGGCTGCTGCAATGGACATGAAAAGTGGACTTTTATTATTTATATTAAATTTTAGTGGGAGATTCTCCTATCCCGTCTATACTAGTAATGTTAAAATGATTAGTTTTGGGAACAAAAACCCATAAAGACATTCCATTAAATTTTGAAGTGCAACATAATGATATATTATTACTCAAACGAGGATTTATTCATAGAATTCTTATTAAAGGCACATTATTTTTCGTTTACCATTTACAATCTAAAAAACAAGGATACTGTTTAAAATGACAAAAATGCTTTATTTATTCAGTAAAAATATTAAAATTTACATTTGATTTTGTAAAATACCTTCGAGATAAATTCAAGGAATAGTAAATACATATCCTTTAACACGAAGGATGCATATTCTCTTTGCTTAGTGACAACAGGCATAGGACGGCGATTTTGCATCGTTGAAAAGTTGTCATTACGTATTTTTCATAAAATCCTATACAAAACTTTTCTGTCACGTGATAGATTTTTGAAACCTTTCTTGGCCCTATTGGGCCATACCTGACGATACTTTTCAATCTTCTTTTGTACCTTAGTGTGTTTTCTACACGGAGGACAATTTACTAAAATGGGTCAGACCTTTTTAATAGTTGTTTATAGACTTTAAGTTTTGAATAGTATTTATTCCTTGTATTAACCCAAGATTATTTTGCAATTATAAATGTGCCCACGTTGATTCTCATTAAATGTCGGTACTCGATCCTAAAATCCTGTAGCACCTCTACTAAATAGTTATTGATTAATTATGTCAAATTTTGAGAAACACCTAGAGATTTATAATGTAAATATATGTAAATATATGTAAAACATTAATGTAAATATATAATGTTATATTATAATGTAAGCTGTAAATTAAAATTCTGAATTTTCGAAGTATTTTTCTTTAAAGTCTTCAACGAAAATATTTCGTATTTTGCTGTTTCGATTTTTTTTTTTTTTTTAACAGATAGTCATCAAAACCGATAGAAATATGTTTATACACAAGAAGGGACTACATACAAAATTTTCCTTATCTATTCAAATTTTCTCGAGAATATAGAGCATTTGAAAATTAACAGACAGGCAAAGAAACAATTTTGTATCTTTAGATTGCTGATGTTCTTTAAATTATCTATTTTCATTTTAAAAAATCGACGAAACTCTTTTTTAACAAGATAACTGCGTAATATGAGAAAAACAAAAGGCAAAAAGTTTAGCGTCTATGATAGTCTATGAACTCATTTGAGATTCAGATACTGCCTTTATCGCAACTACACCTTCCCAATCTAAAACAGCCGCCTGCAACCCACGGGAAACATTTTCGGCAGATGTATTTTATCTGGCCCCCGAGAATGCGCCGAACGCCCCAAATCAGAACTTATTTTTACGCAAATAAATACCGGGCTGCAAAATTACTTTCCAGTCTCCTCTTTTTAACTTTTCGTCATTTACATAGTGGGGCTAGTTTGACATTTTATTAAAAAAAATTGAGCCTTTATTAGGTTGTTCGCTGATTTTGTATTGGGCTTCGTAGCTTATAAGAGAAAATAAAAAGTGTCTCGTTTAATGGCTGATCGTAGCCGTCCTTATTCACTATATAAGTAACTCCAAATTTACGATAGCTCATGGACTCTTATAAACATTTTTGCCACGCTGATTGCTTTCTAGCCGTAATTAATTTTGTACAAGAATAATTGGCAACAATTCCTCTAGCAAACGTCCTCTTTGATTCTATTATAAAACTATAACATTTACTTTTTATAAACGGGAATCTACAAAAAGTCTGCTTACTCACAAGGCAGCAGGATTTTTTCTGATAATTGTGATTAAATATTTCTCTCTTAAATCCAAGAAATCGTTGAGATAGTGTTTAAAAATTTCCTTCGCAGCATTAAAAACTAAGGGATCTTTTAGTTATCTTGTCTAGAGACCGTTGTTTATATCATCTTTCTTTTCAAAAATGTATGATTTCCTAATCCAGATTTCGTAAGATGGCCTTTTTAGGAGAACTTTTTTTTTTCGCAAAACTTACACCTGCGTAGCCGCCCAGGTGAAAGTTTTGCGAATTTGTCGAAATTAAAATAAACCGCACCCAAATATTAGATTGAGAGATTGAAATCTTCCCAAACAAAGATTTTACTCAAATTGCCAAGTGGATGATAATTTAATTTTATGAAGGAACTAATTAGTTGGTACAACTGTTAGTTAGTTTTTCTCTTCAGTAAAAATCTAACAAAAGTTATCCATTTAAATTGTTTATGTTGAAATTTTTTGGCATTTAACTTGTTCTGTATATGATATATTATCTGTTACTAAGAGAATATGAAAAATAAAAGTACGAAATAAAACCATAATAAATATGGGAAAATTTATGGATTTCATTGTTTTATGAACTATTAAGTTAAAGCGTGTTTAGATTGTTTGTGACGTCTAAAAGTATTATTTTCGTAATAAAAATCCGACAAACTGGTCTGTATATCCCTCCATTTCTCAAAATACAACCTTATAATTTAAAAAAAAATTTGACACTGATTTTCACTCAAGATTCAGTCTTTACTTAAATAAAAATCTTAAATGAATTCAAAAGTTTCTGGACGATCGTGTAGCCCTTGTCAGTGAAATTGGAGTAATAATTCGGGAAATTCAAACAATTTTACTGTCTGCAAAGTTTTTTTATGTGTACTTTTCGTAATTAAGATAAACTTAAAGGGAGAATATTCGTGTAGGATTAAAAAACCCTTTGAGTTGAATGCTCTGAAATAATGCTGAATAAATGTTCAATCTTGTCTATATATATAAAACAGTTCCGTAACTGACTGACTGACTGACATATAACGCACAGACCAAACCGCTGCACATAAAGGGCTGAAATTTTGCATGGCGATTCTTCTTATAGTGTAGGGGTGTACTAAGAGAGATTTCTGAAAAATAATTCTTAGATTTTTAATCTGCTTTTGTAATATTCTTTAAAGTTTGCATTTAAAATAATAATCCGAGGGTTATAAAATTTATATCACGAGAAAGATCATAATTTCTTTAAAATGAAATATTTTTCGAATCTTTACCTCCATTTTCTGATGTTTGGTGAATTTTTAAAGATTTAATTTTTAGAATTTAATTTATTAAATGCTGATCACGTGGTTTCTTTTCTTTTGATTTTGCGTCACGTGCATAACAACGAAACAGACAAAAAAAATTTCTTGCTAATGCGGCAGACGATTGGACATTAAAAAAAATATTAAAATACAGTAACAAAAAAATGCTCCTCAAACTGTACTATATTAACTGTACTATATTATTTAGTATGTTCTATTAGATTTAATTTGAATATTTTCTTCTACATTATTTTTTCTATAAAAATATCCTTTACGATTTTTTTATAAATATATTTTTTCGTTTTTTTCCACATCAATTGCATACATTGATCGTTGTATTTATTATAAATATACATATATATACATATTTTTGGCATTAATTGCATACATTGGCCGTTGTATTTAATTTGAATGTACTCCGTAACGAAGTACGGGTTTTCAGCTAGTTATAAATAAAAAGAGAAGAGAAAGAATTTTAGAAGAGGGAAATATCTATGCCACGTCTCTCTTCTTAAGCTCTGTTTTTCTACGTTTCTAAGAGACTTAAAACATTCTCATTGATTCTGCAAATATTTTGCCTCAACAATTAAACTGAAATAACAGAAAAAATGTCTAGGTGTAAAAAATTCTTTTTTGGATGTTTTGTTCACTCTTATCGTATTAATTACTTCAAAAATACCACAAAAAATTCTAACAATCGAATCACCTCCCTGCGTTTATAACAACCATTCTGCCACGTATTCTGATTTGTCGAATACGTGGCAGAATACGTAGTCGAATACTCTTTATTGTTATGTATTATTGCGTCAAGAACGTTTTTCTACACTTAAAGGAGTTTAAAATAAAAAGAAAAAAAAGCATAATTTAATCTTTTTAGTTTGAAGCATACTATAAATTTTCAAAATCGAACTATAAATATCGAATGTTTCTGAGATTTTTGTATCGCCATATAACACAATTTTATGCTGTACTGTTTATGCGTACCGTACCGTAACCGACTGCGCTGCATGGGTATTTCAGGAATGGAATCAAAATATCTCTGAGAAATTTTATATAGCATGCCTTCGGTCTATATTCATTAAACTGTCATGTGAATTTTTCATGTAGTGAAAAATTTTTAAAAATGTAAAATAAAAACCTCTGCAAAGAAAGATTTTTTTCCTTTAAAGAGATTAAAGATTTTATACATAAAATTCTTATAAATTCCGAAGACAAATTATTTACGAAACTTTTCGAGACACAAGAGTTTAAAAAAAATGCGCAAGTTGAGCTATAGCTCAGATGATACAAACTTCAATTTTAAAATTTTAAATTGTTCAAATATTTTTTAATAAGTGATAATTTTTATCATAGAAGACACACGTCAAAAAGAGGCATCATTACAAAATGTGTGTAAATAAAGAAAATAGAATTCTGTGTCTTAAAAATCTCCTTAAAAAAATTCTCGCTAACTCGGTAACCGAATGTTGCGTTTTTCGACAGTTTGATGTTGTACCATTACAACACCAAATATCACGATCTTCATTTACGATCCTCAAAGTTGAGAATAATTTTTATCTGCTACATTCGCAACAATTAACAGAAAAATGCTCAGTCGGCTGTCCTTAGCCACGGCGTTTAGAAGATCCCTGAGAAAGTTGAACCCTATTTTGCTCACACGAAAAAGTTGATACAGTGTATACAGTGTATAATTTATACACTGCACACTGTAATGTTATAAAGTGTCTTTTACGGGTATCACAGACACAAAAGTCCAAAGAAAAGAGCATTTTTTGTTTTGGCTTGACACATGCTAAAGACTTTTTTGAATCAAATAACACAAACCGCATGTTTCTCTGATAATTATGAAGCCAGATACAACAGTTTTATACTGTTCTGTGAGTGCCATTGTTGGACATCTATGTCTTAAATCCCCTTTTTTTTATCTTGGAATGGAATATTTTATTACTTGACTTCTTCAAAAGGATGTATCTCGAATTCCTTACAAAGCATATGTATGAAATTTAATTTAGTAATTATTTGTTCTGTTCTCATTTAACAGTCTCCAGGATTATTGATTTAGAATAAAATATTTGAAAATATCTTCCCTGAAGCAAATTTTACCTTGAACAAAAAAAGTTCATTCTTTTTGCCGTTTGAGATCATTATAAATATTACATATAATATTTTCATGCATCAGGAAGGTAAATTTTGTTTAAACTTCTCCTAAGCACTAAAGTAAAAAGGTTATGCAAATAGAACTTGCAAATATAGCTCGAAAACTAAGCAGGCTTTAAATTTTGAATTTCAACTGAATTTTGATTTTTTAAATTTCGTTTTTTTTTACTTAGACCCCTTTTAATTTAAAAGTATCATAAGTAAATGCAGGTTTTACTCATATGCTCATACCGAATGTGAGCGAGAGACAATGCAAGTATACAGTGTGTAAGGATGTACAAATGCAGTATTAAGTTAGCTGCAATACCGTTTGAAACCACAGCTAAATAACGTTCAATACAATAATGCATTGCTTATAACTTTTTTAATAATTTTTGTTCAGTAACAAGTCGCGAAACACCGATAAATATCCTTCATGATTGTTGGCGTTAAACACAAATATTCGAAAATTAAAATCGCGGAAGTCAACAACTGACTGCATTGTATTTTTATAGGCTTATGCAAAAATAAAAAGTTTGTAAAATTGTTAGCACACTTAACCACCGTTATTTGAAATTTCAAAACATATTAAAAAAATGGATAGAAAAGTTACCGAAAAATAACTGATGAATACCACTTTTTAAGGCTCTTTTTATTAATAAAAAAAATCTCCGAGTAATCAATTTTGTGATCCCGTAACTATAAGTTTAATTAACCGCTTCAAGAGCAATTACTTCTCGGAAAAAGGTATTTAAAACCTCCGTAAAATCGGCAACTCTCGTATGATTTTTATCAATAATTCGATATTTCCATCACGGAAATCACTCGTTAATACCTGAATGTTATTAAATGATTTACTGTAGGGGGTAAAAGAAGTTTAGAGACGTTAGAAAAAATCTGAATCATAATTGAAACTATCAGTTAAGAATAAGAAAAAAAAGCCGAGGGGAAATTTGAAGTAAAATTTCATCGAGAAGAACGTTTCAAAATTAGCAACAGAGTCAAGAAATGTAACGGCAATGTTTTTAGGTAAGAACTCGCCGAGAAGAAAACCATATAAGATGTGAATTCACATAAATGTATGAATTATGTGCATGTCACATAACGACCCCTCAATGTCACATACATAGATCCTATCACAAAAGGGTGATCCGGGAATCAAACTTGGGACCTATTCGGACACGTGAATAACATTGCGATATTAATATCATATCAATATCTTGATCATTACAATATAAATATCATGATCACGATATAAATATCATTACTATATCAGTATCAATTCTCATGATATCAATATAAGAACTCACATCTACCACATCAGAGAACTTTGAGAGACCGGGATTCATAACGCTTGGTCAAACTCACTTAATTTTTTTTTTCAAGTGCACTACAATGTTCGTATTGATACTCATTCTCTCATTTATAAATTTTTACCTCATGCGTGAAATCAATTTGTATGGATCGAAAATCGAGCCCGGGATATTCTGCTTTCCGGACCGAGGCGTTTACACCTCGAGCAATGTCATGATGAATCTTTGAATCAACCTTATGAGGTCAGTTTTGTATTTAGAGACTACGATGAGCGTAGAGATATTACATTAATCATCATCCCAGCATCTTCATTTGCTTAGCGGTTCGTGGAAGATGCTTTTCTTCTGCCGGAAGATATTTTTTGCCGTCTGCTTATTTTTGGCCATGAGAAAGTATTACTCACCAGGACCACTCTTGGGGTCTGCAAGACTTAACTGGATACAATTTTGTGGAACCCCAGGCTCGTAACCAGTGTGTTTTCAGAATCTTAAGAGTATGAGAAAAGTATGTAATAGCCTTCCCATTCCTAAGGTAGAGGAAAAAGTAATCATAATGTCCGCTTACATAGTACATCTCAACTAATGAACCAAATGAACCTATGCATATTTTAAAATAAATTTTAATGCATATAAAAGCACAAGTTTACAAATAAAAGGAGCAGATTTTTTTAAAAGTAAATATAATTGCTTCCCCTTCCCCACATTCGAGAATTGGATACACAAGTCCTCTTCAACAAAGGATATCGCTCATCTCGCCCCCCATCTTATACCCGCACTTCACAACTATTTCTAGCACACCAAAACGAAAAGTAGTACATTGCACTTCAGCAATACGTTTTATGAATACGAATTAAAGAATCCGCAAATGTAGGCTATCGCACCCAGAATGATAGGTTGAGAGAAAGGCAAAACAGTACGCGTGTTTGGTGCAATAGATGAAAGGTGTTTAAAATAGCAATGCAATATAGTCATTAAAATTTACAAAAATTACATACAGTGCAGTGTTTTTTGACAACATTGAAGTTAATTTTTACTGACATAAAACTTGTGGAGTACGCATATTAGGAAAATCCTGTTTCTTAAAATTCAAAATAAAAATTCAGAATTGAAACTATTAATTAATGGGATTATTGTGAGTTGTCAATGTAAAAATTCACACCGTCATCCCTTAAGAACTATGTTAAATTCGATACTAGATTCTATTCTTAATTTTACTGTGGACTTTAAGATGGTGCGGGTTTCTGCTACTAAATTTAACGTAGTTGGTTTTAACAGTTTTTCAAGGTTAAAAAAAAATCAATGTTTTTTTCAACTATAAATACTTTTAGCATTTCCATGAGCTTCAATGCAAAAATTGCCTGTTTGGTAATTGAGTTGGGAGATGGCTATAGCGCTGGTCCACGGGTTAAAAATCCCTCGTTAGTCATGGGTGTTTGTGTGACCTTTTGCTATCGGGTTCAAACTGTAGGTCTTAGTCAATTTATCTCTCACGCAGCACTAGATGACAATAGCTCTTAAAAAAAGCAACCGTATATTTCATTATTGAGAGCTAATATACAATTAATCAAATCCACTAACCTTAAACATCCAAGAGCCGACTGTTGTTTACAAAACCAGTTATTTTAGTAACTGTGCAATGATTTGATAAATATATTAATTTGAGACCAAAAATCCTAAATGTAAGCAAACACATTTGTTGAAAACGAAAGATCTTCATGATACAGACAACCATGGTCGTTGAAGAAATTAAATGAAAATTATAATCGTTGATATTCTCTTTAAAACCTTACACATGTAGTATCATTTGTATGTTGATACGTGTTGTGTGTATTTGACAAGACTAGATTGCCCTAGCACAAGACCGAAGCCAATCTGTCCAATCACCTTGAAGGCGATCCTGATCGTCATCACTTTAATTAATGACTGGAATCCAAAGTTCAGAATACGAGTTTGATTGGTGTGCTGGGAGGAGTCACTTAATGAGCTAAAAGAGGTACAGAGAGAGAACTGTAATTCAAAGCGTGTATATTACGGCGTAATAAGAAAGTAAACAAAAATTATTTTATGAGGAAGATATTATAAGGTCAGGAATAAATTTCCTAGTAGTTCAATGCCATAAGAGATATGCAGTGTAAGATTCTAATAATGAGCTAAAACTGCAATCTAATGAACTGAAATGTAACAATAAGAGCCTTATTATCTGTCGGGGAACAGGGATGCAATGTCTCTGTCTTGTTAATCGCCAATTAAAACGCGTTAGTGTTATAATAGTGAAAAATTTTCTGCCTAGAAATATTAATGTAGAATTATAAAAACATAAAGTAGTCCCCATCAGATATCAGTCGTGTAGGATTAATACTAGCAATCTCCAATTTTTTTTTCAAAACTGGGTTATGGATACTTTCCTACGGTATTTCCATCAGTTAATAACTATTATTTTTAGAAAATGACCTACTAATAAAATATAGTGGGAGAATTTTTCAAAGGTAAATTGAAATGTATATCTTCAAAAATCCATGAGATATAGTTCCTTAAACTTTACCAAAAGAAAAATAGGTCTGATGGAGATTGCATGTTTTGATCCTACACCACTCATATGTTGGGTTCAAAAGAATATTACTTGAATTGAAACACTAAGATCACATCATAAAATTTTGTAAATAGGAAATTATTTAATGCGAATCTCTAAATCTGCGCGTGATCCTGTACATGACTCAAAGTTAACCACGATTTATTAGTGATCTTTCTGACTCTATGTAATATCCTAGTAACACTTTACACACATTTCACTTCCGAACGTCAAGCCCCCCCCCCCCCCCCACACACACATTTATACCCCATATTTATTGTACCTATATTAATCTGTTTACGGATTGTTTGCTCCGAAATACATATAACAGAAGAAACAGATGAATTTAAAAGTATGCAAAGATCATGAGTAGGTATAATAGTTTTACCCTTTTAAAAAGGGATAAATCATTGAGATGGGGAAAACTTTAAACTTATCTAAAAAGATAGCTAACAGATTAGGAAAAAAATATTGGCTGGTGTATGCTGCCTTTCTGAAAGGTTTCAGCGAATATAGAAAGAAAATGCACAAGTCTCCCCTCCACTTCCCCTGTTATTATGTTCCCTACACTCGAAATAGACTCAAAAAAGTTTACTCTATTTCTCTTCTCGTTGCATATGAGTATGTATAACATTTTTTGTTGCTTGTGTTTACTAACATATAGTTAGTTATATATGTAAATGCTTTAAAATAAGAAAATAAATTACCGAAACAATATTCTGACACTATTGCATAACAAAATCAGTACAACATAAAGGGAAAACTAAAATATGCCATCCTTTGTTTGTGTTGGGGAATATGCTATTCACAGATGTACTATTTGTCTGTGTCGCCCAGTGGCTAAGTGGATAAGGCATCAGCCTGCCACGCCGGGGGTGTGGGTTCGATTCCCGCATAAGACTTGTCTGTATTCTGGGGAACCGGTCAGTCTTCCGCCTGCAATTGGAACCCCGTCTAGAAAGGGGAGCTGCAACCCATCGTCCATCGCCGGTGTCATCGTCTGTCAATAAAATTCTTCTGTGATTGTGTCATTTGTCTGCTTCTATGTCTTATATTCATATGTACACCGGACTGGGGTGTAATGTTGTCATCCCCCAGGGACATTAGCCACACACACTATTTGTCTGTTCGTACAGTTAGCACTACTGAGTATGAAGAAATACTCCATTTGTTCGGGTCTGTCAATTAAGATTTATTGATTTACAATACGTGAAACAACAAAAGCGATAACGTATGGAACAACGAGTGGTGAGTAGGATCGCTTTTAGGCGACTACTCACATACTCACTGATGCGAGAAAATTTATCATACTTCAGTCCTTAAGAGTAATCATTTTAAGCTTGTTAGTGACACTGTGTAATGTGATCAGTATCTATTAACGTTAGTATCTATTAAAGTGTTATATTCTTGGTCTTTTTTTATATACTCTACTACGTGAGTATAATGCTACTAGAAAATACATCCCAAAATGTCAGGTTATTATTATTATTATTATTATTATTATTATTATTAGTATTTGCACATGAAATCTGGTATATTAAGGGAGTAAAAATTTCCAAGCCGATATCTTTGCTGAAGTATAAACCCTTATATTTTCAGTCACTTATAAATAACTTTTTGGAGGTAAGCCTGCGATATATATATATATATATATATATATATATATATATATATATATATATATATATATATATATATATATATATATATATAATGATATTCTTCATGAGCTGGTGTAGTATTGCATGTTTGTAATACGCTTAAAGATTTTAATATAGAAACAAAACTCTCTCGGCAAAAGTAAATATATAATGAAATAAAACACAATATCCAGTTCTTTAAGAATATTGTTGCATTAAAGTATACATCTTAAATAATATTTATTGTTACATTTGAGTAAAAATTATAGGTCACATTTTGTGCTTTGTACCAAAATAACAGATGTCAGTTCTAAAAATCACAGAGGATTAATAATGATAATATGTTGTTGAACATGTATTCTTTTAAAATAATTTTTGTATCGTAATCGCTAGCTGCTTAGAACATATAAAGTATCTGATTATATACTTTTAAATTAGTGAATAGATAATACGTAGACTAAATACATGTAGACGGATTTTATCAGATTATTCACAAACAATTATTAGAGGCATTATGTTTATTCAAAGAAAATTTAAACGAGAGAAGAAAGGAGGATTAAGCTTCCCTTTAACCCGCCCTTTTTTATACATTTAAAAGTATTTTATTTCAGCATTTTCATGTTCTCTAATCATTAAAATCGTAACCTCAAATATTGATATTATCCGTAGTATTGGAAAAAAGATTGTTATTATATATAAAGAAACAAATTTTCCATTTTATTGAATAGCTCTAAATATCTGGAGATTTGTTTTTAAATATCAAACAATCCAAGAAGTGAAATACCAGTTTTAGGTCCAAAGAAATCTCCAAGCAAGGAAAAGGAGGGTCTGTTTGTGTTTGATTTTAAACGATTACTTATTTACTTAATGTTAATAATGTGTATTAGTTATTTAGATGGTTATTTCAAATACTGATCTACCGGAAACATTGGATAGGTGTGAAATGCAAATTTTCCATTTCATTAAACGGCTAACAATTGTGCATCTTTTTGAGTTGCTATATTACATTTCTGTGGATAAAACTATTTGCTCATTACGAGATAAATATGTGATTGGGGGTCAATTACCATTCCACTATTCCATTTTTACAAAGACGTCCAATGGCTAATTCATGGCGTATAATAGGATGATAATTGAAAGAAAATTCTATGAAAAGAAACAAAAGCATGTCAGTATTAATAACCCCGATTTTAAAATTATATACCGCGGGTAAAACTACCCCACCTTATAAAGAGGCATGTTGAATAGCACCTTTAAATTCCTTTTATCTCACCATAAGGCAGCTTCATCCAATAGCAGTACAAAGAAACACTGTAAGGGAAAATTAAAGAGTAATAAAATCGCAGAAATACCACCTTACCATTGTGGTAGAACGCCGCTCCGTAAATCACGATCATCCATCGAATTCCGGTGGCGGCAAACATCACCTTTTTCTCGACCAAACCACCACAAACATCAAAATGTTTCGTAAAGAGAGAGTTCAATAAAAAAAAATAATAATAAAAATCGAATAAAGCCTGAACGAAGGAGCAGCGCGGTCTGGGAGCAAACGGCACAAGCACGCGGAGGGAGATATTGCTGCTAACGGCTCATATCTTTCTGCACCTCTTCGCCCGTATAATAGCCCTTTCGAGTGCTGCTAAAAGTTTATGGACACTCCGAGGAGCTGGCGGCTTTGGGAATGTTTGATTGGACGGGAGCCGAAAGGGCGATGGCATGCGCAGGCGCGACCGACGAGAGCACAGACACCGAGAGAAAAGTTTTCTAATTTAAAGTAAAATACGCTACAGTGGTACGCACAGATGACACAAAGGTTCAACGAAACCCTAGCACATCCTTATTAAAAATAGCGGGGAATCAATATTAAATCCCATTATCATTTAGCGATTTCATGACATGTTCAAACGCACCCGCTTACGTCTGATAACCATGAAGTTGACTGATTTTTTTTTTCTTTTTAAGAAAACTTTACACTTATTTTATATTCCAATTTTGATAAATTAATTTATTTTCTAAATTTAACACTGCCACTTTTAAATGTAATTTTCTTGAGTATTACAGGTTTGATATAAAGTCTGGCGTGAAATGTCGTGGATGCAAATGTTCCAAACGATTCAGAAGTTTTTGAAACAAACTTTTCTAGAGTTTTCTTAATTCTTTTCTAATCATGTACCTTCGATACATTGCACTTTTCCTGGGGATATCCTTCTTGAGGAGGAAGAGGGGAGCTTCTTTAAAGGAAAGAGTGTAGGAGGAACTTCTGTTGTAGGGGGAAAAAACTCTAAATGAAAGACATTTTTACAGAGTTTTTTCGTAACATCATTCAAAGATCTAAACATCCAGTTCAACTTGGGCGATTTGCATTGTTGTATACTACAGATCTTTCGCCTTCTGTGGTGCTAACCATTCGAACTCACAATTGTTATTTCTCCCAGAAGCAGTTAACCCAAGACTTAATAAAACTCAATCACATCTTACCTCTCGCAAGAATAGATACTAAAATTCAAGCCAACCACAAGCTACTGAAGCAACCAATTTTTACCAAATCCTTCTATGCCTTTCATGCTTTCTTGTGAATTCGAACTACAGGAAGGAAATTAAGGTCAATAATGATCTAGTGTCGCAGATGATAGCAAACAGGGATGAATTATTACATTTTTCAAGTGATTTTTCGACCTTGAGACGATATTAGAAATTAGCTATTTTCCAGTATGCCTCTCTTATAGGACAAGCACAGCAATGAGGATCTGAAACAAAGTTGTTTTATAGGCTTATTCACTTGGAAATGATTTGTACACTAATTCACATGGAAATGTTCGTATGGCACCGAGACTTATCTCACTGAGATCAGCACACTTCGAAAAGCAGTGCACAGCAGAGCAGTTCGACGACGTTTCGGAGCTACCGACGCGCCTATAAATTATGTCAAAGGCAACAAATCTTGTCTCCACTTTTAAATGATTTTAAATAAAAGGAGTTAGATGCTCATTCGCCTGGTCTTCATTTTCCGTTCTCACTTGAGCTTTGCTACAACCTTATAATTTTTAGAGGAAGGAAGTTACGCCTCATGTAACAGGACACACAAAAATAAAGTCCAATATTCGTCTTATTTCATTTAAATTTTAGGAGATTGAACTAATCAATAATCTTCACAATAATCATTCTCATTTACTTAAATTTGTTAAGTGAAGCTCAATGTTTTGTGCTCTTGTATAAGGAAGTTCTTGCGGAAGTTTAGCAAGACTATTAAAAATAAATTTATTTACAGTATAAAAACTAAAAAACATGAAAAATTTTAGAAAATTTCTTCTTCATTAATGAACTGAGCATACTTGCACATCCAATAATCAGAGCATCAGAACAAAATGCATGTCTAACTGCAAAAATTAATTGAAAAACTAATTTTTCAGGGGTTTATGAACTGATTACTAAATAAAAGATCATGAATGAAGAAAACTGTATATTTTAAGGTACCCCAGACTTTTCTTACATTAACAGTCAGACCAAAAATCTTCATTACTTTAAAACAAAAATTTCTTCTAGATGTAACAAGAGACCGTAACTGAATAATGCGCTCACTTGCAGATCTCCGGATCTGTGGTTCAAGACCTAGTCCTGACAGTCAGTAGTTACAGTGATCGTTAGAAAGAAGAACAATGGACTTCTCGAAAGTATATGATAGTAATTTATGGTGGAAAAAATCACAAACGTTGAATAGATAGTTAAATAAATGCAATGGAATATGTACAGCTCAGCCTCTTGTGCTGTGTGTCTCACAAGAAAAGGAGGGGGGATGAGAAAAATCATTCAGAATGATCCTTCTTCCCGTCGCTTCGCCAGCTTAGCCTAACTGAATAATACCTTGATCTGCTAATCAGAAGATTCGAGGTTCGAGATCCAATCCAAATAGACCCTCTTACAAACGGATGAAGAAAAGGAATGGATGCAAAAATCTTATCCATTCTATAAATTAAGTCTTTTTGAGATCTCCTGAAATCAAAGTCGTAGTGGTGTCTGAAATCTAAAAGTTTTAAATTAATTAGTCCATTGCTCAATTCTACTGACAGGAAAACCCTTTGGAGTAACAAAGTAAATATGATGTAATGTAATGAAAATTGTAAAATTTGATTATGATTTAGTAGTAAATATTTCATAAGACATATCAGTCTAACATTTAAAGCCTATTTAAAAATCAGATCTTACTGCCTTCTGTAGTTTGTTTTTCGGAGTAAACAATAGGGGGAATGCTATATGAAAAAAAGGTATAAAAACATTCCGTCAGAATCTTAACACAGTAATTATTAAAATGACTCGATTTGTGGTTTCTTTGTTTGTACTGTTAATACGATTCAGGTTTGTATATTGTGATTTCAAAAATTGCATAACAATAGCAGAGTCTACGTGGAGTGAAGTCACTTTCGGCGGGTGAAGTCACTGAGGCGGGAAAGAGGAGAAAGGTAGGAAGAAGTTGCTTACTCCCTAAAACGGCTAAACTTGTAGCTAAGCGATGATTCCTATACTGAAAAAATTGCTATAAATCGAACCTATCTACTAAGATTTTACTATTTTGGGTTGTCTAGCCCATTTCATTTTGTTAATCCATCTTAAAACAACTAAATAACCTGCTGGCGCAAATTCAAGGTATTCATTCGAAACTTCTTAAATTTATTACCTTAGCACAGACATCCAATACACTGTTAACAGCATTCACAAAGTTAAACATTCTACGTGAATTCACAACATATTATAAAAATACTCTCAATTTATGAGTAAGCATTCTTCAATTTATGAATAAGCATTCAAAACTTCCCAGACACAAACTACGTTTCGCTAGACAATTTTTCACATCATTGCCATCAGGGCCGGCTCTAGTCTTAGGCACAAGAGGCACCGGCTTAGGGGCGCCTACATCGCAAAGAAAAGGAATGATATTAAATTGGACTATTTCCTTTTCTGTAAGATTTTATAAATGTGTTCTAATACGAAACGCCCCTTCAGTAAAATTTAAAAAGCTTAAAAGTTTTAAATTTAAGAATGTGATCGAGTGCTGTAAACCAAACTGGCTTAGGGGTGCCACATACCCTCGAGCCGGCCCTGATTGTCCAAGTTATAAACAACAACTTCTCTCTCTCTGAAACAGACACGCAGCGGCAGAATGTGACACACAAGACTAACCTATCTACCCGGTCGATTTCGAACTCATCCGTCTTTCACGTGAGCAACTTTTATCTCGTTTTCAGCAAATTACATCAGATGTCCAGAATTGGGGTGGGACTGGGGGGAAAATCTGACGTCCAGAGGGGGGAAAAAAGGTTGTCGGGAGATGAAATTTTAAATTTATTTAATTTTTTTTTCTAGACACATTTCATTATAATTTCCCATCTGGAATGAGTCTTTGTATAAAGATCATTATACGACTAAAAAATACTTTGAAACAATATGAAACATTGTGTTAAAAAAGTTGAAAATTCAAAATTCAAAACAAAATAATTTTTTTATAATCTCTTAACCGCTTATTTTTGCATAATAGTTTCGCTTTTGTTCATAGGCGAGAAACAACTTCTAAATAACTTGTCGTTGAGCTATATAAAAATTTCATTTAGAATTTTTTTAATCCCTTTAAAGGACAATAAATGACTTTTTTTCATGGTAACCTTTGCTAAAGGGAAAATATGATCAGAATTTTTACTTTCAGAGAAAAATTCCGATGACAGCTAAATTAATGTAGTACGAGAAGGAACGCTGTGCAAAATTTCGCAGAGATGCCGTAGAAGGAATTTCGGGTACACCCTCTCAAAGACGGCAAATCGCGTGAAAAATCCGATAAATAGACTCCAAGTACATGTGCACGGAAGGGCGCTTGTACAACACAAAAAAAAAAAAAATAAAATAAAAAATATTGTATCTGTTAATGTGATTATCGTAAAAACTTACAGATTGTGCTATTTTATTCTGAAAGTTTTAAAGTATGTTTCAAACAACGAAAATAAGCTTTTATGGAGAATTTTGTCTCCTAGATCCACCTTGAGAGAAAAACTGGCTGCCACAGAATAAAACAATGCGCATGAGAACGTCATAAGCAATAAATAAAATCGATTGAGCAAGGAAAACTTTCTAATGCCAGGGATATGACTTTTACTTGATGGCTGAACCGGAAGGTACGAGTATTTATAACATATATACATACTTTATAAGGATCATGAGATTTTATTTTTTTAATTTCGTATTTAGGAGTTTTTACACCATTGAAACTGGACAAGTAGCACTCAATCTCAATAGGAACTGCGTGTAAACTACTGCTAATGCATGGGAAAATAATGCTTCGGAATACTGCTAAAGTTTCGAAGAAAAAAATAACTACGTCTTCGTAAAAGTAAATATCCGAAACGTTCCCGTTAAAATACTTAACATTCTTCATGAACTATCCATATCTGATAGTTAAAATTCGCCATAATTTATTACAGTAGATTTGAATGACAATAACAGAGAGAACATCTCTCTATATATAATTTGCTTTACTCACTTCTCCGCAGGACAAATCAATATAGCAGGTACAAGGAAGTAAAAAAATAATAATAATAAGTTTACTACATTTCATACTTGCAAGACTGTTCCGAATTTCTTCCATAATTTAAAAAATTCCGATACTTTAACATTCCAAACTACTCCTAGACCAATGGTTCTTCACTCGCTTTTACTTTCAACTACCGAAGAACTCTCTCCAGCGCGAGAGTAACAAATAACAAAAAAAAGAAAGAAATATGAGCACAAAAGAATTTCTCCGAAATGTCCCTTCTCATCTGAAAATAGCATTAAACGACCACAAGCAATTATTGGCGAAAACTTGCCGCAGGCTTAATAACTGGCCACCCCCTTATGAAAGGGAAGAAAAAACGTGAGCATGTGTCTTTCCGGCTCGGCAACGCTTTTCCTAAGTGACAAACGCTCGCCCGCACCTGAGCTTGTGGTGCCGCCACTTTTAAGTAGGAGAGCAAACTGCGTTTTTGAAAAGTTGACAAAGACATCGACGAGTGTTGTCCCTTTTTTTTTTCTGCGACTCTCTCTCTCTCTCACGAGGGGTTTGGATTAATAGGTTTTATTGGAACATTTTCAGCTCTCCGGAGGGTTTGTTTATTTTTTTTAAAGGAAAATGCTACGTATGTGCTTTTTTTGTAATTACTGTTTTGTTGCTTCCATTCATTGTTTTAGGCGGAATTCTGGAATTGAACTAAAAATATCTTATAAATGTATATGAGATGCAAATAATTCGTTACTCTACCAATAGAAGTCTTATAATTGAGTCATCCACAAGCCAAATCGGTAAATCCACTTTTTTAATTTTTTTTAAAATTTTAGTGTCAAAGCACTTCATTGATTCATACCGTTTTACATGTATAATAAATTCCCCAAATAATAAGAATTAACACCACTCAATGACAAAATGCTTTCTGGCCATCAAATAATAAGTAACTTTTTTCAGAAGCCAATCCAGTTAAAAGTTCATACTCTAATGCAAATCGGTGCAATAGTACATTTCAAGCGCAGAAGCAAGTACTGGATGATAACAGTCAATCGTTTAGTGTTGTTTCATCACAAAAAAATAAGTGAAATAAATGAGTTGGTTACAGTCTAACTGCTGCAGAAGTAAGTACTTGTGAATTATTAAACGATTATTTAATTTTTTTTCTTTATTAAAAAAATAATTTGACTACTGAATTGGATGTTTTTACACTTGCCAAATCGGTTAGTTTTGATGGACCAAATCGGTCCATCAAAAATTGTGATAATAATAACGATAACTCTAGGGATATTTTATCTTACAGATTTGATATGTCATCAGATAAAAGCTACATCTGCAATTATATATCCTACAATGTTTTTTTGAATTTATATTTTCAGGAATTTTAAAAAACATTGAATATTATTTTATCATTTTTCTCCATTTTTGGTTTTATGGACTTAGCCGATTTGGCAAGTGAGCAGCTCAATTAGTGGTCTATTAATTCAACTCTGTTTTAACTAAGGAACTTTTTGAATATAGGTTTGCCATACTCGTACTATTAAATATCTCATATTATGCATATCAAGTGACTTTTATTCGTACTCTAACCTCAGAAGTATTTGAAAGTGTGGTGACTGCAAAGTTATCGATTTCTTCAGAAAAGTTTCACACACATACATACATACATACATACATACATGCATATATATATATATATATATATATATATATATATATATATATATATATATATATATATATATATATATATATATATATATTGAAGATTCATACAAGCTGTAAGCTCATAAATGAAAGGAGTAAATTCCGTTACCAGTTAAAAGAGAATAATTCCGTTTCCTCTCGTCCGAAGTTGTTCACAACTGCCGATGTATAAGCGTCAGTTGAATGAATGCTCTTACATCCGTTGCATGCATTGTTATTATGATTGCGCCCTCCATTGGTTAAAAAAGGTACCTAAATAATAAAGTACGTTTAATTCAAATTACGTTTCAAAGTATCAAGATTTTTTGCTTATTTATTTCACTCATGATAAATTGTATAAAAGATTACCGACTCTAACTGAGGACATACATACCCAGTACGATAAATTCTCGTCCATCGCGTTTTTTTTGTTTTTTTTTAAGTAAAAACCAAGTCAGTTCCTTATATTCTTCGTCCCAATAATCTTATTCCAATAATCTTGTTCTTGATGATTTTGGGAAAGAAAGTTCACAGAATCATCAAGAACAAGATCTCATCTAAGACCCATTTCAGATACTTGACATATAGTTATTCTCATAAAAGTCTTTAACAGACACTTTGATTCATGAAATTTAACTAGAAGACTGTACACATTTGATTTTTTTAAAATTACTTCTGGAATGCATTTTATTCCACAGAACAACCTGAGTGATCAACAAGTCCACTTTAATCTCGAACTACAGGATATTTTTTGCATTATTTTGCAATAAAAGAAACTCCATTGAATGGTTTAAATTAACTTCTCTGGCAGTATTTCAAGCAGATTTTAATTTTTCTAAATTCAAATTAATAACTAATCTAAGATTTTCTAACGCCGTTTCCTTTTGTTGAGACAGCTATGACAACAAAACATTAAAACAAACAAAATTCTACAAAAACTTTATTGTATCATTAAAGCAGACGATTTTTAAAGCGTTGCCAAACAGTTCTGACCCAAAATAATGTCACATACTTACGTTTCACATTTATATCAGACGAATTTATTAATCTACTGACAACGTCAATAATGTCCGAAGAGTTTTGTAAGGTTACTATATATATTGTTCAGCTGAAGATATTAATTTTTCAGTTCAGAATTTCTTTTTACTTAAAAAAAAAGCAAGAGCTCAAAAACAAGACAAAAAAAATTATTACTTAAAATAAGTTAATTTTAATTTCAGATTAATAAGATTTTTTTCTTTGCTTTTGTAACTAAAAGTGTCTGAACACTTTTATGAAACATTCGATGTAATTTCTACGCTAGAGAAGAAGTATTAATAAACAGAATTTAAAAGTTAAATTATTTACCAGTTGGATTTTAAAGTGACATTATTTACTTAATAAATAAAAACAAAAGAACAAATGTGTCAGAATAATCATCCGTAAACCTGTATTCCTTTCAGAATACCGCTTAGAATATTTATTTACCTTTCATCAGCTTTTGTTCCGCCATTTGATTTTAGGCGTTTCTATCCCCGTTCCTACTGATACTTCAGAGCATAACCTACCTCATGGCGAATCGAGCTACTTTAATTTCTGAATCTCAAGGAACGATCTTGAACTTCACTCCCACTATCAGGGAATTTCCCCGAGGCTACGGCACAATTCAAAATATTGTTTAGAACGCGGGGGTTTTCCATCTGACTTTGTAATTTGGAACGAGCGATTCGTGAACGGCCTTTGAAGTGCTGTTTGCCGCCACGGGCGGCTGATTTCTGCTGATCGCTCTATCAGCACTTTCACTGTTGTTCGAGGTAGGTGGAATGTTGTCATAAGTGAAGATCGCGTATCATTTTGACTCTCTAAATAAACAAATAGAGTTACTGAAACAGAAAAAATATTTGCGCTATTTGAATGGCAAAAACAAAAAATTGGATTCTTTCTTTAAATGCTATTATTTCTTTTTCATTTAGTAACATTTATACCTGTTGAAAATATCCCTGTTTTCATTCTGGAAGCTGTCATCTGTTTCTATTCCTATTCGCCTTTGGGGTAAGGAAAATAAAATGCTTTTTAACAAAGTTAAGGGAGTTAGGAAGGAGAGAAAATGGCGTTCCGAAATCTTTTCTTCAACAAAATAATCTTATCTCTGTCGTCAGTTTAAAAAAATTGAGCTGAAATTTTTTTTAAATTAACCCAAAATATATTTTAAATTGTTCTCGGATTTTAATTACATTAGTTCACTATGTTTTCGAAACTATTTTAGTCCTCAGAAAATGTAAAGGCAATCATTGTAATTTTTGTTGTATTTCTAAATCCGTATACAATACATTTATTGATATTGTTATTAATTTGATTAGCTATTTATATTTCTTAGTGTAATAATATGACTCTTTCCTCAAACACTTTTAAAACTAAATTTTACATTTCAAAACCTTATATTGACATATTGTATAAATTCTTTTTACCTACACATAATTATCTATTAAAATGTTAATACATTTTATTATATTTTACAAAATTCAGCATTTCAATTCCCGATGTCGAGTTTGAGGTATGAAATATGATAGCATGATGATATATATCCTATGGTTACTCAGTGGACTCATTATGATAGACAGAATTAGAATTTTTTTCAAGAGGTTGTGGGAAAATTCAAAGATGTGAGGACGTACTCTTAAGATGAAAATTTCCCACAACCAAGGACCACTACAAGATTAATCACGCTTGAAAATAAAAATAAAAACTCTATGTATCCATTTTAGAAATTTAAAACGTGAAGACTGGTTGATACAAACTGGTTAGTACAAATAAAACGCGATAAATATGATGAAACGGGTTAAATAAAATGGAAAAGAGTATTTGTGTATCTCATTTGCAGAACTTCTGCAGGAAGATTTTGGTCAGATTTATTTCAGAATCAAGTGAAGACGACGCATCAGTTAAATCGAAGATTTACTATCCTTTTGTTAAACTGTGGGAAATTTTCCTCTCGTATTTTCTAATCACAGGTCAACTGATGTATCACTTGAGGGACCTAACATGCCAACTCATAGCAGCATTCCGATTGAAAGAAATTACTAGAACTGCATTCACAGGAAATTTACAGAATTTTGAGCATTTGTGCTTTGTTAAATAGCCTCTTCTGGCATATAATCGAACCATGGAACTTCCTATAAACCAAACCCTTGGTTTCAGGCCTTATGATTTTTAATAATAAATATAGTAAAAATTTCAGATCGAAATTAAAACTGTAAAACCAGGTTATTTTGAAAGATATGATATTCTATTCGCAATAAATCTGGAATTTGCTGGGTATTTGGTAGTTTTGTGTTGCAAGGGAAAACAACAGTCTCTTGGCATTATCTGTCCATTTTTTATTTATTTATTTATTTATTTATTTTATTTTTATTATTTTTTTGGTTCAAAAATTTTAAAAAAATACATCAATGAAAGTGCAGCGTACATGACATGGATATGACATGAAGTCCATATTTATTAATATAACACATTTTTTTTAAATACAAATTCATCGTTAATAAAATATCCTTTTTTGATTTTTATGGTCCAAAATAAGACACTGATAAATCAATAAAACTTCTACAAAAGGGAATTTATTTCAATACTTTACTCTAATGTTAAGAAAATTTGTGAAAAATATTACATAATATTTGTTTCTAATAAACTTATTAAATCTTCTACATTAATTTTACCAACTGCTCATAAAGACACTTCAGAAGGAATTATGATAGAATAGTTCACGGAGGAGTAAACCTAAAAAAATTTCTCTAGGCTTCAGAACCTCCCCTGTCGTTATCAGATATTCTCTCGCTGTATGAAATTTTGGATTGCATAACTTTCTAACAAGTATCTTACCATTTTTCAATACATTTACCATTTATATACGTGTTAATCATAAAGCCGAATCATCGAAAATTATTGCTAGTTTGCAACTTGACTTTAAAGTTTTCTTTCAATATTAGTAAAATTGACAACTATTTACCATTGAATTTCAATGGTATCAAAATATTATACGCTTCATTCTTCATGATTTTAACATTATACACTGGTATGTAATGTGGTAAATTTTCATTTCGTGCTATTACAAAACATAATAAAGCTAAACATTAGTAACAACAAACAAAATTAAGTATTTTTAAAAAGATTAACACTTTAGTCTTCGTGTTATATTTTCACAGCTGAGCTCTAAAATTAGCGAGTCTAAAATAAGGATTTTAAAAAAAGAATGCTAAAAATAAAATGTGACCGGGATTCTTTTTCAATATTTTTTTTACACCGCCTGTAAAATTATTCTTCCGCCACAGAAGTATTGCTGCTGAAAAACAAACCTTTCAAATCTACAGTTTTTCTACTTGCCATTTTTACGAAAGATAGAAAATTTCACCTGTGACAATACACAATTAATTATTTTAAATAAGCAATCTTTTTGGTTTTTTCCAACTGTATTATCATATTCTCAAGTATTATGTGTCACAACTGTATTCTCAAGTTAGCGGATTTAAAACAAGTTCTAAAACAATGCTCTTAAAATGGGATTTGAGCTGCTTTTATTTCTCCCCACATCGCACACGATAACAATGAAGCTATCAAAAATCTTTCCCTCGCCTGTAAAAAACTATTCCCTGCCACAATATTATTCCTGCTGAAAAATAAACCTTTCAAGACTGTAATGTTCAGCCACAGCGACAATATACAAGATTAATTATTTTAAATAGGTAAAGATTTTTATCTTACCCATGCAAGGTATTCACAACTATCGTTCTTAAATTAGCAAATTTCAAATGTTGCCAAACAAAATTCACTATGATTTGAACGTATTTAGTTCATATTTTTACACTACATAATGTACCGTGAGTTTGTCGTTAATCCTTCTCCTGTAAAAGTATTCATAGTACTGTTACTGATGAAAACCAGACATTTTAAACCATCAATTTTTGATTTCCCATTATTTCAAAAGATAGTAGAGATTAGCAATAGTGGCAATATACAATATTAATTATTTATTAACTTTTGAGTCTTTAGCATTTCAAAAAACATCTTATTCTGTCTTCTATTTGTTCATCGATATCTTTCTAGATATACTTTATTTCTACTATTAAAACATGTTAGGATATTAAAAGATATAGCTTGTGAGATTAAACAAGTACGTCGCCTATTTTCTAGAATTAGAAAAAAAATGTAGAAAACAACCGGGGATGATCCAAAGGATTGATAGAGATATGTATGATATCTCCCTTACAATATTATCTATGTACACTGAAGTGCCACTGAATTAGAGATACCTACCTAGTAACGAGTTGGGCCTCCTCTGGCCTTGATAACGGCTGCCACACGACGAGGCATAGATTCAACAAGTTTCTGGAAACGTTCCACGGGAATGGCTTGCCAAATATTGGCTAAAGCTGTCCATAATTCAGTAAGGTTCTTTGGTGCTGTGTGATGGCCTTTCACGCCTTGTTCCAAAACATCCCAAAGATGCTCAATAGGATTTAAGTCTGGGCTTCTAGGTGGCCAATTCATGACAGAGAAGTCAGAGGAATGCTCATCCAACCAGCCAGTAGCCAACCGGGACTTGTGAGAGGTACAGTTGTCTTGCTGGAAAACTCCATTACCGTGCGGATAACAGAACAGCATAAACGGATGGGGGTGATCACCCAGCAACTCTACGTACCGAATTGTATTGAGAGAGGTTGGTACACGCACCAAAGATCCCAAACTGTGCCATGATAAAACACCCCAGACCATGATTGAGCCACCATGCCCTTCTACAGTTCCAGCCAGGCATGCAGGATCCATGGCTTCATGAGCCTGACGCCATATTCTCAGCATCCCGTCGGCGTTAAATAGTCGGAATCGAGACTCATCACTCCATGCTACTCGTTTCCAGTCCTCTACACTCCAGTCTCTGTGCTCTCTTGCCCAGGCAAGACGTGCAGCCCGATGGCGAGTATAGAGCAATGGCACTCTCGTAGGTCGACGGCTCCCGAAACCCATACGGTGAAGCGAGCGTTGAACAGTCCGTTTACTGACTGTACGACTGGCACCGTCATTAAACTGGGTGGTAATTTGAGCTAATGTTTGGCTTCGCTGGCTACGTACAATACGCCTGAGCCGTCTCTCACCACGCACTGTCAAGGCTAATTGTCATTTGCAGTTTGCCCGATCGCTAGTTTTTTTTTCCACCATCCATGTATTCTTGATATACTCTTGACACTGTCGACCTTGAAAATCCTAGCTGTCTGACGATTTCGGAAATTGAATGGCCCATGCGTCACGCACCTACGATTTGTCCGCGATCGAAGGCGTCTAAATCAGGCAGTTTACCCACACTGGCAATTCCAACAACTAATTCAGAACAACCACAGTACGCGCTATATATGCAGTTACCACAGTGGCCTCACTTGCGCATACATGATGCGCAGCGCTACACAATTTGCATAGGCTTTGCTATCCCTAATTCAGTGGCACTTCAATGTATATAAAACAGTTCCGTAACTGACTGACTGACAGATAACGCACAGGCCAAACCGCTGGACCTAAAGGGTTTAAATTTTGCATGGTGATTCTTCTTATAGTGTAGGGGTGCATTAAGAGAGATTTTTGAAATATTCTTAGATTTTTTAAAATTAAATTTTTAAGCTTGTTTTTGTAACATTCTTTAGAGTTTGCATTTAAAATAATAATTTGAGGGTTATAAAGTTTATATCACGAGAAAGATAATTAAAATTCCTTTAAAATGAAATCTTTTTCTAATCTTTACCTCCATTTTCTGATTTTTGTTGAACTTTTAAAGATTAATTTTTAGAATTTAATTTATTAAATGTTGATCACGTGGTTCTTTTCTTTTTGCGATACTTTAAATTAATTTTGTGTCATGGGAATATCAATGAAATAAATTGACAAAAAACATATACAGTGGCTCCCAAAAGTGTTCGTACACTTACGATTTTCAATGAAATAGGGGTCTATCCATTAATTAAAATGAATATTTCAGAATGGGTATTTAATAATAAGATCTATAATCTATTCTTAACAAAACTACATGAAATATTTTGAAAACATAGTAAAACTTTATTTTTAAGAAACCAATAATCCAAAAGTAACAAAAACTTTATCTCACAAAAGTCATCGTGCACTTGTAAAAAATCTCTACATATTAGTAAATATTCTAATTTTTCGTTAAATTAATATTTAGTAGGCTATCCTTTAGCATCCACAACAGCTTTTAAACGTCTGGGAATAGATTGCTTTAGTTCTTTTGTAATTTTTGCATCAATGTTCATCCAGTCTTCCATCATAATTGTTTTTAGTTCGCTTTTTGTCTGAATGTCGTGTTTTCGTACTCGAACCTCCAGTTCTGTCCAAATATGTTCTATTGGGTTTAAATCTGGCGATTGAGGTGGTGTTTTCAAAACTTGTGGACAATTATAGACACACCAGATGAGAACGCTGAGAGCCGTGTGCTTAGGATCGTTATCTTGATAAAAAAACAAAGTTGTTTCCAATACCCAAATTTTAAGCTGATAATTTTAAATTGTCTCTTAAAATATTTATAAAAACAGCATGATTCATTATGCCATCAATAAATACCAAATTTCCTTGTCCTGATGCTGACATGCTCCCCCACACAAGGATACCTGCACCGGCATGCTTAACTGTTCCTACTAAGTTCTTGGGATTAAGTTCCAAATTTATTTTCTTCTCCATACAATTATACGCCCATCAGCACCAAAAATGTTCATCGGCAAATAACACATTTTTCCAATAGGTTTGGGGCTTATTTATCATTGATAGTGCGAAGGGAAGCCTAAACTTTCTGTTTTTCTCACTCACAAAAAATTTTCTATGAGCAGAACGCCCATGTAATCCAGCTGTTCTGAGAACTCGTCAAAAAAATTTCAGGTGAAATTGAAGTAGAAAATGTTTCATTGAATTCTGCCGAAACTTTTACAGCACTCAAGCGTGAATTTTTCACAAATTTTCTAATTATAAATCTCTGATCACGTTTTGTTAACTTTGCCGGACGACCTTTTCTTACCTTATTTTCGATCCAATTTTCTTCTTTAAAGCGTTTTTTCACATACTGCACAGTAGAATGGGATAAATTAAGTAATTTAGCAATATTTCGAATTGATTTACCACTACTATGATGAAAAATAATCAATTTTCGAATGCTGTTTGTTGTTTCTTTACGACTACGAGCCATTTTTAAATAATTAATAGAATATTACGGAGTAGGCAAGCAAAAATTACAGCCAAACGATATTTTAAATGCCACCACAATTCAAAAATAAAAATAAAGCGCCAGACGATAATTATAATTACGAATTTATCCGAAAATATTTCAGTGTACGATGACTTTTGTGAGATAAAGTTTTTGTTACTTTTTGATTACTGGTTTCTTAAAAATAAAGTTTTACTATGTTTTCAAAATGTTTCATGTAGTTTTGTTAAGAATAGATTATAGATCTTATTATTAAATACCCATTCTGAAATATTAATTTTAATTAATGGATAGACCCCTATTTCATTGAAACTCGTTAGTGTACGAACACTTTTGGGAGCCACTGTATATTTTTTTTCTTTCTGATGCGGCAGACGATTGGAAACTGTATAAAGATTCTGTCGAATGCTTATATCAATCTTTTTACCAGATTGATTGCTATTTATAGTTTGTACATTTTTAGCTTCTGCAATACGTCTCTTCATATTTTCAGCATCATTTCTCAAAGCTTGAGCTCAGTTGCATTTTTGAAGTCATTTTCTGATGCCATTTTGGCGCCAGAAAGAAAGCCAACTTGGAGCCATTTTCTGACAGCAGTGGATTGAATATTTTTAATATAATGAAATTCACGTCTTTGCCAACTATCCTACGGATTACAAATGTTGGAGAAAACACTTTTCCTGGCTTTTCAGTCTCTGATGTTGCTACTGCCGCTCCTGCGAAAGATTATCCCTTCTGTCTCGGTAGAGAGAAGACGTATATGACGAATGCTGTTATGGATATATGCGATTTAGATCCAGCTGTTGCTTTTCAAAACCTTGACCCTCAACATCTTTAGATTGAAGAAATTCCAAACATCCTGAACTTTCTCAAGATCTGCGGTGATAAGTCGCCTGAATTTAAGGACTTCAAGAGTTCGATCGACTTCATTATACAAACTTTGGATGAGACTTTGGCGAACATCTGCAACTCAACTGGACTCGACCATGACTTTGAGATCAGCAAATTATTAGGTATGTGGAAGAACATTGTTGCTTTCACCCTTGGTCCTCTTAATGCTTCCCTCTACTTCTTCTGCAATTTCTGTTCTGAGCTGAAATGCTGATGGCTTGCGTACACGTATTCATGAGCTTCGAGAGTTTGTTATTAAGAACCCCGTTGATCTTATTCTGGTACAGGAGGTGAAGTGTCCCACCCCCAGAACTCTTAAAATAAAAAACTACAGTCTGTACTTCACTCCCCGCCTTGACCCTAATACAAATGCTCCCCTACGCTTCGGTGGCCCGGCGATCTATGTCAAACGGAATATTAAACATAAACATCTCCCCAGTATTAACTTACATACCATTGAAAACACAATTGTTAAAATTTGGATAAACTCTAGTACTTCTCTCACCCTTGTTTCCACTTACTTAAGAATTATTGATGGTAGACCTGTAACTAATGAACTTTCTCAACTTTTTAATCTTGACCATAAAGTTATACTTTTTGGTGACTTTAACGATCACCTTCCCCGTTGGAACTGCCAGAATGACCGTTCAGTAACCAGATATGGTACTGAAATTAATTCCTACTACATTGCAAACTCTGTTGATATTACTTTTCCACTTTACTCCACCAGGCTTGGTGTTTCAGGCTCCCAATCCATCACTGACTTTGCCCTTTTGCACAACATTCACTATACGTATGAGATTAATACTATTAATGATTTATCCTCTGACCACTTACCTGTTAAACTTGACATTAACTGCTATACCGTACTCCCTTCTATTATTTCTTTTTATCATACTACCTGGCAGTCCTTCACTAAATTTGTTAACAACGCTTTAATGATATTAACAGTCCTGATGACATAGACGCTGCTGTTACCTCTATCACGAAGATCATCTAAAGCGCGCTGGAATCTGCTAAGGTCCACTCTCCCCAATATTTCTATCATAAACTACCCCATTATATTGTTGACCTAATTAAATATAGGAACCATTTCAGGAAAATTTGGAAGCAAACTCGGGACCCCAGAATGCTTCATAATTACAAAAATCTCGACAATCAGGTTAAAATTAAAATCAAAAATTTCAAAAATAATAATGGGAAAGAATTTATTGAGTCACTAGCTCCCACTGATAACTCAATTTGGCAATATCTTAAAAGAATTAGGAAACCCCAACTTTTAACTCCAACCTTTAACTCCAGTTCTGGTATCTTAACTAGTGACTCTGACAAAATTGAGACCTTAGCAGCTAATTATGAAACCCAATTCAACCCCCCACTCTAGTGTTTTTTGCCCAACTAAAACTGATAAAGTCTATGATATCTTCCAAAACTCTCAGTCCAGTAATCACATTAGTGAGATCGAAAAAACCACTGTTAGCGAAGTCTTAAATGCAATTAACTCCCTCCCTAATGGAAAAGCCCCTGATCAAGACAGTATCACCAATAATGCCATTAAAAATCTCCCCCTTCATTTTACCAACTATTTAACTGATTTAATTAATAACATCTTTATATTTAAATACTACCCGCATCCCTTGAAATCGGCCATTATTTTCCCAATTCATAAGCCTAGTGAAGATCCTTCCCTTCCGAAAAACTTCAGGCCCATTAGTCTCTTTATCTTCTCTTTCGAAAGTGGTTGAACACATTTTTTGTAGCCGTATTCATAATTTTATCGATAGCAATAACATTCTCTCTAATGCCCAATTTGGTTTCAGACCCAAACATTCTACCACACATCAGCTGCTTCGTGTTACTGAGTACATCCATGATGGACTACAGAACAGAATGCAGACTGTTGCTGTCTTCTTTGATATTCTTAAAGCTTTTGATACTGTCTGGCACAGTGGCCTTATCTATAAATTCATTAAATTTAAAATGCCAGCTGCCCTAATTAAACTTGTACAATCCTATTTTTCGGACAGAACTTTTGCTGTAAGCTATTCTGGTACCAATTCAGCCCTACGCCCTGTTAATGCGGGAGTTCTTCAAGGTTCGAAATTCGGACCGGTCTTATTTAACTTATTTATTAATGATATCCCCACCACCCCGAACACTTCGATTGCCATCTTTGCTGATGACACAGCCATTCTCGCTAAAAACCATAATGTCAGATATATGCATACTTACCCCCAACGTCACATTAACATTCTTGAGCGCTGATTTGATAAATGGCGTGTTAAATTAAATCCCAGTAAAACAAAAGCTGTCTTCTTTTCATACAATAGGATTCCCCACCCCCAGTTAACGTTTATGGTCAGCTCATCCACTTTGAAAGGGAAGTGAAATATTTGGGTATCTTCATGGATAGTAAGCTTAAGTGTGTCGTCACGTTCGTGTAATATACCTCTTCTCATGGTCAAATTGTCAGCCGTCCTCCAAGATAATATCTTCTGCTAAGCTCCTGGATCCTGTTTCGTCAACCAATCAGGTTGCGGGACACATTTTGCTCTCAACCAGTATTTAAGATTGATCTTTTTTAACCTCTGTAATACAAATTCATCGTCTTGCTTCCTTTTTCAGCCTGTTTTCAAGCACGGGTTGCTTGATAGTTCTTTCCCATCCCGGGTTTGATCCCAGCGTTAGATATCTTTGCTGCTCGCGGTCCTCTGTGGCTCGTCTTCGACTTTTGAGAGTTTAATCTTTATATTTTGCTTTTTATCTTATATTGGAACATTTTATTTTGACAAGTCTTGCTGATTTAATTTTGTGCTAACTTTAACTTACTAAATTCTAATGTTTTATTTTTATTTTTGTAACTTCTTTAATTTATTTTGTAACTTTACTTTTTTTTTCTTTTTTTTTTAAACTTGATTCATTTCTTCTTGGACCATGTGTGAAAAGCTTCAGTGCTTCCCATATCCATACCGAGGATAAATGAGCTTTCTTAGCCCTATTTGGAACCTCACGAAAACTTTTTGTCCATGTCCATGTCCATGCAGACGATTGGACATTATCCAAAAAAAATATTAAAACACAATAAAAGAAATGTTCCTCAAACTGTACTATATTCTTTAGTATGTTCCATTAGATTTAGTTTCAATATTTTCTTCTACATTATTTTGTCTATAAAAATATCCGTTATGATTTTTTTATAAATATTTATTTTTGAGGGGGGGGGCATTAATTGTATACATTGAGCGTTGTATTTATTATAAATATATTTATTTGGGACATTAACTGCATACATATGTCGTTGAATTTAATTTGAATGTACTCCATAGCGAAGCACGGATATTCAGCTAGTTATTAATAATTAATATAATGAGGCATACGTAAGCAGTAAGAGTTTCAATACATCTCATGGTAGAAGTACGTTGCGAAAAACTGTTTATTGAATTATGCGGAAATCGTAGTCTAGGGTTCGGCTTTAAATGAAGGGTCAGTTTTGGATTACAAGTCATGGCGATAAACACAAAGGGTAATATTTTTCTCTGGCTTCTTCAAAACTTTTTCAAGATATATTAACACTACGCTTGTATAGTAACACTACGCTTATCAAGAAAAGCCTCAATTTATTTTTACAAATACCCCTATATTATACAAACTTCATATATTAAAAATCATTAATTGGTTAGGGCAATTTAGTTCCCCATTCGGTAAACGAGAATGACTTGAATGAAAGATCTGTATAGAACCCATAAACTTTTCGGGATGAATTATACAAAGAATTCTACTTGCCTATATATGTCCAGACAGGCAAAAGAGAAATTAATTCAATCCTATACAGGCAATTGGCATGCCTTTGTCGATGCTCTGAAAATCTTCTCAGGCTGACGTAAACAGTCACTAACTCACTGGAATGACGAATATAAGGTTACCAAGGGGTTTTTCTGTCGGCTGTAGCTTTTGGTACATATTAAATTTAATAAAGTATTTATCCTAGGTAGAAATGATTATCATTCGGTTGACTTCTAAAGTGTCGTACATCTAAAGAAATTGCTTTATAATTAACTAGGACTCGATGCAAATGGGAATTTGTAAGATCCACGAGATTCATTCTCATTCATTCATTCATTTTTTTTCTTTCTCTCTCTCTCTCTCTCACATACATAGATATTCTTTCTAGCACTCACGTCGTATTCCTGCAAAGCATATGACAGTATGTTACAAACAAACTGTAGTCACTATTTTCACGAATAATGTCTAAACTACTGCAGACAAATTACATATTCCCTAATCAGATAAAAGCCGTTTATCTGAGGGTATGAAGATGTGTGAACAGCCTCTATTTTTCATAGCCAATCATCCGAGCTAGATTGGATTAGAGGCACCCCACATCACCCTCTAACAGCACTGGACATTTATGGGGAGATAGAGAGCTGACGTTTATTATTCGAGAAAAGCCCGCACGCCTGGAGATGTGTTCTGGAATGTCTCAAAATCAGCAGTTGCTCCATGCATCGCGTTATAAGCCATTAGAGGTGACTTTTCCGCCCTGATGTACGTCAGACGTCGCGTTTATTAGCATTCTCGGTAGATTAAAAGCGGTGTTTCAAGAAACAAAGGATTGTTAGAATTATGACATTAAAAAGATTTAAAAACTGAAGATTTTTTTTCATCATAAAAAATTTCAAATTATATACATTATTTAACAATAAAGGATATGGAAAAAAGTAATGTCTAGAACTCGATAATTAATTTCACTAAACTGTTTTAATTTTATTATATTTAACAAAATGTTTTATTAACTAGAATTCAACGAAAACTTTATAAGGGTAATAATAAACTTATTTTAAAGAGTTAGAAATGTGATGCAAGAAGTTATGAAAAATATGTCTTTTAAATGTAATTGGCCTTATTCATGCAAAACTGAAAACAAGAGTTTGTTTTCCGAATAGAATTTGAGTTTAATAATTACCGATTCGCGAATTAATACCTGAACAAAGAGAATATTCAAAAGTAATTTATTTTTTATTCTTCTTTTTCAATGCGGCAGGCACTTGTCTCTGACGGTAGGTACTTCTTGATATTGTCTCATGAAGGTCCGCGAAGTTTTATCGTCTACTTTATTATGGCAACAACCTATAGGTGATCCAGCATTGCTCCCTTATGAGGAGGACGACACAGAAACGACTAAGCCATATCTGGGCTTTGATCCCAAGCCCACTGCGTGGCAGCTCACAGCGCTAAACACTATACTATCTGATCGGCCTTTTTCATTTTAAAATGGATATTTTTCGCTAGGTTATTCTGTCAAGTATATACTGTAAAATATTCTTTCCATGTCGCCAGGAGAGGGTGCAGAAAGCAACGTCTGACGGCTTTAAAAGTAGGAGTCACCTGCTCTAACGAGTAGTTCAGATGTTTGTTTTGATAAATATGTGATGTTCGGTAGTAAGGTTTGGCACCTAATAATAGCCACAATTTTGTAAATAAAAGTTGTTATGCTTCATGAGTCTTCAGAATTCTAGTTTCTACATTTTTGCTATATACAGTCGAACCTCGTTATAACGAACTTCAAGGGACCAAATGTTTTGCTTGCTTTATCTGTTGGTTCGCTATATCCGAACCGTTAAGAAAAATGCTAGAGTTCACAAAATATGTAACTCTTTAGTTGCAATGTGTATTCAATAATGATGTATTAGAAAAATGATAGAATCTATTAAAATGATCATTAATGAATTAAATCGACTAAAATCGATTACATTAACTAACTACAGTATACTAATTAAATTACGTACAACAGGAAAACGGCGGGACCAAAATTTACGTTCGTTATATCCGTGAGTCATTATATACCGGGTTCGCTATAACGGGGTTCGACTGTATACAGTCCCACAACTTCTTCAAATAAGTATCGTAAAATGAAAAGAAATTTCAAACGTTGGGGTTAGGGGGGAGGGATACTATTAGTGTCAGGATCGTTAAGGAAGATTATGACATGACTTGATGGTGTAATGTTAAACACACTTGTCAAAATACAATAGGAGGACCGGGTTCGATATCTAATCAAACTTAGTTATTTTAGTGAAAAAGACATATAACAACGAGCATGTAAGCATTGGAGACAAAGTACTCGCCGTTACAGTATTATTGAGAAAAGAAATAACAGATAATATCTTTAACATAAATACTTGAATTGAAGTACGCCCTTGAATTGTTATCGTTATAAATAAAATAAATATAAAAATAATAAAGAAATAAATAAAGCTAATGGTTACCTTTGAAAATTTCAGTGCAATACATCTATGTTATGCTAATGTCTTATCCCACGAAAATAAAATGCATTTGTTTTTATAGTCCGATGATCCAGATTCTTTAAATTCACACACTTAAACACAATTAAATAGAAAAAAAATCAATATATAGAAAAAGTGTACTATAGATGCAACAAAATGGCCCGTAACACAACACTTTAAAAGACATATTGCTTAAATCCGTCATCAGACTAAACACTATCGATGTATGGGATACTCTAATTTTGCTTCCTTGAACACATAAATTAGTAAGCGGGTTGCTGAGATCTTGCTTTGTGCAGGTAAGTGCATCAGTTCCCGCGTCTGCAAAACAACAAATAAATGCGTCATTAAATATGCAGATGGTCGGGAAATCTACGCAGCCTGATGCATTAAATATCAGACTCCTCCATATCAGTGACTAATAACGATAAAATGCTTATTCATAAATATTGCACAGCTAAACACAAACGAAGATGAAATTTTTATAATCCTGTGAACTCATTCCGAACCTAATTATGAAAATTCGTTGGAATCTAAAGTAATTGTTTTTATTCAGAGATGTTTACTCCGCGTATCCAGAGAAGGGGATAACCACCCCTCCCCTGCTCGTTTGAAGCAGGTTCCTCGAAAACAGATGATCCATATATTAAAGTAGTTATCGCATTAAATAATGGAAACTATAGAGTGAAATTAATATATTTGCGATGTATTTAAGATTTTCTTTTACAATTTTCCCAAAATGGTTTCGTTGCTACTACAACTAACGGAAGCCAATCAAACTTGAAAATCATGTATTCCTCGTTAACAGAATGGAATGAATAACAAATTGAATGAATAAATGTAAAATTGCAAACTTCCAATTTTTTTCGTACACACACACATGAGCCATTCACAAGCCAAATCGGTTAAGTCCACCTTTTGAAATTTTAGTGCCAAAGTACTTGATCGACCCCTAATATTTTACATTCATAATAAATTTCCCAAATAACAAGGATTAACACCACTCAGTGACTCTTTTTTTTTTGGGGGGGGGGGGGCATCGAATAAGTCGTCACTGTTTTCAAAGCATCTAATGTAAATCGTTGCAATAATGCAATTCAAATGCAGAAGCACATACTTGATGATAACGGGCAATCGTTTAGTGTTGTTTCATCACAAAAAAAAAAGTAAAATAAATGAGTCAGTGACAGTCTAACTGCCGCAGAAGTAAGTACTTCTGAATTGTTAAATAATTATTTCAAATTTTTTCTGCAATAAAAAAAATAATTTGAAGACTGGAATGAATGTTTTTTTCATTTGCCAAATCGGTTAAGTCCCTAGTCCCGGAAAAATTGTAATAATAAAACGATTACTCTAAGGATATCCTATCATATATTTTATATGTCGTCAGATAAAATTTCCATCTGCAATAAGGCATTCTACAATGTTTATTTGAATTTATATTTTCAGAGGAATTTTTAAAAACAATGTCTATAATTTTATCCCTTTTCTCCACTTTTTGTTGTATGGACTTAACCGATTTGGCAAGTGATCGGTTCATAGATAGGTAGTTTTTTATTTCTAATTTATGCCTCTACTAGATTTATTACCCGGCTCCGCTCGAGATTCAGTTTCTGTTATTATTTTTTTTCAATGATTAGCCTCATGTTATGATGCTCTAAAGTTATAACAACTCTTAAACAAATTAATTTCCTTTTGTCAGTAAAAAAATTCATTTATTAACTAATTTGTTGTTATTTTAATACTTGCCAGTACACATTTTTTGTTTCTTTTTTATCATCTGCTACAATGTATAATTCTGATTCATTCCTTGCTCTAGACATTCCCACTCGCGCTCTTCTGATTTTTTTTTCATCACATTGCTCATTTCTCAACAATCTTTGACATTTTGCCCTTACTTCTGCAGGATTAAAAGTTGCTCTCTTCTTTTTGGGCATTTTAAAGCATTAATTTACAGCTAGCCAATAATGTTTGAATGGATTGAGAACACATTCAATATTAAAACACAGCAAATCTGATAATTATTATAGAAAAAGTATACACACGTATGTCATGCTCGGAATTCTTTCTCAAAACTAAATCGTCTGCTACGTTTCAATGCCATTTTCAAACTTTCTTAATTAGAATATACGCGTATTTCATGATTGTAATTATTTCTCAAAACTAAATCGTCTGCTATGTTTCAATGTGACTTTAGTTATATAAACCTATTCTTCCAGCAATTAAGACTGGCTTTTAAATTTTACAATAGTTTCTCTCGTATAACTAATCCTATTCTTCACAGCATTCCTCCCTACTATCCAGCATCGTTAAAAACGTCCTACTAAACGCACGTGTTTCCAGCTAAGGGAAAGTGTCCTTCAGTATATTTAAGTTTGAACAGGTAGCTTGGGATAGTTTTAATGCACGAAATGGATTGAGAACACATTCATTGAAAATGAATGACTTTTCATCTTTATATTTTCATTCTTAAAAAGAAATATTCCGACGTTGCCACGTATATGAAAATAATATATCAAATTCATTCTTGCATACGCCAATATATGAATAAATCACGTTTTTAATTCATGTCTATTTATTTTTACGCAAATGTTATAATTTAATTGGCAACAATGAAATGTTGCAATGACTTTGAACAAAAATATCCGTTGATACCGCACAAACTTGTTCTAACATAATTCGGGAGTGGAACGTCGTAGCGGGATGAAAATAGTCACATTCATCCTGATTTTCCAAGCACATTAAACAGTGTAAATTTCATCAAGATAGGGCTCACGATTCTTGAGTTTTTGTGACTCACACACACATACACACACGACCAATTTCCCGTTTCTGCTTTATATATATCTTTATATCTATATATATAAAAGAGCTCGTCTGTTTGTTTGTCCGCTATAGAATCATAGACTGTTTCACCCACAGGGACCAAATTCGGCACAGTGAATGTTTAGGACCCGAGAAACTTAACGCAGCAAAAACGAAATTTGAGGCTCAATTAGTTTTTTAAATTAATTTTTTAGTGATTTTTTGTGCCCCTAAGAGGTGCGCGTACCACCCGTGGATACAGCCCATTCACCAGAACCAGCTGGTCAAGAGGTGACGGTGGGGGGGCGGTCAAATTCCAATGCGCGGGAGGAAGAGGGTTGGGAATGACCTTTGGCCCTGGCTACCCAGATAAACACAACTTTCCTGGCTCTGCTTTGTGAAATCTGCAGATGATTTTGATTACACATATCGTTTATATATGATGTCACATTCGTTTTCATGCGCAAAGTGATGCAGACGATTTTTTTAACGGATTTTTAAAAGGATGACGTTCTTAAAAAGTATAAAGGAATAAATGCATCTGGATGTTTATCTTTAATTAACATAAAGGAGAAAAACTAATAATGGCACCTAAGAAACGTGCTTCGTTTGGAAAGTCTTCTGATGCGAAAAGAAAACAAGCGCCAAGAGCAGTCGAAACAGAAGAAGAACGCGGAGGCAACAAGAAACGAAGTGCAACGTAATCTACGATTTCACGCTGATAGAAAAAGACATGCTCAAAGTAGATATCGTGACATGAATGCTGACCAGAGGAGTTTATGTGCATTTCACTATAATCCAGAATGTAATTATGCATCTACTAATGAAGTAAGTATTGGATCAATGTCGAAAATATGTGACAGCTGTGGTGCTAAAAAGTGGTCTAGAGAATCCCCAGAAATGTGTTGCAGTAATGGTAAAGTACAATTGCCTGCAATTCCAGAACCACCCGAGCCTTTGAGAACATTACTCACAGGTAATACATCTGATTCAAAACATTTCTTACAAAACATAAAAGCTTAAGGAAAATAGGCTTCATGGGGAATCCCGCCTTACTTTGATTAAATAAAGGGGATAACGCATCTTGCACTTTACCTCTTGGGTGATGTGTAAAAAACTGCATTTTTAAGGAGAAAACCGCCAAAAAACAAACGAAGATTAAGTACTTTTATTTGAATCAAAATTCCTGTGTATCTACGTGTATTTTTTTTAAATTATTATCTTGGGTTTCAGTACAATTTTGTAATTTTATCTTCAGTTACACTACAGGTATGTATGCATTTATTTATGTGAGTAAATATATTTTTGGGATATCAAACTTTAAGGTATGTTAATACTTTTTTGTATGTTCCCGCATCCATCGATTAGTTCAGTCAATCCCTTCGAAAACGATAGATAGAGATTCCACTGTATATGAATGAATACTTGAAGAATAGGATATAAAGAATGAGCAGTTAGTCTCACCTTTGTTCCAAAGGTTGTCGATAGCATTTTAAAACAATTGATTGAATACTTCACACATGAGTAAATAGAATGTAAACTGCGTTTTTAAGTATTTTTTAATGACGTACGAATAAATGACATGTTGACTACATGTTGAATAGGATACGAAGAAAAAAACAGCGACTTAAAAAAAAACAGGAAAAAAGCGACTTCTAATTTTTAAAACACTAAAAATGGTTCTCGCTTTCCGTAAGCGAGTAGTCGTGGAAACGATCTCGTTCCGCCATCTAATGTAAAAAATTGTATCTATTTCGACAGTATATATATATATAAGATTAGTTTTTAATATCGCCGTATTGCTGTTCAGGAATTTTTGACAATGAGAATCAAACACAAAGTATCCGATATATTTATAGAGCAAATTATACTAAAATCAGTGATCGCATAACGCTGTAAAAACAATCTAGATCTTCCCAAATCGTTTTACTGCTACCTGTAAGCAACTATAAGGATCGATACAAATGTAAAATGCTTACATTTCACAAATCACAATTTTGGTCAGTGTCGCCCTCGAGGTAAGGTCGTTTACATGTACAGCAAACTCAGAACATAATACACAACTTCATTTTTTTATTGTAAAATTTCTTAAAAAATTTACACGTCTATAATCTTTTTCGGTGAAGCATATCGCTCGATTTGCATTCTGTGGCAATCTACACCTCTGGTATTATTTAAAAACTTGTTTAAAACTTTGCAACCGTTTATCCTCATGGCAAAAAAAAAAGTAACAGAATTCCAAAAACACATTTCTGTCGCTCATTTCACGTTTGAGACCTCTAGTTGAATGGTGATTTAAATTCACATATATCATTACAAATATAAAAAATTTTATGCAGTATCCAAACTTTTAAAAAATTCAGAAATTCAAAATAATTTTTGTATGAATGCATTCGATTATATATGTACATACATATCTATATATGCATGCATCATACTTTTTATAAACATCCAGTTGTATATTTCAAGTTTCTTTTTTTTCTTCTAATGTGGGAACTATGCAACTGGTTGCAAAATGGATTGCTAATGTACCTTATTAAGTAGGTTTTTGCTCCAAAATACTATTGCTTCATTTTCTTCAATTTCAATTTGTCAGTGTTTTCTCATTTGTTTATTTGTTTTCTCATTTGTTCATCAATTCTATATTTGAAAAACGAGCAATATATTTAATTAAAGAAAATTATTTAAACATGAATACATTCATCAATTTTGGTAAGTGCTTTTTGGTTATACCAATCTACAAGGCCGCCCAGGAAGGCAATCCTCTCTTTAATTAATATATATATACACTGCTCAAAAAAATTAGGGGAGCAAGCAAAGAATTTAAGAAAACCGTGCGAGACAGCCACGTAATGGCATAAAAGGGACAGTACACGCGTATCAATGCGCAATACAGAAAAAAGACGTAAAAAAATGTGTAATTAAGTTTTAATTCTTTGAAAATATGGAAAAAACATGAAAAGATGATTTAGGGCAACAATTTGGTTACATGTAAACGATAAAAAAGTATTGTTTAGAAATGATGCAAGATTTTTAATATAGCGTGTGGTCTCCTCGAACAGCTAAGACTGCTGCACACCTGTTTTCCATGGATGCGATGATGTTATCGATAACACTTTGGGGAATACTGTTCCACTCCTCAAGAAGTGCAATCTCCAAGTCTCGGAGAGTAAAAGGAGGCCTTGGTCTCGCAGCAATGCGTCGTCCGAGCATGCCCCAAACATGCTCGATTGCATTCAGGTCAGGAGAGCACGCTGGTCATTCCATACGCTGTATTGTTTCAGCTTCAAGCATGTTCTCCACAAGACGAGCTGTATGCAGTCTGGCATTATCATGCTGGAAAACAAAGGAATCTCCAATGGCTGCGGCGTAAGGTATGACATAAGGTCTCAGTATCTCGTCTGCATACCTTCGGGCCATCAAAGTACTATTCCGAATGATATGCAGGTCCGTACGTCCACCTATGCTGATTGCACCCCATACAATAAAACCAGCTCGTCTGTATTGTGACCTTTCACGAACGAATGTGGGGTTATTTCGAGTGCCCCTTTCCCTCCATACCAAAACACGTCGGATGTCACACTCCAGACTGAATCGGGACTCGTCTGTAAACAGCACTTGGCTCCAATCATGTTGCTCCCGATCTCGATGTTCAGCAGCCCCTCTTCTTCGGGCCGCACGATGGCGTGAGGTCAACGGAATGCAGATCATTGGCCTACGTGCATAGAGACCTCCCTGATGAAGCCTATTACGTACTGTTTGGATGGACACCCTTCGTCCTGTTGCCAAGAGCAACTGTCTTTGCAGCTGAGTAGCATTTTATGTTCTGTTTCGACGAGCTGCTAACAGTATATACCGGTCATCAGTTGCTGTAGTGGCGCGTGGCCGACTTTGCCTTGGTCGACGTCTAACATTCCCTGTTTCTTAGAATCGATTCCACAGCCTTGCAACACTTCTAGCGACTCCAACAGCGTCCGCGACACTACGTTGTGTTTGCCCGGATTCAAGTCTGCCTATAATACGCCATGCCATGGATTTCGGTAAATCACGTTGTTGAGACATTGAGGGACATTTTCAAGTCACAAAGGAGACATTTTCAAGTCACCTTTTCTCAAAAAGAATAACTGATCAATCGAATTTCACAGTTAAGGCAGTGAAACAGATGTTTCTGCAACATCCCGATTTCCGCCCTGATGTTCTTTTTCTGGTTTTTGACGTCATGAACTTTGATTTGCATATGAAGTTTTCTTCTGTTTCCTGCTAGGCTTTAAATTATGGATGGTTTATTTTATGTTACTTATCGGTGTAAGTATTTGCGCAATTTCGTTATAACCATGTGCTCCCCTAATTGTTTTGAGCAGTGTATATATATACAGTGAAACTTCTAGCCGGCCACCCCATAAAATGGCCTTTTTTCTGAAACCATTACTGGCTGCCGTAGAGAAGTTTATACACACACATATATATATATATAACATGTAAAGGGGAATCTTTTCAGAACAATATATGCTTTCGGGACTGAGAAACATACAGCATGATCTCCAACTCGGGGTATTGTCGTTTACAACTTTTCGTGTTTAGGGAATAGGTCTTATCTTTGGAGGCTATTAAACCATCGATATTCTTGTGAAGTTGTTATTCGGAAAATATGGCTAGTTTTGTAGACTCTGTCTTTTGTCGATTATTCAAATTCATGTATAAAGTAGGCAGTTGAAAAAAGGAGGTTGAAGCTGAAGTTCTCACACTTAAAGTATGCAAAGAACTGAGCATTTAGGAAGCAGATTTTTTAGACCAGTCCTGTGTGCTTGTTGTGCCATTTTTTTTTACTCATATATTTTTACCCTGGCATTTCCAGGTTTTCCCCGATTAGATTTCATATCAGAAAAATACAAGAACCTTAATGAAAGAAATTAGTGGAATTATAGTCTTTTATTTATTATTATTATTATTTATTCCTCCAAATTATTTCCTCCAATATAACCTCCAAATGATTAGCAACGAAATTTTTAACGCCTATGATTGGTTTATATCCATCTCAATGTCATCTTTCCTTTTACGCTTGTGCTACTGACTCCTATGTGAACAGGCCCTAAGTTTGGAAAACTTAGCCCACTCTGTTCCTGTGGCAAAAATTAGTATCATATTCTGGCAAACTATATTCATAGGTCAATCATCAAAATTTCAAACATTTAGTTATGTCTTAGATTTGGGAGTCATCACTGATTAAGATACTTGAAGAAAACAATAAATTTTTTTAAAGTATTTTTTTTTAATTTAAGAAAATAAATAATTGGGAGGAAATAATCATTTGTAAAGGGATTTTTTCATCTCATAGCTCATTTTCAAGATCTGATAATATAATGGTAAGTAGAGAGACAATTAAATTTTATTTTGTATTGTCAGGAAAAAATTAAAAGGAAAAAAAAATGAAACCTAAGTGAACTTACATATATGCAAAAGTCTCACAGAAATAGAAAACAAATTTCCAGAAATTTTTTTAATAAAAGATCAGTGATTGAAATTGAGAGAAATAAGAAACCTCTGTATACAGTAAATGTGCCTATTTCTTGCCTGCAACTTAGGTTGATTTAGGATGCATGAGGGAATTTTCTGCAGCCTGTCTCTATGGATGGAATGCCTCTCAGCAAACTACACAATTTTTGGAACGAAGTTCTTTTACGCGGCTTGTGAACTGGCAGAAATCGTCACGTAACGAAATCACGTTATGTCCCCTCCATAAGAGCTTTTTCTCAAGGATTCCGTGGCTGAATGTTTATCGCATCGGACGCGAGCTATCGGTCAGCGGATCTATCGCTGAGCGAGAGGTCCCCGATTCAAATCCCCGCACAAGCGCTGTGGGCAATTTCTAGTTTAATTTCTTTGTTGTGTTAATTCTTTTTATTTTATGTTTTGTGGGAAAATATTGACTTTTTCATCTTCAGATTACGATAACTTGCCAAAAAATGATCGTACAATTTTGATCTTTTTACAGTCTAAGACTACAGACATTTCTCTTTCAAACTAGACCTCATTTGTTTAAAAATATTTTAAAACAGACTAATATTTTCATCAAAAAATGAAACACAGTTGTTCAGCATTGCTTCACCTATCTGCCAAAAGATGGCAGCACATGTAAAATTGTTTTGTTTGTTTGTTTAAAAATTATATATATATTTTTAGAATTAATAGCTTAAAGATTAATATTTAAATTGGTAAATTACTTTCTAGATTTTTAAGAATTTTTGTAATAATTTGTTTATACATTTATAGCTTTAAAAAACTAATAGAACTTTTATTATTTATTCTCTTCATTGTAAAAAAAGAGCGATGCATGCTGGGTAATTTTGAATGCGGTTTGATTTTTAGTTGTTCTATGCTTAGATGGGAAAAACACTTAGAAATAAAAACGCTGTTGCTATTTATTCTATGTTATCTATGCATTCATTTTTTGAGAAATTCCAAATATTTATTTAAAAATCGGAACATCCAGGTTAACTGCTAAAATCACATTAATGCATTTTATTCTAAAACGTATTTATAGCAAATGAGAAATGGATTTCCTAATATTGAACTACACCATTTTTGGTAAGTAAATTCTGCTTATTATAGAAAAACAAATTCCCATGGCATTGCAGTTATATTATTATAAATTTCATTAACAAAATAAATCTGTTTTAACTAATAGAAAAGTTTTGTGTATTGTTCTTTTCTCTATTCTTTATGTCAGTTATCTATTTTTCTCTATTCTTAAATATTGTTCCTTTTATCTTATTTTTCTCTATTAAATATTCTTAATGATCGTACAACAGTTTTTAAAGAAATATTGTCCCCTATATGGATATAATATCGATGCTCCTCGAGTTTTTATCTTACAAAGAAAATAGTTACATCATCTGGAAACTGAAAGCTTTCTTATTCATAAAAACCTCATTTCAAGTCTACCTCAATTTTTCGATTTTTAATTGAATTTTAAAGCTGATAATTCAATAGTGTTAAAACGCCCTTCGCATTAAGGGTGACAGCAGTAAATGGATGGAAGCTGTTACATTGCCCGAGAATCACCCCTATGTATCTCGCTATTAGCCGTAACAGAGGAGCAAGCCTAGGGGCGAAGTCCCTAGTTTAAATAAAAGAAAGTAGAGAAGCTATTAAGTATACAAATAATATTGACTTTGCATATGTTAATTGATAAAAATTAAAATTAACACATCATTTTTGACGGGCTAACCCCTAGTGCATCTTATTATAGTTACCATAAGCCAATAATTACCATGATACAATATAATAATAAAATTTAAAAAGAATTTTTTCTTATTTGGAATTTTTTATATATAATTTATTTTGGAATTTTTATATATAATTTATAATTCACTATTTTATATTTAATTTTAATAAATGACTATTTTTCCTAAAATATAAAGTGAAATTTATTGATTTTAATCCTTACTTTACATTTTTGCTTTGAAAAAATCATAGGAGAGAGAGAGAGAGAGAGAGTTAGTTGGTTGGTTGAATAAAAGAGGGCTGCGCTTTTTTGCGTGACAAAAATACATTAATATAATCAATAAAAATCTACATATAAAATCACGTTTAGAGTTGAAAAATAACGTAAGGAACTTCGTTCCTGACGGGGGTCCCCCGACCACACAATTTTCTTCTTTTTTTCTTGACTCAATACCTCCCCCCTCCTCTCTCTTTCTGTCTTAGATACAGATTTCTGTCTAAAAAGTACAAACTTTAGAGGATACTAAAAATATATTGCATTTAAAAGCCAAAGATAAAATGAAAATTTTATCTTTGGTTTTCCCACAAATTGAAGTAAAATGACAAACAATTCAAAACACTCCTATAAAATACAAATGTATTTTTATTTCATTATCTTTCACACTGTTTCTTATCCATACATTCCATATTTACATTTAGTTTTCTTTCATACTAGAGTCACTCAACTTTCAGGTCAAGTACTCCTGCACTTGTTGCATTGTTTCAATATCAACAGTGGACATCAAGTCGTTAAATTTGGCTTCCCCTACAGCTTGCTGTAGAGCCATTACTTGGTTATACAGATAATTTCTAAGGACTACATTATATACAGGATCCAGTTTATCGAGCTGAAATTATAAGAAAAAAATATTTCATAGTGAGAATATATAAAAATATTTCATAGTGAGAATATGTAAAAACTCTTGAATAAACAGCTGGCAATTAAAAAGTATGCATTTGTCATAGATTTAAAAATGCAATATATGCACCTCTTACTAATAACATTTTTTTTTTTTACCCTAATTCTATTCATCAAACAATAGTAAAAAATGTTTTACAGGACCTTTATTTCTTTGTGGAGCATTGGTGAACCCTTTTTATACAAATCATAAAATAACTTTTTCAATAGCTTTAAACCCGTCAACTTTAAAAAATACCTCAAAGCTGAGATTAACAAAACTACATACACTATTTAAAGTTAGAATTTACTAATGCTTTTGAATGTTTTCATTTAATTTTAAATGATGGAGAAAAAAAATAAAAAAAATTAACATTTTTTGAAGAAATTTTTAATGCAAGCTTAAAAAAAAAAATAAATAAAATAAAAATTAGTTAGTGCAATATTTATTTATTTATTGATACATATGAGTGAAAAACATTTTTGTGACCATAATTCTCCATGCATAACCCCAAAAAGATGAGCATATAAGAATTTGTGACTGAAAAGTGCTTGCCTTGAAGAGAAAAACACATTAAACTATGGTTGAAATCTATAAGTTCCCCAGAAAAACAAAGGAGGCAATCAGGAAAAGCCACAATACTGGTGCAATGTAGGTGTCCACATAAAAAGTCATATGGTATAACTATTATAAAATTTACAACAGCAATGTGTCTTGGGAGGTCTGAGATAGATAGGGCAAGACAGCATTTCACTCCAAATCTTACACACAGCCTGCAGTTTATGATTGAAAATCTGATCTTTTAAAGGGTGTATTAACATGAAAACATTACAAAGAGGATTTTCTTTTATTTTCCCCAGTAACTTTCCATGAAGAGCGAAAGCTAAAAAGAGTGCTTGACTATACTTACTTCCCCTTTCCTCTTATCATGCTCACTTCCAATGTCTTCCTCTTGTTCAATATAATAATCCGGGTTTATCACAAGCAAACTGAAGAAAATTAATATAAAATTTCACTCTTATACATGTAGTCACAAACAAACATCACCATACAAAAATAGCACAGAAAATTTACTAAAATATATCAGTATAATTTAAAATCTTATGAAAATAGAAAAAGAATCACAAAATTAGAATTTGAACAACAAAAAAAAAAGGGGGGGGGGATTTGTACCAAAGCAAGTTAAATCAACCAATACAAACAGAAGTAAGTTAATGAAAACTGCTATTGCTATAAATCATTTTAAATAATTTTCAGTTTAACAATACACTGAGAATGTTCTAAGCTAAAAATAGAACTTAATTATGCAGAAACTTACTCGGCATGTGATGAGTCAGTAGATGACTCATCCATTGTTATATCATTCAAAACTTCAACTACAGCAAGAAGAATACCACAGATACGATCATGGACAATTCTGAAATTAAACATGTAAAATGTTAAAACCTTCTTAATAACAGCATTTCTCACCATCTTAATGCCAAACATAAGGAGTATTAAGAAAAAATTTAGAGTGTTCAGAGTTTTAAATAATACTCTTAAAAAAAAAGTTCTTCAAATAAAAAAGGGTTAAACTTTGGAAATGGAATAACTTTTCAGTACTGAGAAAACTAAGTTTGTTGGCTGGTTCATATAGAGAGCTACAGTCATCATCTTTTGCTACATGAGGGTTTATTGGACTATTCTGAATTACTTTATTGCCAATTCTGAATAGCTACAAAAGACCTAGGCCAGCAATGAAACTTTGCCCTCAGACTCTGGTTCTGAATGCAATAGCCCTATCCATCCGGCCATTGTCTGACTGAGAAAACTATAAGGTGATTCACTCGGCAGAGGCCCTGAATATTTTGTAATAACTCTCGCTAAGGCAAAGCAATCTGACAAAATAATGTACAATGCGCTCCTCTGAAGATAGCACATCACATAACATGGTTCTCAGGTGAGACATGGTTCCATTTGTCGGATTATGTTATCTCTCAAAACACCTGTATTTGGGCCATTGAAAATCCCTTTGCCACTCGCCAAACACCAGTCTATGATAATAATAAAAAAAATTGATGTGTTTTGCACAATGTATCAATTGCACATTATAGGCCCCATTCTCTTTGACACCGATATGTACCTGGACATTTATGAACAGTTAGTGAATCAACAGGATGATCGCGAGTTAACAAAGATTACTTCCAGCAAGATTGAGCAACGTGTCATGTATCAGCAAGGACCATGGCGGAAATTAAGTATTTTCATTGGCAACAAGATAACTTCAAAGGGTTTTAGCCACCATGGTCGTCAGATCTGACATCACCAGACTTCTGTTAGCACCAAGGGTTAAAAATAAAGTATATTTTTATCCCCAATAGGTTTTCCCCAGGCTTGACATCCAGTCCAAAAAAAGTATAATGTATAAATAAAATAGCATTTGTTTAAATTAAATGTTTTAATTGTAATATTATTTAATTGTAATTGATAATTACCTTTTTTTCTGCTGCATACTAAAAGCTGTTCACTTACCTCAGCAAATGTTTTCATTTGGAGGAAGTTGAAGTTGTAGTATGATAGGCATGTGATGTCATTTGATAGCCTGTTAATTACTTATTGGTTCCCAGGTATGAGGTCATCAAATAGTGATTGAGTATTTTGAAGTCAGGTACACCTCAACCCTGGGTTTTAATTTCTTTTAATGGCATCACATGCACATATTTTACAGGATATGCAGATTTGTTTCACGTATGATGATATAAAAGGCCAAGTTTGGTCAGTGAGTGGCCAGCAGCAAGCAAGCTGCAGTCGGCATCAGGATAGATGTGATTATTTGTTTGAATATACTGCTGGACAGTATCTATATTATTTTTTGTTTAAAGTTTTAGATAAAGCTAAAGTTATCCAAGCCTTCTTTTTTTTTGCCTGATAAATTCTACTTACAAGATCCACCAGTCAACAACTTCTTCCTTTCAGAAAAGTCTATTGGAACAAGCCCTGCACTGTGGAAGATTTTAAGGAAAACATCCAATGTGAAATTGCTGCTATTCCTCCCAATATCCTTGCCAATACATTCAAGAATATGGAATACTGCATTGATGTGTATCTGGCAGGAAACAGACATCACTTCCAACATTGTATGTGATACAATTAATTAAACATATGTCAAGTTATGTAGCATATTTTTGGGGTTCAAATTACTTCATCCTAGCAAGAGTTATTGCAGAATATTTGGGGCCTCTTTCGAGTGAATCCTATAATATTTCACCAATTTTTACCATGAGTCCATAATATTTTAACAATATTTTACATCTGTTTTGTTTAAAGGTTAATATAATTTCTTTAATAATAAAACAAAAATTGGTTTTTGATGTTTATTCATTAGGGAGAAAAGCTCAATATATTTGATTTAATTAACAGGTAAATGGAAAATAGATAAGCCAAAGTCTTGAAGGAGGAGATACTAAACCCAAAGATTATCCTGCAGGTGGTGCTGCATTGATTCTACAGGGTGGCTAATAAATACTGTGACAAATATCGAATCATTTAATTACACACAGATGAAATAGAAAATGGAAAATACAACAATATTATGAACATTATACATGAAAGTTTACCATGAAATAATTTTACTCGAATCGACCGCCATCTTTATCGATTACTAAAGATAATCTCTTATGCCACTGTCCTATTGCGGCATGAATCATTTTATGAGGTAATTTGTCCCATTCACTCCGTATGGAAGCTTTGAGGGAGTCCAAACTTCTGTGCTGCTTAGCATTTACTTTAGTCTCTAAAATCCCCCAAATGCAATAGTCTAAAGGATTTAGATCTGGTGAAGAAGGTGGCCAATCTTCTTGCTTGATAAACTTCGGGCAATTGGCATGGAGCCATTCCTGTGTTGTTTTGGATCGGTGGGACGGTGCAGAATCTTGCTGAAATATCCAATTCTTTTTGGGATACAATCTGTTAGCATGTGGTAATAAACGTGTATCCAATACTTCCTGTTTGTAATATTCAGCATTGATTTTTACCCCTTTATCGATGAATTTCAGAGGCAGTTTTCCATTGTGTGACACTGCAGCCCAAACCATAACAGAATTCTTGTTCTGAAAGCGTTTAACAGTTCGAAGATTTTCAGGTATATCCTCGAAGGTTGCTGAATATACAACATCATTTTTAGCATTATAACTTTGTTCTGTACAAAACAGCTTCTCATCAGAGAAAATTATTTTTTCAACACTTTTGCTACCGTGCCGGTTCAGCAATTTCTTACATCTTTGTAACCTTTTTACTATTTGTGCAGTAGTCAAACCTTGAACTTTTCTTTTGCGATAAGGGCGAAAACCCAGGTCTTCATTTATGATAAGTTGCATAGTTCTGCGACTGATGTTCTCTTCTGCAGCCATTTTATTTGCAGAACGTTGTGGATTTCTTCGTATCTTTTCACGAATTCTTTTGATACGTTCTTTTGTACGAACAGTGCGTGGACGACCGGACCTTGGTCGATCTTTACAGCTATTGGTATCCAATAATCGATTTATAGTCCTATATATAAACGTCTTATTAAAAGCAAGGCATTTTATTTGCTTAAATATTTTACCTGCAGAAAATCCGTGATCAAAAAGCTGTTTAACCATTAACCTTTTGGCTTCCATCTTTAAAAATATTCTACATGTTTTACTTTAAACAAAAATCGTCAGCGTTTACAAAAAGTTGCCAATCACACAAATAGATAGATAAATTGTTTTTCCAAACGATTAAAATTAACTCTTATTTTTTGGAGTGTTACAGTATTTATTAGCCACCCTGTAATATACTAGCAAGTATGTCATGCTGAACAGTTCACAATACATGAAACTTGGCTAAAAGGCAGCTTTTGAATGTGTCGGAGTTGCATAGCAATGTTGCACATTTCGAACACAAATTATTTAAAATTGAATACACTTAAAGCAGCAAAAATTGCAATTTTAAATAAAAAATATGTTCCAATTAATGAATATTTGTTCATTAGAATATTGAAGTTATATCTAGAATCACGTATAAGCTTTTGTAAAACATCCATGTCTCAGTGTCAACAAGTGATTGAAACATCCATGTCAGTAAAACAAGTGATTTGCTTCACTTATTGTATTTTATTGAAATTATTAGTATTTATTACTACGGCATTGCATGTAATTTAAGGTTGTCTTTCAGTTTTCATGTATACTTTTTAATATATGATAACTAGCTGAATACCAGTGCATCGCTATGGAGTACATTCAAATTAAATACAACGGTCAATGTATGCAATTAATGCCAAAAATATATATAAAAATTATTATGGACATTTTTATAGACAAAATAATGTAGAAGAAAATATTCAAATTAAATCTAATAGAACATGCTAAAGAATATAGTACAGTTAATATAGTACAGTTTGAGGAACATTTCTTTTACTGTATTTTAAGATTTTTTTTTTTTTATAATAAGCTGTGACGTCACGCATGTAATGTGCGGTTCTCACAATCTGCGAAGAAGCCCGTCCACAGCTGCAGACCTTAAAAAACTTTCCCACATGTTTGCACAACATTCTAAAATTCTGTGGGGATTAAAAGGCTATCTTCACTGCCAGAGTCGTCGTGCCTGCTTTTCTGCTGGTTAAGCACCAGTTTGATCTTCACCGACTAAATCGGCGAAACGCCGCCTCCCTCCCTCATAAAAATGTCACCGCATCCAAGACTGCCTGCGAGCACGAAATTCCTCGTGTTTTCTCTAATAGCCACCGGCAGAGGTTCCAAACTGGGTATATAGGCGAGACTCTGTTTTCTTTTGAGAGAGCCCCTGTAACATCTGGGCTAGAGCGACTGCGGAGATTTCTGCTCCCCGAAGCCTGAGTTGTCGCTATTAACATAGTTTGCACCAGTCTGGTGATACTGTAAACTGCTCTAACCAACACTTCTCTTGTTATGTTTGTTAAAATAAATGTTAAGTGTTTTGTTACTTCTGGCCTGCTAATTTAGACCACTCAGATACCACACCAGTTGAACACGTTTCGCTTTAATATGCTACAGTCCAATCGTCTGCCACATTAGAAAGAGAAAAAAAATTTTTTATCAATTTATTTTGTTGTTATGCACGTGCTGCAAAATTAGTTTAAGGTATCAGAAAAAGAAAAGAAACCATGTGATCAGCATTTAATAAATTAAATTCTAAAAATTAATCTTTAAAAATTCCCAAAATATCAGAAAATGGAGGTAAAGATTCGAAAAAGACTTCATTTGAAAGGAGTTTTTATGATCTTTCTCGTGATATAAATTTTATAACCCTCAGATTAATATTTTAAATACAAATTTTAAAACGTTACAAAAACAGCTTAAAATTTAATTTTAAAAAATCTAAGAAGAATTTTTCAAAAATCTTTCTTAGTGCACCCCTACACTATAAGAAGAATGGTCATGCAAAATTTCAGCCCTTTAGGTCCAGCGGCTTAGTTTGTGCATTATCAGTCAGTCAGTTACGGAACTGTTTCATATATATAGACTAGCTGAAAACCCGCACTTTGCTATGGAGTACATTCAAATTAAATACAGCGGTCAATGTATGCAATTAATGCCAAAAATAAATAAATATAAATAATATTTATAATTACAATGATCAATGTATGCAACTGATGTATAAAAAAAAAATTAAAAAAAAAAAATTAATAAAAAAAAATTTATAAAAAAAATCATAAGGGATATTTTTATAGACAAAATAATGTAGAAGAAAATATTCAAATTAAATCTAATAGAACACACTAAAGAATATAGTACAGTTAATATAGTACAGTTTGAGAAACATATCTTTTACTGTATTTTAATATTTTTTTTGGATAATGTCCAATTGTCTGCCACATTAGCAAGAAAAAAAAATTGTTTTTGTCTATTTTGTTGTTATGCACGTAACGATAAATTAATTTAAAGTACCAGAAAAAGAAATCATGTGATCAGCATTTAATAAATTAAATTCTAAAAATTAATCTTATAAAATTCACCAAAAATCAGAAAATGGAGGCAAAGATTCGAAAAAGATTTCATTTTAAATGAATTTTTGTGATCTTTATCGTGATATAAATTTTATAACCCTCAAATTATCATTTTAAGTGCAAACTTAAAAAACGTTACTAAAACAGCTTAAAAATTTAATTTTAAAAAATCTAAGAATTTTTCAAAAATCTTTCTTAGTGCACTACTATAAGAAAACACTATAAGAATTGCCATGCAAAATTCCAGCCCTTTCAGTCCAGCGGTTTGGTCTGAGCGTTGTCAGACAGTCAGTCAGGTACGGAACTGTTTTATATATATAGATAAGTTACAGAATAATTTTGATGGAGATACAGTAAAGCATAAAAATTTATAATGCTACATCACCAGTTCAGGGCAAGGCATTCTCAACACACTGAGGCAGGCTTTGCTGGAACTCTAGGCCATAGCAGAATAAATCACTTTGTGTAATGTATATGTGCACCACTGAGTGTTATCCGAGCAATTGAATTAGAGCTGCAGTGCAAAGTGTTCCTGCACACCTCAACAATCCTCAACAACAGAGCCATGGTCTTGAATATTATGGGAAAATAAATAGCAAAGTGGGGCCATTTTTTTAAAAACACAAATAAAGTGCAAATTTATAAATAAGTATTTCTTAAAAGTTGAGCCACATAGATTTAAACTTGAAAAAAGTTAATAAAAATCTTCTATAATCTTCTCAAAATAAGGACCTTTTTTAAAAAGCAGAAATTGAAAATGAGAAATTATTGAGATCTTTTAAAGGTCATATAAACTCTTATGTTTCCACAAAAAATCTGAAGTTCACTATAACACTGTGGTAAGTGCTTCACGATTAACAATCATGAGGAACTCTATGTTAGTACTTGAATGCAACAATTTTTCTGTATAAAAATCTAACAATTCTTTAAGACTTTACTAAGCCTAAACTACAGAGATTCAATACTCCTTTAAAATTAAGGAGATTAAAAAAATTTTTGGATGGTCAAACTACTTTGAAATTTGAATGTCCCCCTAGAAAATTGGGAGAGTTTGCAGGCTACCATCATATAAGTATATAAGATAATCATTTTAATTTCTATATATTATAAAAGAGTACTTACTCTGAACCAGAAGTTAAAAGGCAGGTCAAGGCTAACCCCATAAGTTTCCTCTTAGGGGCTGGATTCAATAAAGGCATTTTCTCTAACCAAACATCAAAAAGTTCTCCCAAAATTGTGTTTACCTAAATATACAAAAGAGAAAAATTTTATGTACAAAAATATTTTAAATACAGGAAAAAGGTTCAAGTGTTCCCAATTACAAAATGCATCAATGATGAATGAAAGCTAACATTTCAGAAGATACTCATAAGTTTACACAAAGAAAAAATACTGAACAAGATCATAAGGATGCCACATTTACATATTAAATTAGAGTGAAAGCTTTGGAAACTTCCAATAAAAGCAACAATTATATTTCTCTTAAGGGGATGGTGGACTTTCAAATTACCGAAAATCGTCAAAAATTGGAAATTTTTTTTTTTTGTGTATTAATATTTTACCCTTTTCACAGAATCATTTGCAAAAACCGCATGTAAATAACTTAATTTATAAAATAGTTACAAGCATTTAAAAATATTAAAGAGCCCTTTAAATGTCCATGAAAATGTAAACAAACATGTAAACAAAGATCTGTGTTACTTTGTTTTACATTTTTATTAATTCTACAATTGATATTTTTTTACTAATGTGCGCAGTGGCAACCGCACATGTTAGCTGTAACTGTTTAACTGTTTTCTACCGCTTGTTTATCACGTTTTACTGAATACTAGCATCAGAATAGTTATTTTCTGAATCATCTATCTTTTGCTATTTTGTATCAGTTCCGATTGGTTTCGAAAGAAAAAAAAACAGTTCTTTTCAGAGCTAGACAGCTGTCGATTTATTTATACGTTGTCGATTTATTTAAATCGTGATTTATTTTATCTCTGTTTCTATAATGGATGCTTTGAGTAGACGCTATCGAAAGCCTAAACGCAGGCCATCAAAAAGATCGCGTAAGTGTGCTGCTAATATACGTATGAGGTGGGAGCAAAATAGTGCTCTGAATAATGAAGTTGGTGAAATTGATGATTTATGTGATAATTTATCATCTGGGGAAAATTCTGTTTCTGTCACCGCAGAAAATACAGGTGAGGAAAATAAGAATGTTAGTGCTACCAAATTACAGATGCTTCCTTCCACATCTAAAGAAAATCTTAGTGATAGAAGCAGTTATGTTTTTATGAATAATAACATGTGGTCTTCATTGTTATACAATGTGAAATGTGATCACTGTGACACACAATCCTTAGATGTTACTACCAAAGGAACCTTTGGATTTTCAACAAAGGTTGAACTTTCTTGCAAAAATTGCAATAAAATATTTAGTTCTGTGTTTTCAAGTCCCCGTGAAAATGAATCTAGATGTTTTGAAGCAAATAAAAAGCTTGTTGAAGCTTTTTTGAAGATTGGCAGAGGACACGCAGCTTTAGAAATATTTTCCATGGTAATTGGAATTCATGCTATGGATAAAAAAACATTTTCAAAATGTTTAAATAATTTGTACGAGGAGAAGATGCATGTCAAAGAGGATATTTTGGAATTGTCTCGTAACATTATAAGAAAAAAACATCAAGATTTACGTGAACATACAGACACAAATATTATTGATTTAACAGTGTCGTACGATGGAACTTGGCAAAAGCGTGGCCATACGTCATTGTACGGAATTGGAATAGTTGTGGACGTTTTGACTGGACTTGTGATCGATTTTGAAATCTTATCTAAATATTGTCCTGAATGTACTTCGGCGAAGAGAGACCTTGGTGCTAATACTGCTGAATTTTCCATATGGTTTGAGGGCCATAAATCACAATGTGCTGAAAATTATCAGGGGTCCTCTAACTCAATGGAGATGAAAGCAGCAGAAATTTTATGGAAGAGATCGATAAATGCATGTGGAATGAGATACGTCAATATCCTTTCAGATGGGGATGCTAAAACGTTTCATCATTTGTCAACATTGAAAGTTTATGGCAGTGACGTAAAAATCAAAAAAGAAGAATGCATAAACCATGTTGCAAAAAGGTTAGGAACTGGACTTCGCAATAAAGTAACAGAGTGGCGGAGCAAAGGCATTACAATAGGTGGTCGAAAAGAGGGAAGTTTGAAGGAAACAACAATACTCAAACTAACAAACTTTTATAGGAAAGCTATAAATGATAATGTTCCAGATATACAAAAGATGAAATCTGCAATATATGCATCCCTATTTCATTGTTGTTCCACTGATGCATTTCCAAAGCACAATAAATGCCCAACAGGTGCTACATCATGGTGTTTTTTCCAGAGAGCTCTGGCAAACAATGAAATTCCAAAATTACACAGTGCAATGAAAACTAAATTGTCAGAGGATGTAATTTCCAAAATATTGCCAGTGTATCAAAGACTTGCAAGTAATGACTTGTTAGCTAGATGTGTGTCTGGCAAAACTCAAAACACGAATGAAAGCTTGCACAGTATTATTTGGAAGAACTGTCCAAAGGAAACGTTTGTTTCCAAAAAAAGACTTGAAATGGCAGTAATTTCCTCAATAAGTGAGTTTAATTTTGGATGTTTACAAAGTCAAAATGCAGAACAAGAGGAAATAAATTTACTCTCTGTGTCTATTGCTCAAAGGCGTGATAAGCGTCGCATAGACAATTGTGAAAAAAGAAATTCTAGTGATTGGAAAAGAAAAAAAATTAACAATAAACTAGCAAAATCACGTAAAACTAAACAAACTATAGATAAAGAAGGTGAAACTTATGGTGCTGGCAGATTTTAAACATTTTAAAATTATTTAAAGTGACTGCCTACTTTTAAAATGTCATTTTATGACTATTTTGGTCAATTTTATCATATGTGATTTATTATATCATATGTCAAAAGTAAATAAAACAATTATATTTCACTGGCTTTCAAAAATATCCAATAATAACACAATTTGCTTAGCAAATGCAAAATAAACAAAAAAGAATAATAATTGGTGTATAATAAATAGTTTTTTTTATTTGCGGCTGTTTTTATAAGGAAAGGAATGACGAATCGGGGGGAATTTTCATATTGGAACATAAAATGGAATGTATTATTTTTGCATTTTAAAATTTCCTCTTAGATTGTATGCCATTTTGAAGATAACTGTAATATATATCATGTGTGAGAAGGAAATTAAAATAGTAGCATTAGAATTTTGTGCAGAGTGATAGATGTTTTAGCTAAATTTCATTAAAAATCACTTCAAATTGACCATTTTATAAAAAAGTATGATATTTACAGGTAAGTTTTTGTTTATTTTATAATTTTGAAGTGCTATTTTACCATAAAAAACAAAAAAATCCTTAAAAACAGGATTGTTTTAAAAAATTGGCTCCGAACGTGGGCAGGGAGTCAAATATAGGAATGCAATATGAATTTATTTCTTCATATTATAACAAATTTATATTTATAAAATATGTAAATATTGGAATAAAATGCATTTAAAATGTGTAGTGAAAATTAAAATGAAAACTTGGAGGCTTTGGAAAAGTAAATATTAAAGGTAGGTGGAAAAAAACCTTTTAAATGGCTTTTTCTCAAAATGAGTAATTTCCAGATTTGCAAGTCTTTGAAATGCTCCTTGCGTCATATTTTTTGATGAAATTTTATAAAATTTATAATTAAGATTCCTCTAATACATGAAAATAAAGTTATGTATCCATTTTAGGTTTCGAGATAATTTAGATTATCAAAGTTCAACTTACGTGTAGAAAAGTACAAAAATTTCACGAAAATTCAGAGTACAAGCATAAAAATATTTCCTAAAAATTAACTATTCAGCGAAAGCACAAAAAAATACATAACTCTGTTCAAAATGTATTTATAAGCAATATAAATGCAAAATTAAGGGGGAAAGTTGAAAATTGTGACGCAAGGAGCATTTTTAAAAAATGACATTTATTTTCAATTTTTTAATTATAAAATTTAAAAAAAAAAATATTTATAAAATTTTATAAGGTGATTGATATTAGTATACTTTAATGAATATATAGGCAAAATTTCATATCTCTGAGGTAAAAATTTCAAAAATTGATTTGAAAAGTCCACCATCCCCTTAAAATAATGTTCTTCAACATAAAATGCTATAGATCACGCATATGCAACCCGCAACCTGCATATCGCCCTAAACAACTAGCAGTGTGGCCCCACAAGAATGTAAACTTTAAAGATTTGTCTTCCCAAAGAAAAATATTCCTCTCTTCACAATCACACCTTATTCTCATCATTGCTTTTTCGCACTAGCTAGATTTGTGAACAACTATTTTCAAAGAGGAAGTACTCAAAGAGTAAAATCAGATTAAAAATTTCTGATAAGAAACTTTAAGGTCTCACGAAGTATTTCAGCAATTTCCATCAAATGAGACAATGAAGCATTAGTTTCACAAAAACAAGGCCATATATCCCATTAGTTTTAAGTTTATGTTCCTCTCTTTTTTATGATGTAATAAAAAATAAAGTTTTGTTATTTATATAAATTAACTGTATTAAATTTTATATGCACCCCAAGGCTATTCCTTTGCCCTTAGTGCAACCTGGGACAGCCAAAAGGTTTGGACACCCTTGCTATAAATACTTAAAAAACTCTTTTATTGGTAAAAAAAAGTATAGCTCAAATTTACTTACATCTTTGTGAGTTTCATTGGCTTTTTCTTGTAGGACATTTACAAAACAACTTTGATTGTGTAGTATCACTCGTGACAGCAAAGAAAGATATATAGACAGAGAAATAGGAAGTTCCTATAAATATAATACATAAAAGCAAAAGGCTATGATTAGCAATTCAGAAAGAAAATATTCGAAGTTTTCATAGGAAATTAAAAAATATATATGAAAGGGGTTTCGAATCTGCAATAGCAACATATTGCATATGAATATTTAATGCAGTGAATATTTACAAAAACAAAGTTATATAATATCAGTTAAATCCCCAAATTACTCTTATTCAACAGTAATTAAGATACTTGGATAAAAGGTTTGTTTTTAATTTTATTATGTAATTTCATTTTTTATTTTTTTAAAGAACTCACATTTTGAGGAGCATTAATAAAGCTTTATACTGATATTTTAATATGAAATATAACTATCACTGTATTCAAAACTATCAAGCAGCAAAGTATTTCCATTCATTGTAAAAGTATGAAACTCTAATTTGACTCAAAATTTGAAATCAAGAGGGCAAAACAAAGCTGCAAAATACTTGCTAATAAAATTTTTGAGAAAAATACCCAGTTTCCAATTAACAAACAGACTAATTTTAATTGCAAGGCAGTCATATGCAAGATAAATTTTAAATATGACATTATCATCACAATAAAACCTAAATTTACCCTTCTTGCTATCTTATTACTTCATAAGAGTGAAATAATAATTAGTACCTATTACTTGAAAACCCCTACAAGATCTGAATAGAAAAAATGTTTTTAAATGTCTACGTGAACACTATTTTTGTTAAAAAAGAAGTTATACATTTTAAATCAATCATATAACTTTCTTAAATTTTATATGAGGTTTCGCAAAAATTTTAGGTTATTTTACAATTGTTCTTGAAATTGCATCATCGAATTTCAACACCTGAAATTTTATTGTTCATTTGTAACAAATATAATATTTGTCCCTACTAAGGCAAAATCCCTAATCTTTCTTCCCCGAATGGTTATAGTAGACTCATCAGTATGCGGGGGGAAAAGGAAGTCCCCATTCAGAAAGAAAGAGCAGGGGACAAGACAATCAGTGAAGAAAGGTGTATGTATAGGAGTAGTTTGGCTTTAACAATGTAATCAAGTGTGTGTTCCTGTAACTATGAGATAACTGAGTGTGTAAAATATATGTTCATCCATTGTATATATGTGTTTTGAGCCAAGATGTCCTGTGTAATAAAGTCCATGTCCAGCTAACCAGATGTTGTTATTTACTCAAATTAGGACATTTGCCACACATTCTCATTACATAAATAATGTTTACTAGTCAAAGTTTGACGAGGTAGTTTCAAATTACTTACATCTGGCTGTAAGACCAGGTTCAATACAAAGGGTAAAAGAGGTCGAAATAAAAGGGGACCATCTTCAGGAAATACAATAAAAGCTGTCTCAACCACCTATAAAAAATTAATTAAAAAATTTATAATAATTTGAGGGAGAAGTATAACACAGTGAATTGTAAGAACCAAAGTGGAATATAAACACAACCTACCCTTAAGATCATATTAATTCCTTCAGATTTTAAATCTTTCACTGCAGATAGGAATGTTTTCACTAAATCATGACCATATCTCTGAAAAAAAAAATAACACAACCTTCATTTAAATTAACACCCATTTACAAACAAACTTAAACACATTTAAATTTAACAAACTCAAAGCAAGATAATTATTAGAATATGAAGTACAGGGATAAAAAGTTTAAAAGATGTTAAAATACGAAATAAAAAAATAAACTTTAGAAATGGAAATTTAGAGGCTTTTAATTCAAAACATGTTTTTACATACCTATACATGTAACCATACATCAATTATGGTTATAGTATTATACTTAGAGTATTATTAGTCTGGGTGATACAAGGAAAAAAGTTTGAAAATATTAAGAAGTAGAATAAATAAATAAATAAATAATTTAAATATTGAAAATGAAAAATTATAGTCTTATAACTCAAAACATTTTAAGAATTGCTCTCTCTCTCACTATATATATATATTCATATATATATATATATATATATATGCATTTATATATTTATATATATATATATATAATTATATATACAGTGGAATCTCGATCTATCGTTTTCGAAGGGACAGACTGAACTAAACGATGGATGCGGGAAAATACAAAAAAATATTAACATACCTTAAAGTTTGATATCCCTAAAATATATTTACTCACATACATAAATGCATACATACCTGTAGTGTAACTGAAGATAAAATTACAAAGTTGTACTGAAATACAACATAATAATAATAAAAAAAGAAATACACGTAGATATACAGGAAATTTAATTCAAATAAAAGTACTTAATCTTCGTTTGTCTTTTGGCGGTTTTCTCTCCACAAGTTAACAATATTTTTTTCTGTGCTGCAAATTGCATTCTTTTCGGTATCGGTTATTGTGTGAGAGTATAAAGAAGCGGCAGCCGTGAATTGTTTGTAACTAGAACCATTCCATTGCACTGGATGGGGTCCGACATAAGACCACCAGGGAGTTCTGCTTCCGGGTGAAACCCTCATCGGCCAGTGTAGAACTGCAGCAATCAGAAACTTCTCACAATCTTGACCAAACACTAGGGCGCCTCCTTCCCAAGGCCAACAGAAAAGCCACAGGGCAGCAGGAACCGCTCAAGTCAGCTGACAGTCAGGCATTGCTGATAGGAACAGAAATGTTGAATAGTCGAAGAATTTGGAATGAGTTGTCGAAAATAGGATACTCCAGGGGCTAAAGAATTAAGGAACACCATCGGCGTACAAATAATGGGAGTGGTTCGATAACGTGAAACCAGGCTAAACAGGAGAGAACAAAATACCAGACCATGCATCTCTAATGTTCTGCTCAGTGTTTAATTAGAGCGTCATTCTAGCTCAATCCAGACATTTATTTTTCAGGTTCAGTTATTATGAAAAAACGATCGATCCGATAAATTAATATAAAGCTGCGATATTCTGAACGAATATTGCGGGAAAACGATGGATTGAGGAACGATCCATGCGGTCTGGTTTTGCTTGTTTTCTATGGAATTTATTCGGGACTGGATGAAATAAACGATACATATGGGAAAACGATCATTGGGGAACGATCGATCGAGATTCCACTGTATATATCTTTATGACATCCATTTATTTATTAAAATTACTTTAAATACATTAACTTTAAATAACCCAGATAAATTTAGTTTATTCCTGTATGTAAACACATTCTAAGTTGCAGAAATTGCTTTTTAATGTAAGAAAACCACAAATACTGAAAATGAATAATTATCAAATATAATTTTTTTTTCTTTCCCATGTGTTCAATTTTAAATTCTAAAACTTCTGGCTGATTTCTAGTCTGCACAATTCAAAGCTTATCTTCAAATGTAGAACAAAAAAAATTGCCACTCTTTTTATTTATTTATTTATTTTTAAGTTCACTAATAATATCACTCATTTTAGCATTAAAAACCCGTTTCCCAACACACAAAGGTCAGTGATATTTCATGACACCCAATACAGCCAAAAACTAAAAGTGTGAAACTTGTAGAACATGTACTTTTAACAGGTAAGAGGAAGCTAAGACAAATTTTCTCTTCTTTGTATGAAGCTTTCAAAAAGCACCAAAAAAAAAAAAAAGTTACCCTTCATATTATAGAGAGGAACTTTTTATTAAGCTTCTTTACCTTGACACAAGAATGCTAGTCAGCAAAGAGACTGAGTATGAGATGACTCTGCTAATTAGAATTCCGAAATTAAATTAATTCCAAAATAAAATTGATTTAGAATTTACAGGATTCACTCCTGTTTGATGTTCTAACTGCATCAGAACTTCAATCCATTTTTCAGACCAAGCTATATAGTTTATGGGAGGAGAAAGTTATTTTTTACATTCTTTTCTTGGAAATAAAACAATCATAATGATTTTTCAACAAATTCAGAGGCATATTGTCTTTAAACGAGGAAAAATATTGCAAAATATTGCATAAGCACCATGACTAAATTTAGAAATTTGAATACAGGTTAGAGTTTAATAAATATTCATCACAAGAAAGATCTGCAATGCCAGATACATAGATTAGTCAAGTAGGCAGCCTATCTTTAGACCTGTGTTCATTTAGTGTTCATTACTAAGATTTTAATTAGTTTTTCTGCAGAAATTTGAAATTTCCATTCAAGCAACATAGGTTTTAATTTTTTTTTAAACATTTAGTAAAAATATCACTAAAAAAAACACTTTAAGTTTTAAAACATAAAAAGCAAGTTAACATGTTTCAATAAAGATACTTGGACTCACCTCTAAAAATTTTTCACGGTATAAAATTAAATAACCCTCAGTTATTTGTAAACAGGTTCGAAGGCTTTCTGAATTATGTTCTAAAACAATAAAAAATTAAATAGTTAAATAATCTCACACTTAGAACACTGATTACTTAAAACAGCACTTAATTGGAAATGATGAGCATAAACCCATCCACCTTTAATCATAAACCTTCATTGAGATCAAAATCTGATTTATACAAACATCAACACTTTAATGTATGCATCAGTCAGACTATTTTGATTGTTAAGAACAGAAGAAAAAAAATGGAGCACATACGTAACTGTGTAGTTAGAAAGTATGAGTATTATACTGACTTTACATGCTAGAAAAATTGCAGAACATTTAATGCATATACTCCGACTATAATTGTTCTGGTGAAAATTACAGCCTAAGGTCTGATCTAAAGCAAAATACTTGTATTTACCTCTTGTATGAACAAAACATAATGAAACTAACTAACCTCAAGATGTAGTATTAATCCAAAAATTTTGCATACTATTATAAGATAGAACTATATCTAGAGAGACATTATTTGGACTGAGTGTAAAACATTTTAGGAGTAGATTTTGCTATTAAAAATAAATAAAATTCTATTAACTCTTGGCAAATATGCTGTGCCAGATAAACTAAATAGGTTCTAAAATACTCTATCCTTTTAAACCAGTGGTTCCCAACCCACAGAAGTCTGTGGACCACTAAGCCAGAAATTGGACCATGGGCGGACCCCACCGACCCACCCATGCACACTGAATTAGGGGGGGGGGGAATGGGGGTCTAGAATATCCCTCAGGCAAAAAGGATACAGGATTAACATAGTCACTTTTTGTTTCAACTGTGTTTTCAGTCTTTAGAATTAGATAGCCTAAATCTCAGCCTGAAATTGAAACATATTGATTCATAGGTGATTAACTAAAACAGTTTTTATAACATATCATTTATTATTGCTATTGTACAGTTTACACTACGACTTAACTACTGTGGGAAATTGTTATGCTAGATGGTGCTGCCACTCTATAGTTTTATAACCCCACTCAGACATTCAGATTCGAAGCGAAACACGAAGCAAGGATTAGCACCACACTGTACTCAAATGCATGCGTGTAAATATTCTGTAAAATAAAGCAGATTATGTGCGAACCCGTGATCAGAAGTTATTGTGTACTTAAGGTGATGTATTAACAAGAATAAAGAACCAAGAAGCGAACCACTGAACCACCAGCATCCCCCATAACTACAAATTCTTTAATTTTAATACATAAAAGTTACATAAAAATACATAAAAATTAATTCAACACCTGATAGTCATTGGATATATTCGGCCCATCTAATTCAATGAACATAGCTTTCAAAATTTGGCAACTTTTTAATATGTAGTGCCCAACCACTCCCGGGGCTCTTGCAGACCACCGGTTGGGAACCACTGTTTTAAACCATTCAATAACTAAAAATTGATGTCATCTTACCTAATAAGGGCAATAGGTTTCTAGCAAGGTTCAAGAGCTCAGGTGTGTTGACAGTTGTATTCTTAAGAATTGCCCACCAAAGATCAAGGCCGTCTTCCAATAAATAAACATGAGGGGGCTGATAAACATCTGTACACAGAGCTATCATTGGAAGAAGGGCTGGGTGCAGAGATTCACTATAGCTTTTCAAACCCTAGATTTAAATTTTAAAAAAGGATGTCATAAAAAGTATTATAACATCATTATAATACTTTTCATATATGAAAGTACTTTATATATAATTTTTTCATACTTTACATATATAAAAGTATTATCACAAAGTATACAACATCATTTCTCATGAAAGCATGTAAAATATAAAAAACAGAAATTTAACTGTGAATCAAATTCAGACAGAGGCCAAGTTATATAAATTATTTACCCTAAAAAAATATCACTAATGAAAATATGAACCATAAACAGCTGGTTTATACTCACTAGTAGAAACAACACAAAAATATGGGCACCTACCTGCACTAATTGCACAAAACAAGAAATAATAGCACATCGCAACATATTGTGATCTCCACAACTATCCCATAATTGAGGTAGATATTGCATTAGAGAATTAACATGAGGACGCACTTCAGATTCCATACGTTCAATTATAAAAGACAGCACATGCAGCACAGACATCTAAAGATTTCAAAGAAGATAAAAACTCTAAAATAAAAAATTACTTTAAAAAAAATTCACAAAAAAGTACACTTATAATAAATATTGAATCATTAAGTGAGAAATTAAAGCTTACAACTCCATGCAAAGTCCTTAAAAAGTTATTTAATTCTAACACTACAGTGATTTTCAAAAGTTAGGCATAACTGTAAGAACATAAGAGCAAAGAATTGAAACAAATGGAGCAGTAGAAAATCATGTTATAATCATATAGTTAAAACAAATGCACTTTCAAATATGTCATTGGATAAGATTATGCAAATAAACTAGAATTTAATAAGTAATGTGCAATTATACTACAATTTGACAAATCGTGAAGTACTCCATACTACACTACTAAAAATTAAATAAAAGATTATATTTTTCCCACAAGCTATCATTTTGAAATGATTTCTTGATTTGCAGAAAACATAACCATATAGGGCTCTGTGTGTGTACAATTAAAAGTATGCACAAACAATTAATTAAAATATTTTCCATGCAACAGTTTCTGCTTTTGGATATACATTAGCATTCTAATTAATATAATATTTAATATACTTTGAATAAAAAAAATTAGATTATGAAAACTTATCTTATATTCTTGATTAAAAATTTATACACAATATATATATATATATACAGAGCTGGATTTGAGGCGGAACACAAAGGAATGGCATTCCGGTACCTCTCTTTAGGAAAAAGAAATTATGATAGTTAAAATCTTTTATTTAATCACATATTACTATGTTGTTAGTGAGTGGGCCTGGCCTATTATATATATATATATATATATATATATATATATATATATATATATATATATAAATTGGAATAGCCCCCACACAACCCAGAAGGTTACAGTTCTAGCACCTCATTTCTAGAAATCGAGCACTGTATGTAAATATATATATATATATATATATATATATATATATATATATATATATATATATATTCTGCATCCATGGGTAAAGAAATCTTAGCAGTAATTTTAATATTTGATTTGAATAGTAATAGTGAAAATAGAAACTACAAAGTATTTTCTCCCTCTTTTTTCTGGACTACTACTTTTTTTAAACTTTTGTTGATGAACATAAAGATAAAAATTCATATAATAAATAATAAGCTCGTGAAATTAACCATCACATCAAATACGTTTTTAAACAGATTACTAGAAAATACACAAAATAAAAATTTTCCTGTTTAACAAATTTTACTTAACATAATTGATAATAATTCACATCATGAATTGAACTCATGAATTTTTTAAATATAATACTTATAAAGTCATTTTATTTATTTAATATCAAGACATTAATATTAATAAGGAAGGATGAACTATGATGCAATTTTATGGTAGAAATAACTAATATTCAAGTCAGCACTACCACAAGTTAGTTAATTGAATCAATGATATATATAAGTTTTTGTTAAAGAATATATGTTAGGAATATTTTTAAAAAATTTATCATTTCCTTACCTGTTCACCCCATGAGCTTAAAGCTTTCCGGCGCCGCTCCGTGCCATACTGTAAACAATTCTTATCGGTTAAACGCCTACGTGAATCGTTGTCACGATTCACTCACCCTTTCATTTTCCTTTACAATCTTATTATTTTAACTTTAAAAATATTTGCCTTCCACAACGGAATTTAACATGTAACGCGTCATACAAATTGTATGAGATTAAAATTGTAACGCATCGAATCAGTATTTAAATTTTATGTAAAATGCAAAATGTAAATGTACGCAAATATCGTACATGCGTACTTCGCCCGGTCTGTAATTGGACGTTAGCGCCAGCCGCTGTGAATATAAGGAAGGTTTTTCAAGACTTTCGTCAATCTGATTCCGCCTGCCCAGCTGCCTGCCGTTTCAAGTGCCATTCCCTGCCAAGGCCGGACTCGCCGCCAATGGAGGAATGAAGATGCCATGCCTGTTCCGATAAGAGGAAACGCCAGCCGTGTTTCAAAGTCTGCTATGTTTTTGTTTTAAGCAGGACGCTCGTAACTATTTTATATGTTACTATTATTCTGTTATGAACGGATAATTAAACCGTTTCAAGTTTAACAATGTTTCAGTGAATTTTTACCTCACCTCCACGCACAAACCTTAGTATTCTTCACCTATTTTTAGTTAGATTTAATAAGTAGTTTTTTAATATTTTTGGCTTCATTTCTATAGAGCGCTCCTGTGCAATTTCACTCTTTTTTAATTTTTCAATGGAATCTTTTGCATGATTCCCAACAATATATATGTGAGCGTGTATGAGAAAAATTACCTTTAAATCACATTCTTTCAATTCCCTCAATAACAAGAAAAGCGATGATATAGTACTTTCCAGGAACTAGAAATGAAACAGTATAAAAAGTTATGCAGTTTCATAAACATAAATTTAAGTCAAAATTATCATACTGAATAAAAAATATTAATTTTAAGCCTCAAAAGAAACTGGATATTATGTATATTAGTGATACAGTACCAGAAATAATGAATCTGAACCAACAACCATAAACAGGCAGTTTGCTAATGCAACAGATTGTCTTTTTCACTAGCCATATGTCAGTACTAGCTGAATACCCGTGCTTCACTAAGGAGTACATTCAAATTAAATACAGCGATCAATGTATGTAATTAATGCCAAATATATATATATATATATATATATATTTATAAAAAAATTGTAATGGATATTTTTACAGACAAAATAATGTAGAAGAAAATATTCAAATTCAATACAACGGTCAATGTATGCAATTAATTTGCATGTTTAATATCCATTAAACATACTATTTTGAATTAAATTCTTAAAAAACTTCCATCTCAATTAGTCTAGTGGTTAAATTTTATCTTTTACTGTATTTAAATACTTCTTTTGTCAATTTATTTCGTTGTTATGCAGGTGACACAAAATTAATTTACAGTATCACAATAAGAAAAGAAACCTCGTGATTAGCATTTAATAAATTAAATTCTAAAAATTAATCTTTAAAAATTCACCAAAAATCAGAAAATGGAGGTAAAGATTCAAAAAAGATTTCCTTTTAAAGGAATTTTTATGATCTTTCTCATGATATAAATTGTATAACCCTCATATTGTTATTTTAAATGCAAACTTTTAAAAAGTTACCAAAACAGCTTAAAAATTTAATTTTAAAAGCCTAAGAATTTTTCATAAATTTTTCGTAGCGCACTCCTACACTTTATGAAGAATCGCCATGCAAAATTTCAGCTGTTTAGGTCCAGCATTATCTATTAGCCAGTTAGTCAATCAGTCACTGAACTGTTTTATATATATAGATAACGCTTTTGTAATAGTTAAAATACAAATTACAAAATATTTCCACACTTTTTTTTCTAGACTACTTCTCTATGAAACTTTTGTTCTCTTACATGGGGGAAATATTTCTAAAGCTTCCTATCCCTTTTTTCAAATGATTAAAACCTCAGCTTTTAATCATTGTAATTTTGGCTCTACAATGATTACGTGGACAGAAGTGTTAAATTTTTAGTGATGACCGAAACTTAATAAATCCTTTTCTATTCCCCCCACACCATTTTTTTTCTTACGTGCTGTTGTACTTTTATTGTCAACTTTGACACTTTATATTTAATACCACACTTTTGCCAAAGATTTCATTCATATTACTAGTTGAAAATAAAGGGGGAAGTCTCAAGATTTTAATATTTTATGTAGTTTTACTACACTTTACTTTTGCAATGTTACAGAATAAAATAAGAGAAATCATATGCATATTTCTTATCACTATATAGTGTTTAACACAGTACAGAGCCTCAGCTTTTTATACTCTTGCATTATTTTTTGTTGGATTTAGACTTCTATGTTTCCTCGCACACATTTGCTTTATAAAAATTTTTCAATATATTAAATATAAATTTTTGATCAAGCTATAGGAAAGAATGTATGAATTAAACAATCTTCTTAATTAGAGTTGGCTGATTTAATGTAAGAATCTAAACTGGAACAGATGATCTTCCACTACATCTTTTAAAGATAAGCTTATTTGGCTTTACAGCACAATATCAGTTTTTTTTTTTTTTTTTGGGGGGGGGGGGATTATCAGCAGTCCTTATGACCCTATTCCCTAATGTGCCTTTAATTTATTATTAATATGGACAGACTAGAAACACTGGAAAGAAAAATTCCCAAAGGTTTATAATCAGTGGCTTTTTACAGCAGATAAATAATATTCAAGTACATAACATTTTGCGGACCATAAGGCACACCTCAAATTTATCGGAGGATTTTTACAAAAGAATATTGTGTATTTTGTTAGGTATATAAAGAAATTTTCAATTTCTTACTTAATAAAGATAAATATATATATATATATATAATATACATAATCAACATAGATAAAACTGTTCCGTAACTGACTGACATACAATGCAAAGACCAAACCGCTGGACCTATAGTGCTGAAATTTTGTATGGCAATTCTTATAGTGTAGGGGTGCACTAAGAAAGATTTTTGAAAAATTCTTCTTAGATTTTTTTAAATTAAATTTTTAAGCTGTTTTAGTAACTTTTTTTAAGTTTGCATTTAAATAATAATTTGAGGGTTATAAAATTTATATGACGAGAAAGATCATAAAAATTCCTTTAAAATGAAATCTTTTTCGAACCTTTACCTCCATTTTCTGATTTTTGGTGAATTTTTAAAGATTAATTTTTAGAATTTAATTTATTAAATGCTGATCACGTGATTTTTTTTTCTGGTACTTTAAATTAATTCATTGTCATGTGCATGACAACTTTGACAAAAAAAAATTTTTTTTCTTGCTAATGCGGCAGATGATTGGACATTATCAAAAAAAAATTAAAATACAGTAAAAGATAAGTTCCTAAAACTGTACTACATTAACTGTACTATGAGGGTAATTTTTTAAGTAAGAACTATTTATAATTGGAGTAAGAGAAACTTTCGTAATGAACGTAAACTGTATCACAAACTAAAATATGAAGATTTTTTCACTTTTCAACATAGTCACCATTAACATTTAAACATTTGTCAAATCGTGTCACCAGCTTTTGGATCCCATCATCAAAGAACTCTCCGCCTGACCGTTAAACCAGTTAGTAACAGTTTCTTTCAACATGTCATCATTTTCCAAGTACTTTTCACCAAGAAATTCCTTAAGTTTTAGAAACAGATGAGAGTCTGATGGTGCTAAGTCAGGGCTGTATGGTGGATGATCCAGTAATTCCCAATGAAAATTGTCAAAATCGACGGCGGGGACTGCTCTCTAGCGGCAGCGTTCTGCTTCACGACAAAGATCAGCCTCACGTTGCAGCAAGAACAAAGACGCAACTAGACAATTTTCATTGGGAATTACTGGATCATTCACTATACAGCCCTGACTTAGCACCATATGACTCTCATCTGTTTCCTAAACTTCTTGGTGCAAAGCACTTGGAAAATGATGACATGTTGAAAGAAACTGTTACTAACTGGTTTAACGGTCAGGCGGAGAGTTCTTTGATGATGGGATCCAAAAGCTGGTGACACGACTTGACAAATGTTTAAATGTCAATGGTGACTATGTTGAAAAGTGAATAAATGTTCAGATTTTAGTTTGTGATATAATTTACGTTCATAGCTAAAGTTTCTCCTACTCCATTACAAAACGGTTCTTACTTAAAAAATGACCCCCATATATTCTTTAGTATGTTCTATTAGATTTAATTTGAATATTTTCTTCTATAATATTTTGTCTATAAAAATATCCCTTATGATTTTTTTATAAATATATATATATACTTATTTTTTTTCATCAAATGCATACATTGATTGTTGTATTTATTATAAATATATATATATATTTATATATAATTTTTGGCATTAATTGTATACATTAACCATTGTATTTAATTTGAATGTACTCCGTAGCGAAGTGCGGGTTTTCAGCTAGTAAATATATATAATACATATAATAAATATATATAATACAGTCGATTCCAGTTAATCGGACCCCATCGGGACGCGATCATTTTTGTCTTAATAACCAGCTGGTCCAATTAAACAAACATGCCCTATGTTACAAAACGGGATTCGGTCCGAATAAGTGGCTGGTCTGATTAACCAGTGGTCCAATTAACCAGAATCAACTGTATTTATAATAAAGTATTCATTTTATTATAATGTTAACTTTGGACCATAAGACACACCCCAATTTTAAGTCAATTTTTTAATGTAAAAAGGTACGGCTTATGGTAAAAAAAAAATACAGTAATTTTTTTTTCTAATTAAACTAATTTCAATGTATTTATAAATAAAATTAAACAAATCAAACATAAAACAAAGCTTTTAAAGAAAAAATTAATAATTTTTTTAATATATAATACAAAAATAATACTTACAGGAAGAAACTGTTCATCATTAAATTCAAAATCATCAACAGGTAAGATGCGTTAAAGAAAAGTAAAATGTGAATAGATCTAAAATAATATTAAAACACAGACAAAAAAAAATTTCCAGTAAAAATAATCTTCAAATCATTTCCAGTACTTTAACAAGAATTTTATGAAAAAGTGTACCCCTTTAATGATGCTATAATTTTCTACATTCAAAAACATTTAAATTAAATTCCGAGTATCATAGTTAGTTGATGTTTAGTTGTACATATCAACATGTTCAATTTTAATTAATATTTTGAGGCAAAATATCATTTGTTTATACATTTATTTTAGCAGTATTAAAATTTTCTACTGCAGGAGAACCATAAAATAAAGAAAGCTATAAAAAGCTCATCTGTGATTTAATAAAGACTATTTGTTTCAAATACAAATCAAACATACAGTAAATTCATACCAAAAAGGACTCCCATAACTTCAAATAGCTATTTTCAAGCAACAGTCTCACTGTAAAATTTTGTCTGAAATACAAAATTTTCCTTTTATGATATATACATTGCCCAAAACAATTAGGGGAGCACATGGTTTTAACGAAATTACGCAAATACTTACACCGATAAGTAACATAAAATAAATCATCCATAATTTAAAGCCTAGCAGGAAACAGAAGAAGAAAACTTCATATGCAAATCAAAGTTCATGACGTCAAAAACCAGAAAAAGAACATAAGGGCGGAAATCGGGATGTTGCAGAAACGCCTGTTTCACAGACGTTACTGTGAAATTCGATTGCTCAGTTATTCTTTTTGAGAAAAGGTGACTTGAAAATGTCTCAACAACGTGATTTACCGGAATCCATGGCATGGCATATTATAGGCAAACTTGAATCCGGGCAAACACAACGTAGTGTCGCGGACACTGTTCGAGTCACCAGAAGTGTCGTTGCAAGGCTGTGGAATCGATTCCAAGAAACAGGTAATGTTAGACGTCGACCAGGGCAAGGTCGACCACGTGCAACTACAGCAACTGATGACAGGTATATACTGTTAACAGCTTGTCAAAACAGAATATACAATGCTACTCAACTGCAAAGACAGTTGCTCTTGGCAGCAGGACAAAGGGTGTCCAGCCAAACAGTACATAATAGGCTTCATCAGGGAGGTCTCTATGCACGTAAGCCAATGGTCTGCATTCCGTTGACCTCACGCCATCGTGCGGCCCGAAGAAGAGGGGCTGCTGAACATCGAGTTTGGGAGCAACATGATTCGAGCCAAGTGCTGTTTACAGGCGAGTCCCAATTCAGTCTAGAGTGTGACACCCGACGTGTTTTGGTATGGAGGGAAAGGGGCACTCAAAATAACCCCACATTCATTCGTGAAAGGTCACAATACAGACGAGCTGGTTTTATGGTATATGGTGGAATCAGCATAGGTGGACGTACGGACCTGCATATCATTCGGAATGGTACTTTGATGGCCTGAAGGTATGCAGATGAGATACTGAGACCTCATGTCATACCTTACGCTGCAGCCATTGGAGATTCCTTTGTTTTCCAGCATGATAATGCTAGACCGCATACGGCTCGTCTTGTGGAAAACATGTTTGAAGCTGAAACAATACAGCGTATGGAATGGCCAGCATGCTCTCCTGACCTGAATCCAATCGAGCATGTTTGGGACATGCTCAGACGACGCATTGCTGTGAGACCAAGGCCTCCTTTTACTCTCTGAGACTTGGAGATTGCACTTCTTGAGGAGTGGAACAGTATTCCCCAAAGTCTTATCAATAACATCATCGCATCCATGGAAAATAGGTGTGCAGCAGTCTTAGGTGTTCGAGGAGACCACACACCATATTAAAAATCTTGCATCATTTCTAAACAATACTTTTTTTTTATCGTTTAGATATAACCAAATTGTTGCCCTACATCATCTTTTCATGTTTTTTCCATATTTTCAAATAATTAAAGCTTAATTACAATTTTTTATGTCTTTTTTTCTGTATTGCGCATTGATACACATGTACTATCCATTTTATGCCAATACGTGGCTGTCTCACACGTTTTTCTTAACTTCTTTGCTTGCTCCCCTAATTTTTTTGAGCAGTGTATATATATATATATATATATATATATATATATAATGCACATTTCTCTAAAGGGTGGATCTTTGATTCTTACAGGACAGAAAATTGTGGAGAATCAGGTGTAGGGATGCAGATTAACTATGTAATGAATAAAAAAGGAAAGGGGGGGAGAAAACACAGCTAAAGAGAGAGAGAGAGAAAGAAATGGTTGGGATGCTTCAAGTCAAATAATAAATATGTGATTTCATGATGCCTGTCAGCTAACTAATGATTTCTACAATATCTTTTTTCATCTTGGAAACATGTACTGAGTATAGAAAATTTTTCTGTTTCTATAATTATAATAAACATTGGCAGCATTTTAATAGTTAAAATTCTTCTTATTTAAGATACAAAAAATTAAATAAAAATTTTAAATTACTATAATACAAACAGAACCAAAAAAATTCTGTTAAAAATGATTAAAACCCTCCAGTATCAAAATTCCATCCAATAAGCATTTATTTCCTACACTCATTTAAGACAAAAATTACTCTTCTTGTTGATAACTCTTTTCTCTTTCACTCTATGTATTATTTAAAGATAAAGAGTGAGAGAGAAAGAGGTTATCAATAAACAAAGATTAAAAAAAAGCTTTGTGATAGAAAAGAAATTTATGGCTTAAGCACCTAGTTTCATACACAAGTTCATTCTAAATTAATTTGTTGTCTAAATGAGTTTATTCTTAATTAGTTTTGCGAGATTAACTCCACATAGAAAAAGGATATCAACTTTGAGAGTGTTTGCAGCAGCAAGGCGTACAACAAGATTTTCTTCATTGTTTAGTAACTGTAATATTACTTCATATAACACAGGCCTCATATCTGGTGACATCTTAACACCAACCCATTGACCAATAAGCCATATCACACGTCTTCGTATAATATAATACCTGTACATAAACAATATATGTATTACTAAAGAATAACAATATCATTTACTTACAATAACATATAAAGAGTTAAAATGCTACAAATGAGCAAAAGTTTTACTATCTTTTAGAACAAATATGAACTGAGAATTCATTTTTACACAATTGATCAATTTACTGTTAAATAATTGAACAGCGAATGTAAGGGAACCCCATTTTCCTGACTTTCTATGCAATTCATATTCCCTTTATTTACAGTTCTCGAAATGTATGTATTTTACAGTACTGTGAAAATTATTCAGTATGATTTAATAGGAATAGAAAGCATGACAGGTTCTCCTTGCATCACAGGGATGCATAGTTCAGGATAAATAAAATGCATGAATGAGCTGCTCATCAACAGACACTACACTTCAATTTCCCACTCATTAGTCAAGAACCTTTCAACTTTGAGGAAGAAAAAAAAAAGCTGGGGTATGACACAGAACATCAAGAGCAGAAAACAAGTACAGCAGTGACAAAGAATTTTTTTAACATTGCTTAGCACAAATGATAAATAAAGTTAAATACAAAATAAAGCAATAAAATTTTGTAATAAATCTAAATTGCATTTTTTTTTCATTTCAGAATCTATATATATAAAACGCATAGGTATGCGGCACAAAAGTCAACAATATTTCTACACTACAAATGGCAATGGCTGCAACCACCAGATGTAAACATTTTCGGCCCTTCTGCAATTTAGAACCGTGTGTCAACATGGATTGCATTGAAATCAGGAACACATTGAAATCACGAATGCTTGAAAGCGAGCTGCATGATCAAGAGAAAATTGGGAACAGTCTCAAGAAAGAAAGCGAAGAAGAAATAATTCATTAAAAGAGAGGCGTGAAAGAGAGAGCATAAATGATAGCGAGGTTAGGCTTAACTGTAACCAGCATTGCAACCAACAGCCAGCAATAGTTCATTTTCTACCCTTTTTTCAGTATTTGCTGAATTTTTACTTCATTTTATGAGTGAAGAAATTTTTCCAACAATTTATTATCTGATATGATCAAGTGTAGATATCTGAATTGCTAACAATAGTTCGTACAGAGAGTGATGTAATTCACACTCTTTTTTAGTATTTGCTGAATTTTCACACCCTTTATTAAATGAAAAAATTGTTCCCCGACAATTTCTTATTTGATGTAATGATAAAGTGTAGATATCTTAATTTTGAAAAATAGTACATACAAAGAGGAATGTAATTTTTAACATCAATGGTGTTGGGTTTCTCAGTCTTATCTTTAACTATGTTCTGAAGTAATGGAAATTCATATTTTTTTATTCACGATGTTTTAGAATCAGCCTTATGGAGAATACCCCTTAACAATGTATATTTATGATGACAGGTAATGGTAATATTCTTTACATACGTTACTTTCAGTTGAGTTGTTTTGCAACAGAAAATATAAAACTTAAAGAAACCATGCTGGTCATGCAGCAGCTAGTATTTTAGAAAGAAATGAATAAAAAAAATTTCGTTGATTCAAAAATAACTTAAACAAAAATTATGGAGCATTTGAATTTGATACTTTAAAATAATTAACTACTTATTACAGATATTATATTATAATACTAAACTACTTACCCATTTTGTTTAATCCTTAACTCAGGAATGAGAACATTTGTAAACCAGTTATCAAAATCAACTTCATCATATAAATCAAAAGCTGCCAAACCAACTGCATTGTACACTGAAAAAGGAATTATTTAAATATAACAATGAATTTTTTTTTTTATAGTTCTAGGTGTTTATAGTTATTTAAATCTTAAGAGTATCATTTAAGCTACATTTTGATTATGCATTTAACAATAAGGTTAATTTTCCAAATTACTTATTCTATTAAGAAAATTGACTCAAAATTAAAAAAAGGCAGTAAAAATCAAAAAATTACCTGCTTCCTTCTTCAATATGCTTAACAAGTCAGAGGTGCCATTGTTGTGTATATTTTTTGTCATTTCAACCACAAGTGGAGTCAACAAATCACGGAATTCTCGAAACAGTGACAAGAAAAAAACTTCAGTACAAGGCTAAAAAAAAAAAAGCAAAATTTAACAACACAATGGGAAAGAAACTGCTGGCAAGAAATTCATACAGCAAAAAAAAAATAAATAAATAAAAGAAGAAAATCTGTAACTTACGCGTAAACTGAATTTCCATGATTCAACACCTTCTTCTGATGCTAAAATTAAAAAAAATATATATATATATATTAATGGCTGAAAATTATGTGATATTTACATTAAAAACTTACAGTAGCATCCCATACAGATAAAAAAGTTAAAATGATGAGTAAAGAAGATATTTTCCTTATATTCCTGCATGTAAAGAAAATTCAATTCTTAAATAACAAAAATTATTACAGAAGACAATATTACACTTATAAATTATAAAAGGTAGTTTAGAATGATCATTATAAAAAAAATAAAAAAGTAATTAAAAAAACCCTTTACCAAATTCCTCAGGATTATTTTCCCAACTGTGTATATCATTCTCAGACAGAAGAAAGTACCTAGATAAAAGCTGCTGACAAATTTCACTCAAAACAGGAAGTGTGAAAAAATCAATCTTGATTTTATGAGCTTGTACAGTCACACAGTAGTTCTTGGAGTCTGAAATTCATATAAATGAATGAACAACACAATTAAATTTCAAAAACAGTTAACTAGAAATTTTAACAAACAATTCATGAACACAGATTTTACCCTCGAGCCATTTGTTGGGTTTGTATTCCAAACACAATAAAATTCCTTTAATCAAGTTTAGGAACTGGACAATCAGGCGTTCAAACAAACGATCTATAAAACAAATCATAAGAAAAATATATATATAATGCCATATTACCATACAAATTATATTCAAATCAAAATACTAATAATCCATTCTCAAAGATATATATTCATAAATTACCTTGAAAATCTTTGTTGAAACAAAAAGTGACACTACATTCTAACGCTGGTCGAATAAATTGGACAAATGAAAATGGCTGTATATCCAAAACATCACGCAGCTAAAATAATAGAATTTTCAGACATTGGTCAGGAGGAAAATTTATAAAAAATAATAAATAACAAAGAATCTATGACAGAGAACAAAATTTTTTATCCAGTACTTACAACTTTAATAAGGAGAACTAAATATTTTTCACAGGTCTCTTGCATGTGATCTTGAATTTGCAGAGCAGATCCTTAATGAAACAGAAAAAATATAAATCAATAAATTATGAAAAGATGTTTAAAATTGTTAAAGTTACCTCACTTCAATTTAAACTCTCAAGAAAGAAAGAAAAATTAATTAGGTTAAAAATAAAAGTTTTTCATAATGTTTTAGACACTTGGGTTACATAATAAGTATAACTATATTTTATATGAAATTACCTCAGAAAAAAAAATCAGGTAGAAACAACATTTAGTCTGATTCTAGAGAGAATCTAAGTTTAGAAGTTTCTACAGTATGTGTAAACAAACGTATAATTTTCACTAACAGGTTTAACATAAAGGGTCGTACAAGGGTACAAAAATCCATTTTATGAACTATGACCTGGAATTAAGGAGAAATATTTTCAGAATGATAGAAATAGTTAACAGAAGTGAAAAAAAAAACCAAAATTCAATTTTTATTAACGAATTTATGAACATTATTTTATAATGGGAATAATACCAAAAGAGTTCATATTGTTAAAAATTTCATGAAGAAAAGAAAGAGCAAATAAAAATAAAAACAAATGCACACAATCAGACAGTAGGCAAATGTTTTGAGAGATCTTAATTGATGCATCTCAGAAAACAAATTTTATTCATACTAAAACTAATTTTCAAATTGTGAATCATATTTCATGTGTAAAACATCAAATGCTAAAGATTGATTTTAAATAACAAAACATAAAATATACTCACTGCATTCAAGAAAAGGACCAATTTGTTGGAAGATAAGTGAAAGAAAATTAATAGCATCTGCTTCTTTGGAAAAATCTTTAAAGCCATAGACAATTAACTTCCTCAAAACTATAGCAAAAAATATGTATATATAGTTAGAATCTAAAAACAGAAGTTACATAGAGAATCTATTATACAGTTCAATACTGCTTTATTTGTTTAAGGTTTATTTGCAATCATACATATAAAAAATCTATCCATAATAATTATGTGGCAAAACAATAAAAATACACAACTATTGCCAGCTTCTAAAAATTTACAAAACCCCCAAAAATTATATACTTTTCATAAAAAAAAACCAATTTTTAGTAATTCAAGATAAAAATTTATAGGTATAATTTCAGAAGGTAAAATTATTATGTGACTCTGACAGTAGGTATATTAATGTGCCTCTTTCAAAAATCTTGAAGAAGAACAATCGACAATTATGAGAATGATATACAGATATTGATATAGTTTCTGTCATGAATTGCAAAATTTACTTTTAAAACGACAGATATTGAACTGTTCTACAACTACATATAGACTAACTTAACAGAAAAGACTATTCAAAATATAAAATAAATTAAAATTATGTGAAATTCATTCTCAAACATTCAAGTTGTTTACATACACTTCAATCTAAGAATCTTTGCTTTAAATAGGTTTTCTAAATATTTCATAACGTGTACAGATAACCCTCAATGTTGAGTATTCAAATATTTTAATAAATCAATATCAAATGCAGCAGTCATCAAATATCTTCCAAGCTAAAATCAAACAAGGTAAATAAAAAATACATCACATACTTTTTAGGCTAAAAAATGAGCTTTCTAGCAAAGGACTGGACTTTGAAACATCCCTTTGAACTTCTTCCAAAAATAATTTACTATAATTTATCCACTGATGAAAAATAGTAGAAAAAATTGTGGCAGTAAGCTGAAATATAGAGATAAATTATATACATGTTTGGATGGAGTGGTGAAGCTAAATTGTAAGAATAATAACAGACTAGTTGGTACCCGTCAAAACATGACGGCTAGATAGTAAATAAATGTATTAATACAAAAATTATACTCAACACATTATATCCAAATGTAGAAAATCATAAAAATGTCCAGAAAAAAATTAATGTGTTTAAGCAGCCTCGTGCTTAGTATCTAAAGCCAGATTTAACAATGTCACTGAGCATGCGCAGAAAGCAATTTTTTTAAATTGTAAATTATCGCTAATTAAAAAATTTCCACCAGGTTTAATCTTATATTTCACAAATATAATTATCATAAAAATGGCAGAGAGAGATCTGGGAGACTCCTCGAAAAAAACGTGTTTAACATTAAAACATGTCACTGATGCGCAGAAACAGTGAGTTTCTAAAGACAGATTTAAACATGCCACTGAGCATGCGCAGAAATCAATTTTTAATTGTAAATTATCGCTCATTAATAGAAATTGCGGCTACAAAAACCAAATTTGACAAATCTACAGATTTCAGTCTTTCGTTTAAGACCAAAATGAAGTAAATTGATGCAGTAGTTGTCTCTCACGGACTGCCCAAAAAGTCGGCTTAGCAACTTAAATATATAGATTTTGATAAATTATAATATAAGTCTATCAGAACTTATAATTTATATACAACTGTACCTCATGGAAATGACTTCAGGATGTCATATTTCATTCAAATTTAAATAATAGTATAATTCAAATAGAAACATAAGGAATATACAAATTTTTTTTTCTTAAGTACACTTTTAAAAAATCATGAACAGGTAAGTTTTGGGTGAGATACCAAACAGAACAGGAAAAAAAAAATTGATGAAACCTCAATACTTCTGTAAGCTGTGTTTATCATATAAAGATCAAATAAAAAAAACATTTTGATAAGATTTTTATGTTTAGTTACAGCCTTGCCAACCTCTAATATGAATTTTAATTGTGATAAAAGTTATAAAAGGTAATTGGTTGTGGTACTAATTAGGGCCAGTCTGCCAAAGAGGATGGTAATATTTTAACGTGGTAACTTACCCTATTATGGCAACCCAACTCTCTCCTTTCGAGGTGCACGTAGAGTGTTTGTTTATGAACGGAACTATTGCAATGTAATGTTCTCTTCCCCACTTCTCAATAAATAACTCTATTGATGCCTAGTACACTTTGCATTATTTGTGCATTTCAAAGATTTTTTTTCTGTTATGTATCTGTATTTTTCAGAAGAAAAAAAAAGCTTTGCAATGGTTATGGTGGATGTTTGCTGCTCATTAAATTAAAGTTCAATATAATTAAAGTAAGATTTTTTTAAATTGGAATTTCTTGATAATTATATATTTAAAAAAATTCACAATCCTAATATTCTAATATTTTTCATTTTATACATATATATTTTAAAATAAAAAAAAGTTTTTTGAGGGTTAGTTTCTAAATTTAAGTAAGGGTTTTAATCACATTTCAACTTTCCTAAAACAATGGTATTTCTACAATTTTGCATTTCTATAAAACTTTGCAACCAATTTTATATATTGTGATTTTGACATATTTTCCCCATTTTTCCTTAATTTTAAACAAATTGTTTTATATATGCATATTTGCATACTTACATATATATACAGTGGAATCTCGATCGATTGTTCTCTGAATCATCGTTTTCCTGTATGTGTCGTTCATTTCACCCAGTCCTGACGGTCATATTGCTTTGTTATAGTCCCGCATGTATCAGTTTCCCACATTTATCATTCAATTCGGTCGGTCCCTTGAAAAACGATACATCGAGATTCCACTGTGTGTGTGTATATATATATGTATGTATATGCATGCATACATACACACACACACACACATATATATATATATATATATGACCAATTGTCAAATCTAAAATGACTATTAGAAAAATGGATATTCATGGCCAAAAAACAGTTTTTTTCCCAAACATTGGCTATCTTGTGAGGAACATGAAATTTCAGATGCCATATTTAATTTAAACGGTGAAATGTATTATTATTTATGTGTAATAATGATGATAAATTTTAATTTAATTTAATTTAGTTCAAAATTTTTATTAAAGTTTAAACATTAGGAAAAGTTTGAATTTTAACAATGATGACATTTTTTATAAAATAACAAAAATGAATAATGAGCCAAAAATGAGTCAAATGCATTTTAAAACCGCTATGCAACCTATGGTCATATCAAAATTGCACCAATATCAAAATGCCCAATATCAAGCACCTGCATTCTCTTATAAAAGCTTCTCCGTGGAACATCAAAGGAAAAAAGGGTAGAAAAATATCCACCAATGACTGAACAGAAATGCTCTTTCTGTCCAGAAGAAAATTTCCCACGCCAAAATTGGTGTTCTGAAGTTGAATTTTGCCAAAATCTGGCCAAACTGGTCTCGATTTAGTACATCAGCCAAGTTAATAGTTCATAAAAAAGGCCTAGAAAATATGTTTCAAACCATGGGTTTCTGCATATTAAATGTGCCAGTCCAAGACATTTTTATAGCATTGAAATAAAATAAACAGCTTTAAAACCTTTCAAAATATTCATAATTAAGCAAATATAAAACTGCATCAAGAAAAAATAAATAAACTGTAGCAATAATAAATATATTTTGGCCCTGAAGGGATTTGAAATTTACTTCAAAGCAACTTCATAATATAACACAACAATATTTTGTTGGCTTCTATTTAGATGATTCTTAAGTTGAGGTATATTTCTAACAAAATATCAAAGAGAGATACAACTTGAACAATTTTTTTTCAGTTATCAGTAATCAGTATCAAGTTATATGAATCAATTCAAGCAAGAACTAAAACACAATATTTATAGCATAGTTAGTAAAAATTATTATGTGAAGGAAACATACATTGAAATTCAATTTTAAGTGTTTATATAAGTAACACTATAATTTTGTGCATCAAGCAAATAGTCTTTATAATAATTACATAACTGCAATATTTTTAATGAAAAATTAATTTCTTAAATCAGTCATAATATTTAACTATGTTTATTTAATTACAGGTATGTACACATCATTATTTTAATGAAGAAATTATTTATTTAAACAGTGGAAAGCTCATTTATTTCATACACCATTCTCAGTTTATCATACTAGTTAAGGAAATTTTACAGTTTAAAACAGTTGCATATAATACACTAACCTGTTGAAATATTTTTCGATCATATGTTAATCGCTTTGAAGCCAGGGCTTTGATCACATGGTGCATAGTTAATAAGGCTCTCAGTTGGTACAATTGATCAGTTGATTGACTTCCACTGAGAAGAGTAGGAAACAACTCTTGCCAGTCTTTGGGAAAATCATATCTAGCAATTTTTGATACTATAACAGCTAACTGGAGAGCAATCTAAAAAATGGAATTAAAAAACAAATCCAAAATTACCACACATTTGTGCCTTCACAAACAGAATATCAAGCTAACTCAGCATTTTGTAAAATATTGTCACTATAAAAAATTCATTAAGACAAATTAAAAGCTTTAATATAAATTTCTCTAAATAAAATTTGCAGGAAACAATTAAAGCCCAATATCTAAGTAGATACATAATTTGCTTCCCAATTCAGTTTGACTTGTATATTTTAAAGTTAGCAATTACAAATGATTCACCAAAAATTTCCAATGAAATTTTTGTAGTAAAATTATGTTTTCCCCCCTTCTATTTCAGTTAACTTACATGCTTTTAATGAATCTTACATATTTGATGCAAGAAAGATGTTTCCATACGCCCATACAATAGCTGATGAAAAATATCTTTGAAGAAGGAAAAAAAATAATTCACCAATTTAAAACTATCAGTTTCTCATGATATCTTTAATTTTTTTTCTTTATTTCCCTCAACATATGCATCTAACACAATCCAACAGAATACAAATCTCCCTCAACTTAGATACAAACACATTCTTTTTCAGAATTAAGGATAATTACAAGGGTTTCTCTCCTTGCACACATTTTTAAGCTATTATTATATTTAATAATTAAAATCAACTTCATAACTGTGACCTAAAAACTGCTGCTACTTTAATTAACTAGAAAAAGTAAACAGAATCATAACTAAACTGTTGTTTAAATTGTGTGATGCTATGTGCATGTCTGCAGCATTGTGAATAGTATCTTGTATATCATAACGTCACCTGAGTGCAAAAACTAGGTAAATTGATTCTTCAAGTTCTTGAAGATCTCAAGATGTCTACTTCTTGCAGTGTGAAAATACTCAACGTTCTGTTTGTCTGATTATTACACTAGCCAATAGATGGCATTAGGTTAGTAGCAAAGTGAGTTGTCTAGTTACTGCATTCAGTTTTTATGCAATTTTTTTATAAATAGCCAGATACCTCAAAAATTACTCAGTTCTTGCACTCAGGTGACGATAAAAAGTAATGCATCTTTGAATAAAGTAGTTATGTCAAGTCAGTTACTTTAGTAAAAGCTTCTAAACTCAAGTAATTATTTTTAAAGATTGGTTTAATATTCCACAACTAGTTTTATTTTCCTAGAATAAAATTCCAACTCTTGGAAAATCCTGAAACATTTTTAAAATGTTACTTTCTACTCTTTTTTTTTTTTTTTTTTTTTTGGGGGGGGGGGGGGGGTTAAAATGAATAAATAATGTCATCAGAATATAAAAATCACTAAAACAAAATTTTATGTAAATTAGTGCAGCAGATGTCTGTAGAATGTCACTGGTTGCTACTACTTAGGAAAAAGTACAAAATGGAAGATTATGAGTATGATTGTAACTGAACATTGTTATTTATCTAGAAATTGGCTGCACCATCAATAATCCCGATATAGACATTCTACTTCATTCATCTGAAACTACCCCCCCCCCCAAAAAAAAAAAAAAAAAATATATATATATATATATATATATATATATATATATATATATATATATATATAAATAAATAAATAATATAACACTTATCTCTAAAATCAGAAAATTTTCACTATTTGTATTAAAAAATTTTTCCTCTCCCCCAAGAAGAAAAAAAAAACATGTTACTCTCTTCTGAAGGTATTTCTTTCATTTTGAATGTACTAAAGGAATAAAGCACATCCTTCTCAAATTTGAAAGAATCACTCATCCAATGCACAAGAAAAGTTTTTTCATTGTTATACAGTACCCTAACTATGGCAAGAAGTATTGAAGCCAAACAGACAATTAATAAAGTATTATTAAAGTATGCAAGAGCTGTAAACAAACAGAGTTTTACTATCTCCAATATGAGTGGAGAGAGGCAACACAGATGATAAAACTTAATCTAAGACATCCTTCTTCTATAACAGTGATTAAAAATGCACAAATGATAAAACATGGAAGTCAGGGAACAGTCCGTTACACATAAGAAAATTAATATGAAAACCACTAAACAACATAAATTCAAATGAAAAGGTAAAAAGATAAATGGTTCCATTCATGAACTGAAAAACAAAAAAAAATCTTTAAATATTTTTTCTTTCCAAAAAGCCAACTGCAAAGAAGCTAACATGACAAAGACCAAACTGAAACATGTAGTGAAAAAATCAAAATTCTTCCAGTAATCCAATTCATAGAGAGAAAGTACACAATAGACAATTCTAGAACTCTAAAATTTGGATTTATATACAAAGCTTACATGCAAATATAATACTAAATGTGCCTTATCGATTCTGACCTACAACAAAATATTTTAAAAATAAAAAGTTCTATCACATACTTTTAAAGAATTGTGGTTATTCTATTTAATTTTTTGATAAAAAGCATAGATTTTTTTTCATTAATCATTTCAAACTTATGGATCCTAAACAGCAGAATTAAGATTTCAGCTCCTTATGATATGGCCCTACCAATGAATTTGTAGGGAACCTGGTGCCCCTTTTGTGATAAACATCCTACTTAATTTAATCAAGAAAGCACAATAAATATATTTATATTTTTCAAAATCCATTAATAAAAAAAATATATATATACCTTTAGATTTTTGAATGTGTGTCTTAAAGGGGGCATAAACATATTACTACGCTTGTAAAAACCTACCATTAAATTTCCCTTGATGACATGAATTTGATTGCATGGTTTTAAATGCCACTAAATACCTTCTCTTCATAATATATAAAGGAAATAAATATTTTTAACAAAGTCATGTTTAAGATATATTTGTTGAGAAAGAAGAATTTGCTAAAAATAAATACTCACCTGATTAATAGGTTCATTTATACATGTAAGCAACTTTTGTTTTATGATGCTTTTCTCTTCAATAGAAATAGTACTGCAAAAATAAGGTTATTAAATATATTTAATTACATTAAATAACATTGGTAAACAATACAAATTATCTAAGATAGTTTGCTTACTTTCTCCAGTGGAACTCAACACCATTCTTTGTACAAAGAACTGACAGCCACCTTATATTTACATCTAAATTTCTATCTGCAGCTATGTTCTAAAGAAAAAAAACATATTTGACATTTCAAACAGATTTATGAAACTTACAATATATATATATATATATATATGTGTGTGTGTGTGTGTGTGTACATATGTATGTATGTGTGTTTAAGTTAAAAAGCTATTTATTGAGAATATTAGAATTAAAATTACATATACTGACAATAATAATTTTATAACTGCCTTTCAGCAGAAAGGACTTGTTGATGGAATGCACAGAAATATTTATTGAAAATAAAACAATAAATATATACTGAAAAATTAAATATGATTTTTTGAAATGACCAGATTTATAAAGAAAAATTAAAATTATTAACATTTCAAAAAATTTCTGTAGATTATAAAAAATATTTTTTTTAATATGAAAATCATAGTTCCTGCTTGCACTTATTTACAAACAACAACCCGTTTGGCTAAATTTCCTTATCTGTATCATTTATCGCCAAGATGATTTCGTACTAATCCTTGCGGTATGGCTTGTTCTACTCCCCTCGGGAGAGCAGCCTTGATGAGCTACATCACAAAGGTTGCTATAATAGTAAGTTGGCCAGTTCAGAAGGGTCAAATGTCAGCACACAGATGACCACTTGTTAGTTCTTTGATTCTTTTTGCACTTCGAGTTTTTGCATGTGCTCTTGGTAATTGTATAATTTAATAATCTGATTCTCTTTAGTTTGTATATTTTACTTGCGCAATATAGCATATTTATACATTTATATATATATATATATTTTGACCGTGTCAGTAATTTTTTAACCTGATTTTCTTTAATTTATATATTTTATTATAGCTAAATATAAACACAGCATATTTATATATATAAACAGCATAATATAGTAATATATATTTATATTAAAATAAAATAGATTAAATTCGATTGTTAAATTTGAATTTATTTTTAACTTTATTTGAAGTGATCATGTTTTTCAATTAAATATTAAAGAATTATAATTATTAACATACTGAAATAAGATGCATGAAAAATTCATATTGAAAAATTTGTGATGGAAAGCAAGTACAGATTTTTCAGTAACAAAAGGATTCATCATAAAATGAACTTTAATAGAGAGCTCTTACATTATAAGCAACAAATGAAAGACAAATGTTATATTAAAGTTTTTTTTTCTTTTGTTTAGTTTGTCTAGCATTTTTTAAAGGACTGAAAGTGTTGTTGTTTCCCATCCCCCTGGTGTAGGAAAACCTACACCAAGTCCAAGAGACCCTGCCGCAAAAGAGAAACGCAGACAATATCATGTTCAATCGACAGCTGTCTCAAAGAGATACCCATACATTCTAAGAGGTGAGCAGGACAAGCAGGAAGGGAGCAAGAACAAACAGAAAAAGATTTCTCCCCCTCCACGAATTCCATACTATGGAGGTGTCCACTTCTAAGTCGTGCCAAAGCCATCTGGAGAGATCTAGAACTCCTGCACTGCAGAGAGAGGCCTGGGACCCTTGCATATCAGTGGTGAACAGGGAGAGTATGCCAAGATGAATTTATTCCAATTTTGTGAAGGGAATGAATTTCTGAAGGCAACAAGATGGAAAAACTGGGGTCAGGGTAATCACATCCCTTTCTAGCCAGCTCATCAGCGATCTTGTTTCCAGGCACACTGACGGTATCCATTGGAGACACACAGAACTCCTCTCACCAAGCCTTGCTAACTTGGAAATAATACCTTGACCTATGCTATCCACGATCTCCGGCAAATTCCTTAAGAGGGCCTTGGGTCTATCCTTTGTTTGCAATTTATTGCTAAAACTCATAATCCATACACTGGAAATGGAAACAGATGCTTTCAAACCTTGTTATAGTGTGCAGTACCTTAACCATTATATTATATTATTAGAAGTGATTTGTTTTTCAAAACAGAGTCTTACATGTTTCTGTCCCGATTTGCTTCAAATGCAAGTGGATTTCATCAATCAAAGGTATGAAAAATAAGAGTAAAAGCTACTTTGAAAAAACTTTAAACTCATACTCATTAGTTATCAGTCTTTAATGACAATGAGTTTTTTACTTTAAACTCATTGTCATTAGTTATCAGTGAAATGTAAGAATATTTATGTTGTCCCTACCCTATGAAAGAGATATTAGTCCCCCTAAGAAATAAAATAATCTTATTCTTTTCAGCGTGATATACATTATAATTTACAAGAGAAAGAACAACATGTATTATCATAAAAAATAAATAAAATGGTACAAAATTATGATGCAAGAGTTGTGAAATAGATAAAATTAATTTCCCATTCATTGAACTTCCACAAATTACAAAACAGGTTGAGACATTTTTCAAAACTACAAGTATTTATGTTAATCTAACATAATTGTACAAATAATTTCATGGTAAAACTACAGATTACATTCTATATATAGCATAATCTGATATAGGAAAAGTATGCAAATCAACTGTTCGTCTCAGAAAAAAATTTGTTTGGCAGAATTTCTGTTATCTCCCTCAATAGGATACATCAAAATATGTATTAAGTATTTTTGACTTAGTATATTACATTTGTCAATATACAGTTAATATTTTAAATGAGATCTCTAATTTTAAATATTAATTCTCCATTTCAGATGACATTTTAAATACAATTTATGTATTTACTTATTTCCATAATTATATTACATTTTCACAAGACTTTAAAATTCTGTCATAGTACCAAAACATGCATTTTTCGCCCAGTTTATAATGTTATATTTCATAAATTAAATTATCAGAGTAAAAAGCATAATTCATAAGTAGTTTACACTAAAAATTAAATATCTCTTCAAATATTAGGTAAAGGTGAAAACAATATGATTTCTCTATGTTATATAACACCCTCTGGATGGTAAATAGATTAAATTCACTCCCATAAGTTCACACAATCTAGAAACAAAATAAAACCGGCTAGATTTTAGCTAACACTGCAAAAAATAAGAAATGCTTCAAAAAATATTATTTTATAAGTCAATATAAGAAAAAAGCCTGACAAAACAGAAAAACACGAGGGTTGTAAATTCTCGTGATCGTACTGCGTAAAGAGTATTAGGACGTTATATAACTCATCTTAAGGATTAACTAACATCACTAATTCTTTTTTATGTTGCAACCATGAGTTAATACACTTACAAGAATATGTTAAGAGACATAGTAGTCTATATATATACATATATATAAGGGTCCTTGACAGACACTTGGAATTTTACGGAAATAAACAAACACTATTGTCATTTATGAAACATCAACGAGAAATATGGAATATACAAACATAAAAACACATAAGAGGCTATCATATCAGCAGTAGTTTAAGAAAATTACCACTTGATAAGAGGTTCAAAGAAAATATATGTTATTTACCAAAAGCGTAGAGTAAAATCCCGGCTGATCTTCCCAACATTTTAGTTGACGCTCAGCATCCTTTAAAAGCTCAGTATTTTGACTAGAAGCTTTTGTCAATGCATCTAAAACAGCATGGTAATTATTATCCATATCGCTAAATGAAAAAATGTAAACAAAGATCGAGCAACATAAGCTGTCTTAACAAAATAGAATTAACAGAAAATTAAGACTTTTGATTATACGACAATCATTTCCGTAAAAAATTTCAAACAGTTATTTCACTACGTCTGCTTCTATAGGACGTATAAATAGTCAAAACAATCATGTTATCAATCATAAAGTAAATATATAAATTCACGAAGTCCGTGCTCTGCCGGAAAGTGGTGCTCTTTTTTTCACTTCAGTTCCACTGCTAGCAGCAAGCCATAGAGCTATGTACAACTCGTGAGTAGAGATAATGCAATGCATGTGCTTGAACCATGATGACGTCACGGTCACCATGTTGAGCACCTCCGCAATGGCGGAGTTGTTCTCCCATGTTATTCTCTCGGACAACAAATATTAATATATTTTAAACTAATGAATATTATCTTTCTGCATTTATTGAAATCGATAAGGGAGCAAAAAATACCCTACCACAAAAATTGAGGAATGTGATTTCGTACAAGAATACGCCATCGGAGTGAGGCGGCATCTTGGAGACCTTTGCAGAACAAAACTAAGAAACCCTATGGAGATTAACATGGCCACTATTTTGCGGAGACTTTTATTCAAAATCTATTCATACTTTGCTAAATTCCTACTATGTAAACCTTTAAATATTGAAGATCTATGAGTTTTGAAAAGATTACGCCTGGAAAGGCCGTTTTTAACGAGAAAAATAATAAATATTATTCAGTTTCGAATGTTGCTATGCCAAAATCTGCCAAGAAGGCGATATCTGTATTCAAATAGAATATTATGATAACCCGTGTATGGTAACCTTGTATATCAAAACTGTACGAAAAAGATGCCAAATCATTTTGGATTGTTAGAAAAGTTTGTTTTCTTGTGAGAGTGACGAGTTGTGTGCCCACGTAAGATATTGGTACTTTTTTGTGCGAAAATTTCAACTTAATCAAACGAGAGGATTAAGATGCAATTAAGCCTTCTCGATTATCGACGGTCTATTACACTTGCCTGGATTAATACATGCTTGTGTTCATGCATCAATGAAAAATTTAAACTTACCATATTGTATTTAATTTTGTTGTTGATTCTTTGGTTAATTCCCAATATATGGTGCCCCTTGTATTTCACTGCATTGGAACCGCCATCTTGGTTCCGTCTCCCATCGCCAAATTGGCGACGGGACACGGAACCAAGATGGCGGTTCCAATGCAGTGAAATAATATAAATGACAACATGCAGAACTTTCACTGAAAATTTATCCAGAAAATAAAAAAATGAAGTTAAATAAGGGCAGTCGATTTTATTTTTTTAAATTTTTGGTCGCCCAAGCAGAACGCGTATTTTTTGGAATGGGAAAGTCCGAAAAGTCCCAAAAATATTCATTTTTTTAAACTGTACGACCACAATAAAGCACAAAAACACACAAATACAAAAAATGAAAGCTGAAAAATAATGAGAAATTTGTTATGTGTGGGGGGGGGCTACCGCTCCCCCCCCCCCAACCCCCCGCTAAAAAAAGTCAGTATATTGCAAATAATTCATTTAAATAAATATAAAATACATCTTGGTTAAATATATCAGCAAGTAAAAAAATGAAAGTTCTGCATGTTGTCATTTATATTATTTCATGTTAAAATTTTAAAAAAAACCACTTACCAGTTATTCACTTTCGGTTTAGCTTCTTTTACGTTTTGTTGATTTTTCGGTGTTTTTGGATACCCCCAATTCGTCTGTAATCCAAGAACACGGCGTTTTTTTTTACCCATAAATAAGTTAATTTTAAAACCGTAATTAAATCCAATTTACTCGCTTCGAACCGGGAACCACATCTAATGGATCTTTTAACGCAATGTTCAGATCTTTCCTCTCAGTTATAGTCATTTGCAAATTACAATTAAGACAATAATAAATATTAGCTATTAACTCAACATAAATACAATAATCTATAATGGTTCTCTTACCCGCATTTTGTAAATCCCGAAAAAAAATCCAAATCAACCCTCCCATTCGTAAAAGAAGCCATACCTCGCAAATAAAAGTACGTCCGAGCGCTGGAACTGCAATCCCGAAAAGAACATTCAACGGTTTAATTTTTTGAAACAGGCGCGTTATATTAAATCCAGAAAACCCTCGTTTATAAGTAAATCACAAGCTCTGATTGGCTGCTAATTATTCAAATCGGAAGCTATACTAAACGGAACTATACTATCGGAAGCTTTAACTTAAAAAAGTATTTAACAACACAAACCACATTTGGCATTTTATCGTCAACTTGGCAAAAATCTAAGAAACATCACCAAAAAAATATCGCTATCTTATTGAAATCGAGAGCAATAAATGGTTACCTTAAAAGCATTTTACAAACACAAACCACATTTGGCGTTTCATCGCCAAATTGGCAAAAATCTAAAAACCTTATCTCCAAGCTGCGGCACCGTGTATTGGGAATGAGCCCTTTTTTCTCAAATCTTAGTTTGCATTTTCAAAAACTCAACATGCTCTGCTAGAGATCAGTAAGTATTTAAAGATATTTATAAATTTCACTGTTTTGATTTGAAGCATTTTAAATTCTCCCACTCGCGATAACTTTCGAAGAACTTTCCTGAAGGTTTTCGAAATCAATAAATAATTATCGTTTAATTAAGTGCGAAATGTGACGTTTATATACTGTAGGTCATAATTAAAAAAAAATTAAAATGCTTTATTGCATAAAACGAAATTGTTTGTTATTATTAACTGCTTATGCAACTTGTCTCTCATACCAAGCTAGCTGGTGCTACACTTTTCAAATAGATTAAATTATATCTGTTTTTAAGTGTAAGTCTTGTTGGCTGATGAATTAAAAATGTATATTCATTGAGATAATCCACAGGATTCTTGAAATCTAACTATCAAGATATAAATGTATTGTTTATATTTTTGTCTTTTCTATCATGAAAATTCTTTAATTGTAAAATTTTAGTATTTCTTCAGTTTATTACTGGATAATTTAATGTGGGATATTTTGTCAATAAAACACTCATTATACAGTAGTAATTTATTCAGTTTTTACCCCTGGATACAATTTCCTGTGGTAGTTAGATGAGGTCATAAATTGTTAATGATAAAATTTCACCCATGACTCACCCAGTTACTCTTGTCTACAAAGAATTGCAATACATGTGGGATGCCATCCATACAGCCCCATGCATGCCACTCTCATATGGAGTGCGCCCCTGTAACCCCGGCGAGCGCCACCTAGCGGGCGCCGCGAAGAACAGAAGAGAGAGACGATGTTTTGCTTCGGACGAGCGTGCACGTGTGTGTGCCGCGTTGCTTGTTTTTCCCCCTTTTAGACGTTAGTTCCCCCCTGTAAATAATATCCCTCTTTAAATAAATGTTACCTATGTTAACACTGTTTATGATTATTCCCCCCAAAACCCCACAGATGGGGGCTCTGGCCTCTTTTTACCCTTTAATCCCCTAGATCACCCATGCCTGCCGTATCAACTCTCCATTTGACGTGATAGTTTCAAAGACGTTTACAGCTGATATTTACCGACTTTACCTCAGACGTATAATTCGAGACGGTTTGAACGAAGTATTTTGCTGATGTGACTTTTCCACGGATTACTTATCAATTTTTCATGACATGCCGAGGACTGAGTTGAGATATACAAATTGTTGGATTATTCTGTTTAGAAGTCTGCATTCAGTGAGTACCATTTTTTTTTGTGTCAATATGTGTTCAGTTTCACTAAACGATATTGTGCCAATCGCACAAGCACTCAGCTGTGCACCAACTAAAAGTATTAAATTATTGTTTTCGATTTGTTTTGATGATACATTTGATCGTTCATCCCGATCTAAATTACGCAGTTTTCAGAATTTCCCTGTTACTTTCGATTTGAATTCGCGAAAGAAATCCATCCTTAAAACATATTCATTAAATGATTTTATCTGTGTTGCTAATATTTTGCACATTGATTCCGACGGTTCTAAAGACAAACTATGTGATTCCATTTTTGACGCACTTTCGAATTTAACTTCTTTTCAACCGATTTCTGACTTCGGGGATGAGAATGACGAAGTAGCGCCAAGTTCTTTCGCGCAGACACAACAATCAGAGACGGCTGATGCTCTTGCCACAGTCGAAAACGCTTATACGAATTCTTTTTCGCCTATACAACAATCCGAAATTGACAGTTCCGTTCCTATTCTAATTTATGGCTTGTTTTGAGAGATGTTTCCTGTTCTATGCGAAAATTTACTGGTAACAATGCGTATACTATTCAAAGCTTTTTGCGCGACGTAGAGGATAATTTATCTCTTTTACCAGAATTAACAAATCAGCATAAAGTGATTTTTGTCAAAACTAATCTTTCTGGATCCGCTAAATTATTTATTCAAAGCCAACGTAATCTAAACACTTTGAGTTCTTTAAAAGAAGCTTTAATTGAGGAGTTTGGCTCGAAAATTACGAGCGCTGACTTACATCGACAGTTGCGAAATCGAAAGTTAAAACCAAATGAATCTCTTACAGAATATTTAATTGCTCTTCGCGAGTTAGCTTCGCAAGCCCTTGACTTTGCCGTGGACGACGCTAGTATCATTGAGTATTGCATAAATAATATTCCAGACGCTCCATGTAATAAATTAATTTTGTATGGTTGTACTAACTTTACGGAATTCAAACAGAAACTCAAAATTTATGAAAAGATTTTTGACAGAAATAGATGTAAATCTTCAACTGACCATTTCGGTTCTAACTACATTCGTAAACGTGATGACGTGTATCATAAAATTTCAAACCCAAGACGTGAGATGAAACCAGAAGCATTTCGTCCTCATGCTCAAAGTAAACAAATGTGCTATAATTGTTTTAATTTTAACCATATATCTAAATTTTGTCCAGACAAACATCGCGGTCCAAAATGTATTTCTTGTGGAAATTTTGGCCACATCGCCGCAAATTGTTCAAAATCAAATGATTTACACACACAGAGAGAAACTAATGTTAATACGCTGAATTCAACTACTTCAAATTTAATGTACAAGGATGTTACACTCAACCATGTCTCTTTCAAAGCGTTAATCGACACAGGTTCGATGGCTACGATTATGTTAAAGCAAGCGTATACTAAAATTGGATCCCCTGTTCTTAATAACTCTAGTACATTGCTTACGGCTTTTGGCAATGGAAAAATTAAGCCACTTGGTTCTTTCAAATCCCAAATTGTTATTGATGGTCAATTGTTTACCGCTGATATTTGTGTTGTTGACGATAATACTATGCCAGTAGATTTGATAATTGGTATGAATGTACTTGCACAGGCTGAATTCACTATCACTAAAGACAGACTTTCGATTCATAAACCCTTAGATTTTGACGCTATAGACTATAGACGAAGACGTTACTCTTATTAGTAATATATTGGTAATAGATGATTCTAGCCCTGATATAGGCCCTAGTGCTACTAAACAACAGAGAAATACCATTCAACACCTCGTGACCAATTATAAACCCCATAAAATCAAAACCACTAATATTGAAATGCATATACAAGTTGATTCTTCGACTCCCATCTGCTACAGACCACGACGTTTACCATTTACTGAGAGAGATATTCTAGATAAACAAGTTAATACTTGGATTCAGGACGGCATAATAGAACCCTGTTCATCAGACTACTCGAGTCAGGTTGTTCTTGTTAAAAAGAAAGACGGAACCCCACGACTTTGCATTGACTATAGACAATTAAATAAACATATAATTAAAGATCGATACCCTTTACCTCTCATTGACGACTTACTCGACAAACTTCAGAATGCTCGTGTTTTCAGTACTCTAGACCTTAAAAATGGATTTTTCCATGTTAATGTTCATAAAGACAGTCGACGTTATACTTCCTTCGTGACACATTCAGGTCAGTTTCAGTTTCTTAAAGTTCCCTTTGGTCTTTGTACATCACCTTCCGTATTTCAGCGATTTGTTAATACAGTCTTTAAAGATCTCATTTTATCAGGTCAAATATTGTTGTATATGGATGACTTAATCATTCCTGCTAAAGATGAAGAGGAAAATATTGAAAAAATAAAATCAGTCTTTTCTGTCGCTTCTGACTACGGTCTTGAGATAAACTTTCGAAAATGTAAATTCCTTCATACCCAAATTGAGTTCCTTGGCCATATTATTCAAAACGGACAGTTATTTCCCTCCCCTCTTAAAACAGCCGCCGTTCTAAATTATCCGGAACCAAAAAATCAAAAAGACGTCCAATGTTTCCTTGGTTTGGCTGGTTATTTCCGTAAATTTATCCAAAATTTTTCAGTTATCGCTAATCCTCTATCTAACCTTCTAAAAAAATCTACTATTTTCCATTTTGGTGTAAACGAGAAAAATGCTTTTTATCAATTGAAGCAATGTTTGGCTAATAAACCCGTTCTTAATATTTATAATCAGAAAAGCGAAACTGAATTACATACTGACGCTTCTATCCATGGTTTTGGATGCATTCTTCTTCAGAAATCCACTGATGATAACTGTTTTCACCCTGTATATTTTGCAAGCAAATCTACCTCCGACGTTGAGAAAAATTACTCAAGTTATGAACTCGAGATGTTAGCCGTAATTCATGGATTGCAAAAATTTAGAGTGTATCTACTTGGTCAAAAATTTACCATAGTTACAGACTGTAACGCCTTCAAACTCACTATGAGCAAGCGCGATCTCAGTGCTAAAATTGCTCGATGGGCACTATTATTAGAAGATTACAATTATACAATTCAACATCGAACTGGAGCGAAGATGGCTCATGTTGATGCGCTAAGCCGCTATCCGACGATGCTCATTACCACCGATTCACTGACTTTCGAAATACAAAATGCTCAGTGACACGACCCTAACATTCAAGCAATTAAAGAAATTCTTAAAACTAAACAATATCACGATTATTTTATCAAAGCAAATGTTCTCTACAAGTTAGTTGACGGTTACGAAGTTCTAGTCGTTCCAGACTCAATGCAAGACGGTATTATTAGAGACGCACATGAGAATGGACATTTTGCTGCTAAGAAAATTGAGGAGCAACTCAAACAACAGTGTTACATACCTAATTTAAAGGATAAAATTGCCAGGTGTATTGCCAACTGTGTTCCATGCATCTTGACGAACCGCAAGTGTGGTAAACAAGAAGGACTACTACACCCTTTACCAAAAGAGGACACCCCACTCCAGCAGCGTACGCAGAAATTTTCAAAGGGGGGTGTTATAGTCCAGTCAAATTAGGTTTTCATTTCGCATTAAATGAAGGGATTGAGATTTTTTCAGGAATGTGTAGGGGTTGGTCCCCTCATCGACGCCTAATAAAGTCCCCTCGATTTCAGGCGCCGCGGGGGGTGGGGTGGTACAAAGGTCACTTTTTTCAGTTTTTGGCGTTTATCTCGAAAACGGTGCATCGCACAGAAAATTGTCACATCCAAAAATTAAAGCTTATAAAATTCCCTTCCAAATGGTATTTCTATATTTCTACCAAAGTGTTACCGTTTTCGAGATATGAACTATTGAATATGAAATTTTTTCAAAAAAAGTGGTAGCGGTTCAGGTATGTCGTCAAACTTCCTCTTCTAACTTTCCCTTTCCGTTTCTCAATAAACTCGTGGTAGAGAAAGTTGTAGAGCGAAAGATTTCCTTCAAAAATGTATATAGTTATGCTAATTTATCTTTACCAGGTAAATAGTTAGAGCGTTTTGAAGTTTTGGGGTACTTTTCAACATTTTGTTAGTAAAATGCTTGTCACTCAAGTTTCGTTTCCATGGTATGTAACTCTCTTAATCACTTTGCATTCTGTTTAATTAGATACGTACAGTATTCATAACCCATATAAATAATAAATTATGTATACCTGTACGTATAATGTATATCTCACAATATACAGAAGAAGACTTGTAGTACAAAGGAGGAAGTAAGAAAACAAACAAAAATGTAGTGTCACTTTAGCTCAGATCAATTTGGAAAACTTAAACCCGTATCACACTGAAGAATTTGGTGAAACTTTAAGCTTTTCGTCAAGCATTTCTCCTCGCGGAGTGTCTGTGAAGGGTTGCTGGAGTTTGACAAACGGATTCGCAAACCGAAGTGGACGGGTTACCGTACCAATCCTGTTATCGACCATTAGGCTTTAGGCATAGCATACAAATTTCTTAGCGCATGTATTACGAATCGATTGCTCACTCGGACATAACCTATTCAAATCATGGCTCCATCCAATTTTATGAGCATATCATCTAAAAAAACGATATGTGCTAAAATAATTTGCCTTACAGCAGCATTAATTGCAAGAAGAAAAAAATCTGAAAGAAAAATTTGGACAAGGGAATGGTTAAAAAAAAGAAATAAACTAGGATGTTATGAGAATTTGATGAGGGAACTGGCACTTCAGGTAAGATATTTTCTTTCAAATTTTGCTAGAATTAATAAATTATTATAGAAATAATATTTATAGAATTATTATGCAGAATATTTGACCCTTCTTTAAGTCCCCTAAAAGAGGATTATTTCTTTTTCCCCCAACTGTTTGGTTTTAGTGAAATGTTTGAAAAGGTTGCTGTAATATCTTGCTCATAGAAATTTTCTATACATGAAATACAATTATGAAAAATTAAACATATCTTATTTTTTTAATACTAGGATACTGAAGGCTATAGAAGGTGGATTAGGATGGATACAGCATCTTTTGAGTATTTGCTTGAAAAAGTATTACCTTTGATACAAAAAAGAAATACACAAATGAGACACAGTATTCCTCCTGGTGAACGTTTGGCACTCACTCTCAGATATTTAGCTACAGGTAAAGATATAGACTTTTTATAAACATTGCTTTTTTTTTAAAATCTTAATATTGATATTAAAGACTAGTACAAGATTATCATTATCATGATTTAATGAATATTATGGGCAGGACTGTAGAATATAAACACAGTCGCATACAATAAAGTATAAGTAGGATTAATTATTTTAGGTAGTATAAATATGGTCGATACTAACATACACATGTACTTTTACATATTCTAGTGTATTTCGGTTTTAATACTTTGATTTATATAATATATATGTAGAAAGCAGAACTGAACTCTTAACTATGAACTTTAAACTTCATGAAATGTTATTTGTAAACGCATATTATGTCTGGCGCAAGAGGGCGCCGCTAGCACGAACATTATCACGACCCCTCTACTCTGTTTTGGGGAGAACATTAAGACTCCCGCTTTGGATTCCGTCGTGGACGGACTACGTTTTTCTTTCAATTCTTTCTAAATAAATGTAATTGTTTTTGTTATTTACGATGGTTTCTAGTTAGTTTATGTTGTGGATCTTTTATTCCAACCCCGCGCCCACATATATTATGGCAATCTATTTTAATCAAATTTGTTGCTGATGGATAATTACCCCAGAAGTGACCAAGTTGGTCACACAAAATCTATAATCATGAAATTGACAAATGTATTTGCATTAAAATAAACATTTTATTATGTGGGTGCTTACTGTGCAAAAATTGAAAATATTATATTTGATAGTTAATTAATATAATATAGTAGACTCTCTTTAATTCGCAAGCACCTATAATCCACACATCATAACAGATGTAAACATTGAAATTTGATGTTAAGTTTCAATGCCAATCATTGACAATTCAATAGCTAGCATGTAAAAATATATATTGTGACATTTTTTTAAAAACCATTAATTGTATATTTAAATAAATTCAAATAAAATCATTGTACAATATTTATTATAATATTTCTGTTATTTTAATTTGTCATTAATTGTAAAAAAAACTGTTGATTGGTTTTACTTACAATTTTCAAAACATAAACAATAGAATGACCTATAATCCACACTAGCATTGGTCCCAAGCTGTGTCGATTACAGAGAGCCTACTGTAATTAGATGTTAGATTTGGCATGTTAGGCACATTAGAAACTGATGTTTTATTGTTTATGTTTTCTGTACTATTCTGTTTTGAACAAAATTACTATGACAGATCTTTAGATGAAAAAATACACCTATGGATCATTAAAAGAGAATTGCTAAAATGTTTTTCTTTTAAGCATTACCCGTGTCTGATTCTTTACTGACAGTATTTATCTTTATTTTTCAGGTGAAACGTGGCAATCATTAAGTTTTCACTTTCGCATTGCTCAAAACACCATTTCTGGAATCTTGCCACTAGTATGCAAGGCAATTTTCATTGAATGCAAGGCTGACTTCAATAGAATGTGGAACCTGTTCCATGGCAAGAGCAAATGTGCAATTTACATTGAATTTAATTTTTAATAAATGTACCTTGTTCAAAGTTAAGATTGAAAATTTTTTTGTTCTGTATAACTTGTAAATAATAACTATACTGGTTTCAATTATGAAAACAGCATACGAAAACTTAGTCTCAAAAGAGGGGTTAGAACGACCATTATTATTTTATGTTAGAACATAACTTTGCCAAGTACCAAAATAATTTGATTTCTTTTTTCTGTACCCATATAAATTGGGTTACCCATATGGATCTGATCTTTTGTGGTACAAATGGAAAGATTAGTTTCTAGCAACATTCTTAGCACAAAAAAGTGTGAAATAAAAAAAAATTCAGATAAATTACATTCAGATTTTAGTACAGCTCATATTCAAAATATTAGAATAATTACATTACATAAAATACTAACACAATATTAAAAAAATGGACATCTACGAAAAGGTTAACTCTCAGATATATCAATAAATTTTGGAATAGTATCATAAATAAATAAATGGAAAATAATTTCTTATTACTTTTTCTCAGTTATTATAATTTTTTGAATCTGAGCTGTATGCTACTGCTATATATTTTTCAAATGCCAAAATACCTATAAATACCAGTTATATGCAACATACCAGCTATTTGTAAAATTAAATTATGGTCAATGAAATCAATGAAATGAAACATAAAGTAAAAAATTTATTTAAAAAATTATTTATTATTCAAGTCTGTCATGCAATAATTATTGATAACACCTTGGATTTCAACTCTTGCCTTTTCTTTTAAGTTTACATCTTTTAAACTTTTAAATGTACATCTCAGATAATTAAAAAAGGCATCATCGACATTGTCTTTATCCTCATTTATAGATGCCATTAATTTCTTGACTTGCTCCAACGTGCTGGATATTTGCTTATCCACACTTTCCCCCCTTTTATTTAGGGGGAATTAATGAAGTTTCCATCACTTTCCTTTTATTGGTCTGGGGGCTATTCATTACTGCATTTTCATTGACTGCAGTAACCGATTCTTGGGTAAATTCCCCAAATTCACTTTCTGTATCCTGTAAAAAATAGACATTAAAATGGAATATTGAAATGTAATAATAAATTAAAAAATGAGAGCTGTGATCAGGGTTCCAAAATATCGAAAATATCCGATATTTTGATATATATCCAATATTTTCAAAATTGTCAATTTATTGCTGATGATAAATATTTACAGATTTAATACAACTTAAACACCAATACATATTACACATTATATATAAACTAATATAAAACATTATTCTAATATAAAATAGTACTTAATTTTATATATATAATTATAAATAAAATATTTTTTTTCTTTTTTTTAAAGCACTCGTAACAAAATTTTAAGTTAAACATTTTTCTCTTTCAAAACACAAATTATAAAACTCTCAAATTTTAAGAATGTTTTATTTCTTTAACAAAACTTTAAACACAAAATGAAATTTATTTATTTTTGTTCAAAAATTTAAACAAAAATGTAAGTGTTATTATTGTTGTTATTCAGTTGCATGTAAACTGAATGTTTACTATCATAAGTGATCCATAAGTTCGTAAATTTAGCTTACCATAAATACTAGTGTCAGTACAGTAAATCAATGCAACCACAATACTTAAAATCTTAGCATTAAAAATATCTCTTGCAATATTGAACAATAATGATAAAGCAGGGTAGACTATTATAATGGCTTTCAATACAGTTAACTTTGTTAAATAAGAAGTTATTACTACATGATTAAAAATTCTGATTGATTGTTTTCCGAATACAGAAAAAAAAATTGTAACTTGTTTCAGTGCAATATCCTATGCACGAAGATTATTTCTGTTGACAAACATTGGCGAAGTTTGGCGATAAAAATGACAATTGATATGAATCCATATCAATGATCCGAAAAGTTCCGAAAGATCCACAATTAAATAGAATTATTTTGAAATTATATCAAACGTGGCAATACTATAAATAATTATTAAGTTGTTACGGATAAGAAATGTATAAAAGACATGCAAAATCTTACTTACCGCTAGTAAAAGAAGATTGGTAATGAGGCCATTTCTCACTCATTATCTCCCCTATCTCTTTACAAGTCAACCGCTTTAACGTCCTTTTCTTCTAATAGTAATGACTGTGGTTCCACAGATTTCACGAATTGTAACTTCGTCGATGAAATAATTTAAAATTTCTTCTTTAGTCCACGGATCCGTGTTGGCGGCCATATTTTATTCCTTGCTCGATCGCGAGTCACGTGAGCCAAAAACCTGCCCTGCTATTGGACAATTATGTGCAACACAAGCTTTTCGTGAAACTTTTCCCATGTAGAATGGGAAAAGTTGCAGTTAAAGATTCATAGAAAAACACTCTATCACACAGTATTTTAGTGCAACAGTTGCAGGTAAAACAGGTTTAGTGAAACAGTTGCGCTAAAAGCTTGTGCTAAATCTTTAGTGTGATACGGGCATTATATATCACACCATATGAAAAGAATAAGTAGTTCAGTTACTTCAGACCTCAGTAGAAATTACTCCACAACACTTTTCCACAAATACCTTCCTTGCCAGCATTCAGTGGAATTTGAGCAATGAATTGTCACGTCTCAAAGGTAAAGGGCCAACAGCAGCTTTGTGGGTCCAGTACTTTGAAATGGTGGTGTTGATGAAACAATTCATTGCAGCACAGCACACTGGTAACTGGGAAGATCATATGACATGTGCCCAACTGATGATACCTTACTTCCATGCCAGCGGGCATTTTCATTATGCAAAGTGTACTCACCTATATGTACAACACATGCTGGGACTAACAACTCGCCACCTTCAACTTAAACAGGATTTTATAAATCGTGGATACTTCACTGTCAACAGAATTGGAACACCAATGGCTGGTGTGTGGTCTGACATGGCAATTGAGGTGACACTCATTGTGTGACATGAAGAGTGAAGGAGAATTAACACGTGGGCGAGGCTTTAGTGATTCGGTGTTGGCGAAATGGGTTGGGGGAGCACGCACAGCTACAGCAATATGTGGTTCACTTGAGATGTTTTGTGGCGTCCATACTGCAAGAGGAGAACAACATGTTAAGTTTCGAGCATCACGCATAACCAGAGATGATCTAGACAGAAGGAAGCTTGCTCAATGGTTGGCTGATCACCCGCCTTTTGCTGAACGTAATTGTTTGATGTCACTTTCAACGGGAGTAATTGGAACAAGTAACGTCAACTGCTACCAGGCCTTGTAAATTGGAACCCGCACAATGAGCACTTTTGTTGGAATGAATTTCTCAGAAGTGAAACAATCCAAGAAGGACTCAGTCGTTCCTTTAGCTGCGATGAGCAATATGATCAAAGTTAATGATGAGGTAGTGGTGGTAGAGCCTCTGATGATATTTAAAGAACTCTGATCACCAAGAAGAAAGAAGGGGATGTAGAGGATTTGCTAACGTACGAGTTAGCCCCATACCCTATGTCTCTATTCGCCGAGGGGATAATGAGATAAATCAAAAAGTCAGCACTGTATGATGCTTTCCCAAAATGTAATCAACTGATCAATGTGAAGAATAGTTTCACGGTAATCGATGGCGGCTTCCTGCTTCATAGAGTAAAGTGGAACACCAACACCACCTTCGCCTCCATCTGCGATCAATATGTATCGTACATAATCAACCATTACGGCAGCAGTTCAGCTGTGGTTTTGATGGTTATGAAGAGACTAACAACATCGGAGAGCATCAAGTAAAACATCAGTGGATATTGACTTCAATAAGAACATGGTGGCTACTGTTCATCAGGAAAACTTACTTTCTAATGAAAAGAACAAAACCAAGCTCATTACTATGTTGGTTCAGGCCTTAGGTGCAAGAGCTATACAGTCTACTATAGCCAAAGGAGATGCTGACTGCAGTATTGTCAGAGGTGGGTGGCAAAACACCTCTCATTCAACTGTGGTGATAGTAGATGGGAAAGACCTGCTCGTCTTACTTGTGGCACTCACCCCATGAGACACGAATGTGTTTTTTATGAAGACCGGACGGGACAACACAGAATACAGGCTCTACTCTTCACAACATCTTCAGGTCTTATCATTCAGTCAGTACATTCTCTTCATCCATAGTTTCTCAGGATGTGACACTACGTCAGCGATTTATGGTAAAAGCTAAGCAGCAATAGTACAATGTTTCCAGCGGTATGCCAATGAAACAACAAACATCGCCAAAGTGTTTTATAACTCCAAATCTTCACCAGGAGACATTCCTGGAGCTGAGGAACGAATGTTCCTGCTCATGTTCCAGGCCCCGCCAAATGAACATGATCTCAATCACCACAGGTACCTTTCATTTTTCTTTGCTCGTACTGACCCCATTAAGTAAATTTAATAATTTATATAATTCATTAATATTCAATAATACTTTATACATTATCTGGCCAAAAGTATCCGGACACCCCCCCCTAAGGAAGTGGATCTAGCAGGTTACGTAATTTGATGCGTAACCGAAAGCTATAAAAGTATTGGTAGTGGTTTGTCAGGTCATATTATTGGAGATAAAGTCCTACAGACCTTGGAGCTCCGACAAGTTGAAATACCTGAACCTGTCAGGTCATATTTATGCGTTTGTGAGACGATGAGTAAGTTAAAGGAGCTTAGTGACTTTGATCATAGCATTATAGTGGGATGCCACCTTTGTGGGAAAACAGTTCGTGAAAATTTGGACATTCTACAGAAGCTAAAATGATAGTGAAGACTGACTTGTTCGAAACTTTTTCCGAAGTATCAGATTGACAGCTTTTAATATATAGGAAAGCAGTTGGTGAAATAAATTGTATATAATATATTTAATGTAAGTAACTGTTGTTTGAACCTAATTTTGATAACCATTTTTTGATTATATGAACAACTTTTATACATTTTGGTTTGTTTTCTTACTTCCTCCTTTGTACTACAAGTGTTCTCCTGTATATTATGAGATATACATTATGCGTACAGGTATACATAATTTATTATTTATATGGGTTATGAATATTATACGTATCTAATTAAACACCATACAAAGTGATTAAGAGAGTTACAGACCATGGAAACGAAACTTGAGTGACGAGCATTTTACAAGCAAAATGTTGAAAAGTACTCCTAAACTTCAAAACGCTCTAACTATTTACCTGGTGAAGATAAATTAGCATAATTACATACATTTTTGAAGAAAATCTTTCACTCTACAACTTTCTCTATCACGAGTTTTCTGAGAAATGGAAGGGGAAAGACTTAGAAGAGGAAGTTTGATGATATATCTCAACCGTTACCACTTTTTTTGAAAACTTTTCATATTCAATGGCTCATATCTCGAAAACGGTAACACTTGGGTACAAACATGGATATACCATTTGGAAGGGAATTTTATAAGCTTTAATTTTTGTATTTGACAATTTTCTGTGCGATGCACCATTTTCGATATAAATGCCAAAAACTGAAAAAAGTGACCTTTGGACACCATTCACCCCCCCCCCCCCCACATGCGCCTGAAATCGAGGGGACTTTATTAGGCATTGTTCAGGGGACCAACCCCTACACATTCCTGAAAAAATCTCAACCCCTTCATTTAATGCATGATTCGCCGCCATTTTGAGCTAATTTGACTGGGCTATTATTATGAAAGAGTAGTTTTGAGCAATCAGTGCAAAGTGTAAACCTAATTAACTAATATATGTAATCAAAACCAATGGGGGGGGTTATAACCCCCATCAACCCCCCCCCCCTTGTGTACGCCACTGCCCCACTCCATACATATCATGTCGATCACTTAAGTCCTCTCGCTACTACTTCTAAACGATATAAATATATTTTCGCCGTTATCGATAGTTTCACCAAATTTGTGTGGCTTTACCCGACGAAATCAACTGACGCTGCAGAAGTACTCTCTAAATTAGAAATACAGAAACAAGTGTTTGGAAATCCCGTACGTATTATTTCCGATCGAGGATCTGCTTTTTTATCTAATGCCTTTAAAGACTTTTGCGACCATGAGAACATCCAACATTTGACTATAACCACTGGTCTTCCTCACGCAAATGGACAGGTTGAACGTCTCAATTCTATAATCATTTCAGTTTTATCCAAATTGTCCATCCAAGATCCTACGAAGTGGTATACTCATGTGACTGACGTCCAGCAAATTATTAACTCAACTTTCCAACGCAGCATTAAGACGACTCCTTTTGAACTGCTTTTCGGTACAAAAATGCGTGTCCGCAACAATCTCCAAATCACAGACCTGTTGAATGCCGAAATACAAACTGAGTTTATAAATTCACGTGACGACCTCCGCAAAGACGCCAAACAACAGATTTTGAGAGTGCAAGACGAAAACCGTAAAATCTTCAATCTACGACGAAAGTTACCTCCGAAGTTCAAGTTGCACGATCTTGTCGCCATAAAACGCACCCAATTCGGACCTCGTTTAAAACTCTATCCAAAGTTCCTCGGACCCTACAAGATCATCAAACTTAAGCCCAACGACACCTACGATGTTCAAAAGTGTGGACATTTCGACGGACCCATGCATACCAGTACATGCATCGAGTTCATGAAACCGTGGACTCATAACTTTACATAGCCCGTTTGGACTAAACATACTTTAATTTTTGAACTATATTTTCATTATTTTTTTTTCTTTTTCAGGAATCTTCATTAGCCAGTATTGTTTTGCTGTTTAGATAATACTACAATATGTTATATTTTTTATTTTCTTTTCCAGCTCATTTTGCTAGTATTATAACCTATGTGTATTTCTTATAACTTTTATACCTTTTTTTCATTTCGTCATAATAAATTGTCACCTGTATTTGTTTGTGCCCCTACCAGCATCTGGGGGCAGATGCTTTTTGTCGGATGGCCGATGTGGGATGCCATCCATACAGCCCCATGCATGCCACTCTCATATGGAGTGCGCCCCTGTAACCCCGGCGAGCGCCACCTAGCGGGCGCCGCGAAGAACAGAAGAGAGAGACGATGTTTTGCTTCGGACGAGCGTGCACGTGTGTGTGCCGCGTTGCTTGTTTTTCCCCCTTTTAGACGTTAGTTCCCCCCCTGTAAATAATATCCCTCTTTAAATAAATGTTACCTATGTTAACACTGTTTGTGATTATTCCCCCCAAAACCCCACATACATTTATAAATTAATTATGAACACAAAACAGAAAAAGTGAATTTTATACACAAAACAGAATTACTTTAGACTGTCTTACAATATGATATGTACTAATACACAGGATTAAGTATCAAATTTACTAATGATCACCGAAAAATAAATTTTAATTTCTACAAATTTATATTGGAGGTCTGAAATAACAGAGATGGAATTTGAGAGAAATAAAATGATAGCAAATAATCTGTTAATAACAATGATTAAAATTCTAAATAATATAAGTTTTTAATTATATTAACTTTTAAAGGATATAAATTTAATGGATAATTTTAAAATATATTTTATTCATGTAGTTGTCAGAAATATAGTGACTGAAAATTATTTTTATTATAAACATACATTTTCAAAGGTAATTGCAGTATGTTAAAATTCCAGAACTGTTTAGAAAATGTAAAGCCTTTTGATGTTCTTGACTTTTTAGATACCAGATGGAAGTCAATTCAAACTGTTAAAAATTGGATCATAATTCTGACTTCATAGCTAAATCTTCCAGAAAGAGCAAGAAGCATAATTACATAGATTTTGATTTTTGATGCTTATGTCAGAATGAGGAAATGGCGTAATTATATATTTTAGTCATGAAATATGGGACATACTATTGAGTTTACTAATGTTTGAGAAATGATAACAACAAATAAAAATACGAAAATATTAACTTTTAAATTGCTTGTCAAGTTTCAAGCAGATCAAGCTAAATAATTTCAACAATCAATAAATTAATTATCGATATAAAATTTAAAAAGTTAATTTTATACACAACACAGAATTACCAGAATATAGTAAAGAAATATTGGTACAATTCAGCCCATTTTGTTCTTTACAATAAAACATTCAAGGGAAATGGATAAATTAGTTGCTGTGCTTCTAATCCTGATGACTGCAGTCAACAGCAAAACAGAGCTTATTTAAATAAAGTGTGGGGTAACAAATTCAGTTTTGTACTGAACGTAAACTTGTTTTACTATAAATTGTATTTAGTTTTTGTGGAAATATAAAATACTTTTGAAACAAATACTTGGTTGTACGATAATACTTCTAGATATACGTTGCATAAAAATATGATAAGTACATCATTAAAATGAAATACTTCCGATAATCACGACGGGAGAAATCTAACCCATAAACATAAATAACCCATGAAAATTATAGCTTCCGCCCATTCATTGCCTAGCGAGATATTGATCGCCAATACAGAGATAAATTTGAGATGTACAAAAGCATTCGCACTTGGCGACAAACAGCCAACTTTGTGCCAAATGTTTGCGCACAAAGCGTAAAACAGCCGATTTCCAAAGAAACTTTTCAATTTTCTTTAAATATTGCGTTTGGAACAAGGTTAATTGTATTTTTAAAATTAAGTTGACGTTCTTCGGTATACATTTCAAGAGGTTTCACGAATTTAAAAATATTGGCTTTGAAGTAAAAAATCGTCGAAATTTTCCTCTATGGACGTTAACATGGGAACAGTTAGTTCTGGTCTCCAAAGCTAAAAATGGCGTCGCACTCCGATGGCGTATAAGAGCAGAGGGTGTTTTAAAATTTATTGTTCATTCGAATTACCTCAAATATTTATATGGTAACATACTTAAAGCACTATAATCCACTTTGCAGAAAGACGGGATTCTTGAAGATGATATATTGCTAGTATAGGACACTGTATTGTTGTTGTTTTTAATGTATTGTACCAACTTCGTGGTACGGGGAAAATTAAAATCTACAAGTGAATTTCAAATACAACAGAAATAAATCATGCCAGTTACCACAAATTGAGAAACAGAGGAAATTTATATAAACAGCAGAACATAGATAACATAGAATCTTCTTTTACACAAGTAACAGCAGTAGAGAACAATATTACTGCAAATCTTCGCTGAAATTAACAATCCTCAGCACCTACACATTCCACTCTTACAGCAGGAATCTCAAGTTTTAGAACACATACAATAATACAATTATTATAGCACTTAATAGTAAACTTATACGACCTTTTTCACCAAAGATCCGTAGAACCCTATTCCAAGAAAATACCTCTCTCTACACCGAGAGAACTTGAACTTCCCAAGAAAACGCTCACCTAGCTCTTCAAGAACTACGCTTAAACTCAATTACTGTTCTAAAACCCTATTAATCTCGTACAACAAAAACCCGCGTTGCCACACTACACAACCAAACGATTTTCCAACAATCAACCTAATATCCAGATTTATCACTTACTCCTTGGTTTTAATTCCACAACTCCCGAAACATCGCACTTTGGGGATAAAACGCCAAATTGGCTCCCAAACATGTAACATTGCCCCCTCCTCAAAAGACTGGACGTCCCGGACAGTCCTACACTAACAACAACGGTCCTAAAAATACTACTACAAAATACAATTTCATAAAAACACAACACATATACCATTACAAATTAAATAAATAAACACATAAAAACAACAGTTGCAACATTAGTATATAAAATAAAAATAATAAATAAATAAATAAATTGGGTAGCCTGGATCTACTTAGGAGCAACAGCCTACGAGCCGTGGCTCGGGTATCCTCAAACTCTTCAGGACCCACTCACGCCCCATGGTAAGGAGCGAGCCGGTCGTAATGCACGACCTTCGCTTTGCTGTTCGCAGATTTGCGAATCCGTACGACGACATCGTTGATTTTGTTGACCACGACGAAGGGACCGCTCCAGTGGGAATGTAGCTTGGGGGACAAGCCTTTCCTACGAACGGGGCTCCACAGCCAAACTTTACTTCCTTTCTGGAACTGATGATCTGTCGCTGTCGCATCGTACCGCCTCTTCATTCTGTCGCTGGCCACGTTGATCCGCTCCCGGGCGAAGTGGTGGATTCCTTCCAGTCTGTCCTGGACATCGCGGACATACTCCTCCGGAGAAGAGGATGCATCAGGGGGGCAGCCAAAAAGGAGGTCACACGGCAGCCGCAGATTCCGTCCATAAAGCATCTCAGCAGGAGTGTGCCCCGTTGTCTCATGGACGGCGCTGCGATACGCTAAAAGGAAAAGAGGTAGGTGCCGGTCCCAGTCCTTCTGGTGCCTAGATACAAGTAAAGAAATGCGGTTAAGGATGGTTCTATTAAAGCGTTCGACCATACCATCCGACTGGGGGTGTAGAGGAGTTGTTCTGGTTTTCTCGATCTCCAATAGTCGGCACATTTCGGTGAAAATTGGAGATGTGAAATTAGTCCCCTGATCAGAGTGTATCTGCATGGGAGCTCCGAATCTGGAGACCCAATTCAGAACTAAAGTTTCAGCTACGGTGACTGCCTCCTGATCAGCTATGGGGTAAACTTCTGGCCACTTAGTAAAATAGTCCATGGCAACGAGCATGTACTTGTTGCCATCAGTGGAACGTGGAAGAGGTCCCAGGATGTCGATGGCGACGCGCTCGAAGGGGGCACCTACGTTGTAACGTTGCATCTTCCCTCGGCTACGTCTCTTTGGTCCTTTGCGAGCTGCGCAGGCGTCGTAGGCTCGGCACCACTTCTCGACATCGTCTCTGGCTTTTCCCCAGAAGAATCGCTCCCGCACCTTGTTCAGGGTCTTCATCACCCCAAAATGCCCTCCGGCGGGACTACTGTGGAGTTCTTCTAAAATTGCAGGAATTTTTGAGCGAGGAACCACGAGCTGCCATCTTGTTGTTTTTCTATCGTCTGACTCCCACTTTCGGTATAGGACACCGTTTCGTAAGTGCAGGGAGTTCCAAAGGGCCCAGTAGTATTTGGTATTCGGGCTAAAGGTCGATATCTGTTGCCAGCCAGGTTTGGTGCTGGACAACCCCATGTGTTCTACTATGGGTTTGATGTCTGGGTCTTCATTTTGTTCTTTTCGAAGCTGCTCATCACTCCACGGGTCCGGAGACAGGGTGACAGCAGTGACTTGCTGAACAGTAGGAATTTCAAAGCCATACTTCTTCTCGGCCTTGGTGCAATATCGGCAACTGTCAGAGCACGGTCTTCTGGATAGCGCGTCAGCATTACCGTGCGAAGAACCCTTACGGTGTTTCAGGTCGATAGTGTATTCTTGTAATCTCTGTATCCATCTGGCCACCTGGCCTTCAGGATTTTTAAAGTTCAGAAGCCATGTGAGAGAGGCGTGGTCGGTTCGTAGCACAAACTTCCGGCCGTACAAGTAATGATGAAAATGTTCTACGGCCTTCACCATGGCTAGCAATTCTTTTCTTGTGACGCAGTAGTTCCGTTCACTCTTGGAAAGGCACTTGCTCCAGTAGGCGATAACTCTTTCTTGTCCGTCTATTTCCTGCGACAGGACTGCCCCGACGCATCCAAAGCTTGCGTCCGGGTCAAGGATAAATTCTTTATCAGGCTCTGGGTAGGCCAGGATGGGTGTAGACGTTAGGGTTTTCTTAAGCTTCTTGAATGCGTCTTCACACTCATCAGTCCAGACGAACTTCTGGTTTGCTTCTGTCAATCTGTGAAGGGGTCGAGCTAAATTCGAGAACCCTTTAACAAACCGCCTGTAGTAAGAGCAGAGACCTAAAAAGCTCCGCAATTGATGTACATCTTCTGGTCGGCACCAGTCTTTGACTGCCGACACTTTGTTAGGGTCAGTCTGGACCCCTCTGTCGGAGATGATATGACCGAGGTACGTCACCTGGTGGCGAAACAAGTTGCATTTCTTAGAATTGAGCTTCAAACTAGCCCCCCGTAGCCTTTGTAGCACCTTTCTGAGATTTCTTAGGTGGTCTTCGAAATCTCGCCCTACAACGATTATATCGTCCAAATAGACCAGACAGGCTTCGTAGGAAAGTCCTCGCAAAACTGTTTCCATTAGACGCTAGAAAGTCGCGGGCGCATTGCATAGTCCAAATGGCATAACTTTGAACTGCCATAGCCCTTGTCCTGGCCCAGTAGTGAACGCTGTCTTCTCTTTATCTTCGGGTCTGATTTCAACCTGCCAGTACCCGCTTTTCAGGTCAAGAGTGGAAAACCACTTGTGCCCGGTGAGGGTGTCCAAGGTGTCATCAATTCTAGGGAGCGGGTAGCTGTCCTTCTTAGTTATGTCATTTAACCGACGGTAATCTACGCAAAACCTGGTAGATCCATCCTTCTTCCGGACTAGGACGATAGGAGAAGCCCACGGACTGGTGGAGGGCTCGATAACATCATCCTTCAGCATCGCTTGTAGTAATTCGCCAACCTCCTCTTGTTTCGCCAAAGGGAGTCTTCTGGGATGTTGCTTGATTGGTGGGTGGCTCCCCGTGTCAATTCGGTGTTGCGTCAAGTTCGTACGACCCACTTCCGATGCACGGGCGAACACGTCTTGGAACTCATCGATGAATTTTTCTGCCCCCATCCTCTGTTGATTAGTCAATTCTACATTCTTTAATAAATCTTCTGTCAAATTAGAGCGTTCGACGACTGACAGGTCACACTTTCTGCTTATTCCGGTGATCGGGGTACAAGTTGCCAGCATTTCCTTCTTCCGGATCACCTTAGCTTTGTCACTGACATTGGCAATCCTGACAGGAACCGCACCTTTCGACAGGTCCACAAGAGTTGCGGCAACTAAAAGACCTCTTTTACTATTGTCATTGTTGGGGTATTCGGTGATGGCGAGAGTATAGTTATTGTCATTCTGAACTAAACCGGTCGTGACTATTTCTGACATGGAAGGAATGCTGATATCTTGGGTAGCTATTATCTGGTTGCAAGATTCACTATTGTTACGAAATATAACTATATCTTCGGTCATGGCATGGATTTGATTAAGTTTAAAATCTATTATGAAGTTGTTTTCAGTCAAAAAGTCAAGTCCTAGGATGATCGGGTCAAAGATATCGGCAACATATGCCGTATGCCGATAACTACTATTCCCGAAACTTATATTAAGAGCAACTTTTCCTCTTACCCTTACCTTGTCCCCGGTCACGGTCTGCAAAGTGATGTTTGGCGGCGTGAAAAGTAACTTCTCGCCAAATTCTTGGGCTATGTCCGTCCTGACGATGGTAACGCTAGCACCTGTGTCAACTAACATGCAACACTGTTGTCCATTCACGAACCCTTCTACAAACGGTCCGTTCTCTTCGCGATGTGTCGACGACACATGCAGTGTACTGAAAGAGAGCTTCTCCTCGTCCGGCTGCCTTCGCCCCTTAAGGTGGCCGGGAACTAGTTTCCCTGAGCCTTGGCGTCTTTTGATTCGTCGGCTTGGCGCGTTAGGCAATTCCTTCTGAGATGCCCCTCACTCCCGCAGGTCTAGCACTTCAAAGGATTTCTTCTTGGCGGCATGTTTGAATTCACCCCTGCCAAGGCACCGATTCGTTTTTCTATTTCTTCAAATCGAGCGGCTATTGGGTCGTTTTCGGCGGCGGTCACCCCTCTCACTAGTTGGCGGTCACGGCGTGTCGCCCTCTGAGCGGACTCGTACTTCATTGCGTACACCAAAGCTGACTTCAAGTCTTTGATGTCCGCCATTCTTAGTGCTCGTTGACTCTCCGGATCGCGGATGGCGTCCACAAAGTATTCTAATGCTAGGTTATCTCTAACTTCCGTCGGACATTCTGGGAAAGCTAATTGAGCTAATCCCTCAATAGCTGACGCAAGTTCCTGTAGTGTCTCTGTTGATTTCTGTTGGCGGAACTTCAGCTGTAAGCGGCTATACTCTTTACGGCATTTCTCGCCAAAGCGCATTTCGAGAGCACTCGACAAGGCCTCAAAATCTAGTTGTTTCTCTACTGCGATGGTCTGCAGTACATCGGCAGCCTAGCCACGGAGTGGAGTAGCCAATTGGCATGCTTGCATTGCAATGTCCCACCCATTGGCAGTCGATGCCATATTAAACTGTGTTTTTAACACCTGCCAAGACGTTTTGCCGTCATAAGTAGACACTTTTACGGCAGGGCGGGACGATTTCGACACCGGGTACGCCTCCTCAATACTAGCGTCAGAGTAGCAAGGTACAGTAACTGGCGCTGATTCTTCTGCGAATTTCTTCTCTAGGCCGTTTATTTGTTTGTTAATGGCTTCCCTAATTTTCTGGTCAACAGTTTCGACCGTAGCTTTGAGTTTCGACTCGATAGTGTTGACGCGTTCTTCCATTTCATTAAATTTCTCGCCTACGGTAATTTTTAGCTGTTCTTGACTCTCGCTAATTTCGCCAAGTCCCGTTTCCAACTTCTTCTGGCTTTCGCCAATTTCCTCTTTTAACTGGTTGGCGAGTTGTTTCTGGCTTTCGCCAATTTCCTCTTTTAATTGATTGGCGAGCAAATTCTGACTTTCGCCAATTTTCGATTCTAACTGATTGGCGAGTAAATTCTGGCTTTCGCCAATTTCCTGTTTTAACTGGTTCTGGCTTTCGCCAAATTTTGCTTCTAAACGATTCTGGCTTTCGCCAATCTTTTCTAAAATCAGTTTTAGCTGTTTTTCCATTTTTCGGGTAACTGGCATTCACTTAAAATTACCCCACTCCTGACACCAAAAATTGTACCAACTTCGTGGTACGGGGAAAATTAAAATCTACAAGTGAATTTCAAATACAACAGAAATAAATCATGCCAGTTACCACAAATTGAGAAACAGAGGAAATTTATATAAACAGCAGAACATAGATAACATAGAATCTTCTTTTACACAAATAACAGCAGTAGAGGTGCATATTACTGCAATTACTGCAAATATGCATATTACTGCAAATCTTCGCTGAAATTAACAATCCTCAGCACCTACACATTCCACTCTTACAGCAGGAATCTCAAGTTTTAGAACACATACAATAATACAATTATTATAGCACTTAATAGTAAACTTATACGACCTTTTTCACCAAAGATCCGTAGAACCCTATTCCAAGAAAATACCTCTCTCTACACCGAGAGAACTTGAACTTTCCAAGAAAACGCTCACCTAGCTCTTCAAGAAGTACGCTTAAACTCAATTACTGTTCTAAAACCCTATTAATCTCGTACAACAAAAACCCGCGTTGCCACACTACACAACCAAACGATTTTCCAACAATCAACCTAATATCCAGATTTATCACTTACTCCTTGGTTTTAATTCCACAACTCCCGAAACATCGCACTTTGGCGATAAAACGCCAAATTGGCTCCCAAACATGTAACAGTATCCTATGACTGGCGAACATTTTCGTAGATTTCTACTGTATTAGATGTATTCTTTTATTTATTTCTTTACCCGTGTACTTGATTCCCATAAAACTGAATGGGTGTCTGAGTAGGATAGATTTATGTCAATCTGTTATGTAGATTTCTTTTCAGTTAAATCCATGAAGCTATAATATCACTGACAGACTTTAATGGCTAATAGCCCAGTCAAAATAGGTTTTATGGCTAAAAAAATTATGAAAGTTTTGAAAATTGGAGGAGATGTTTGTTTAAATATACTGTTGAACATATTAAAAGTCCCCACAAATCAGACTTGAGCTTTCGCCGCCATCTTGGAAAATGTATACACTTTTTTGGTTTTTTGCAAGTAAATTGAGAAATATTGATTTTATGTAAAAAAATTAGTACAAAAATTGAAGAGCTTTAAACTGTGAACAAAACATTATTTATATTTTTTTATAAGTTTAATACGAACAAAGATCATTGACTTTGAAAGGAGCGAACTATCACACCTGGGACGCAGATGCGCGGGTCATCTCCATAGCGATGGGGAATGACCCACGCATGTGCGCCAAAAGTCTTGCATACTCACGTTTGTCAAATCTATGCATATCGAAGCTCAAGAGAAAGTGGCACAACGTCCAATCCATTGTTATCAGGTTGTATTGTGAGGCTTGGTGGATTCTATCATTTTTGTAATACTTAGGCTTCATTGGGTACATAATGGCTGGAGGTGGGTTAAAATAAATACTAATTTTCATGTACGTAACTACGTCAGTAGAAAAAATATTGCCTGGCCATGCATACGCTAGAAAAATCCTAGCTCATTTATTTAGCCAAAAATCTTTAGCAAAAATAATTTCTGGCAACATGGACATATCTGATTTCAAAAGCAATAATCTCCATGAGTTGTTTAGAGATTTTAAAGGCTCTTATGTGTTTTTGCGAATAACTTGGGAAATATTAACTTTATGTAAAAAAAATTTAATACTCAAATTAAAGAAAATTAAATTGTGTACAAAAAAATTAAAGACATTTTGTCTTAACCCTAACACGTACCAAAATATTGACTATTAAATGCGCGTTGATTATGGAGGTGGCATCCAAGTCTCTTTGTAGGCGCTTTCCTTTGAATTATCTCCACTCCTTCATTGCGGCATTTTTTAAATACAAGAAAATAGACTTTAATGTGTTTTGGTATGTAGATGATTGATCATTATTAATTTTATAAACGGAACTAGTATGATATCCCCCCCCCCCAATGGCGATTTTGGCGATTTTTTTTTGTCGCCAAGCAGAACGCGTGTCTTTGAAACGGGAAATTCCGGAAAGTCCCAAAAATACGCATTTTTTATACTGTACAACCACAGAAAAGCACAAAAAACACATAAATAGAAAAAATAAAAGCTGAAAAATAATAAGAAATTTGTTAAGTGGGGGGGGGACTACCGCCCCCCCAACCCCCCGCTACAAAAAGTCAGTATAGTGCAACTAATATTAATTCATTTAAATAAACATAAAATACATCTTGGTTAAATATATATTTCTTGATTAAACATAAATTAAAGCACAAATACAATAGAAAAAATACATGTTGGCAATAGAATTTAAAAAAAACGTATCTATACCAAAATTTTGTACTCCTCCAAGTTAATCCCCGAAACGATTTCAATAAATTTATTAAAACAATTTACATTTGCCGCTAAACATGATTTCCGACACATGTACATCGCTAGGTAGAATTTAAAATCTGCCTTACGATTGTAACCACGAACCATGCCGAATAGATTTCTCAGTGTTACATTGCTCCCCCCCCCCTACAATAACTTTCCTAGAAACAAATGTAAAACCCTCAGAATAAGAACTTTTAACTTTAATCCTCATCTCTGACCCACTTTTTTTGCAATTCACGCCCCAACCTCCAACTGTTATTTAATATTTTGACGGAGCATTACACCAAAGTAAAAACCGGCAACACAACAACAAAAACAAAGGGCGCCAGATTTGGCGAGAAATCTCTTGGGGGGGGGGGGAGATATCATACTTGTACCCATCCGGAATGGTTGAAGTGCTTTTTACGGTACGGGATTGTTCGCGTCGTCTGTCTTGAAAAGATCGTCTATGGGTCAGCTAGCATCACCTCATTCGTTAATTCCTTTTATTGGATCTTCATGATCAACAGTGCAATAACTTCAATGGGGTATGTCGTTGTGACATATCCCATTGCCGTTATTGCAGGCTGTTGTGCAGTTTATGCCTGCTTTCCGACACACGCATCTTTCTCTCCAGTCAGTCTTACAGTTGCAAAACACTATGCTTAAAACTGAATCGGGAGCCACTGCATCCATAATTGTGATGGGCACAAGGGTTTTCTCTTGACGTTTCCAGCCCCACACTTCAGGATTCAACTAATTCCTAAACCACTTTTGCATTTGGTGATACAACCGAAAGGAATGTAGCCTGTGTTCCATACCATTATTTTGGAACATTTTTACACAAAGTTTCTTTCCTTTGTTGGATGCTGCAGAAGTAGTATCGCATCCACTGAACGCATGGAGAAAAAGGATACTTTGGTATGCCCCGATGATTGTATTTTATTTGATGAATATATTTTTTTCTTTACTTTCCCTTTGTGTGGTTTGACAAGGAAAATGTCTTTTTTCTGTAGGAGTGAAAGCTGTTAATAGACCCAGGTGGTCAACATCTTCGCCGATGATTACAGCAATGTTGTTACCAGAGCATGCTTCATTAATTGAAGTATTTACAATGAGAATATCGGCGGCGTCATTACTTTGTCGGAATCGAATCCCATTATTTTCCAGCTAAACTGATAGAATGCTGATCAATTCGCTCTTGTTGTTTTCATTTGAAAGGAACTATTCTTGTTGAACAGTAACTCGCATGTTTCCATCAAAGTTTATGTCTGCAGATTTTTTCACAATAGACCGTATATACCGTTCAATTTTTTTATACTGTTAGTGGTTTTGGATTAGCCATTTAAAACGACTATACAGCTGGTACCATAGTGCTTTTCTATATAGTTAACTTAAATTGTGCAAACAGCCGAAAAAGTTAATTGTGTTCCACATTTGTCACGTTGTAGGAGAAAACTACTGTCCACAATGTTGACGCAGTTCAGGAGGTTAAGGTCTTGGTTTGGAACTTCAAAAACGTCGTACATGACCAATGTCGCTGTCTCTCGCATACCATCTTCATTAAACAGAGCCAACGGAAAAGGAGCTAACTTATACAGTGGTACCTCGACTTACGAGTGTCTCAACTTTTTTCGAGATACGAGCATTCTCTCGGAAGATTTTTTGCTTCGAGTTACGAGCTAATATTCGGGTTACGAGCAAGCCTCAAATACCCCACCGCTAGTTTGCGCAGCGAACGCCATGTTGCGTGCTCATCAAATGAGAACACGAGAAGCATATAATATTTACAAACTTTATGTACAGTTATTATACAATTGTATACATATTATTCTTAAGACTACTATCCAGTCTTAAACCGAGAGATTAACACTCAACAATTATCACCCGGGGAAGCTTGGTCTGTCCACACTTGAGTAGCCCTCCGAAACCGAACAGAGCCAGGCGATGGCCGAATGGCTTGGGCGCTGGCATTCGGTTCAGATCCTGTGGGTTCCAGTCCCACTGTTGGCATGGATGTTTGTAGCCGTTCCGTATCGACTTTAAACTGTAGGTCTCGGTCTAATTAGTCGTCGTGTGGCAAAAAGTTGACCGTAGTGCTCCAAACCAAACCGGAACCGAACAGCGTCCAACCTCTCTCGCAAAGAGATAGATTCAATTCATTAATTCCCTCCCCCACACTGGTACTCCCCATGGGAACCAGGGGAGGGGATAACCTTGGTCCTAGAATCGCAAGCCCTCCCCATTCTACGGATTCTGAGAAAGAGGAATGTGGACATTACAACCACATTTATCGACGCAACAATCGCCCAGCTTCCGTGTCTCATTCGTTCACTTGAAGAGGCTAGCTCGTAATAAAAGCATCAGTTATGTGCTCGTATTTGTGCTTGCAGTTGCTAAGCAAAACTTCACTTTTCCAACCATGGGTCCGAAGAAAGTGAGTGTGAAGGACAGTGAGAAGAAGAAGTGGATGATGTGCATTGAGTTGAAAAAAGAAATTATCAAAAAACATGACCAAAGTGTGCGTGTATGCTTAAAGGCTCTGGGATTTTCCTAATGATAAAGGAGCAGCGGCGTAATCTTGCAGTCACCGCTCGGGTTGGCGCACAGTGCGAGGGTTAGCCTATCCTTCATGGGTTTGTAGCCTGGAATCCTATTCTCCTCTACCGTCAGGTAAATGTTGTACCCTACACTTAATAAAACAAGTTTATTGCAGTACATTCTATTGTATTGCATTTTTATACAATGTTCGTCATTTATAAGCACATTTATCTTATTTAAAAACATGTAACAAAAATTTACGGTGTTTTGGGGGAGCCCGGAACGAATTAATGGCATTTCCATTCATTTCAATGGGGAAAATTGATTCGAGATTCGAGTAATTCGAGTCACGAGCTCCGCCATGGAACGAATTAAATTCGTAAGTCGAGGTACCACTGTATTCTAAATAAAATTCTAGGTCTTCGTCGTTTTGTTTAGCAATCGCTATCCTCTGAAAAAGCAACAACGGGTTTACTACTATATTGAAACCGTTTACTTTCACCGTACGGTGATCAAGCTTTCATATACCATTTCAAAGTACTGAACCCAGAGGGCTGCAGTGGGGCCAGTCTCTTTCAACTGCTTCAAAGTCATCCAAACTTCAATGCAGCCTAACTATGACATAAAAAGATAGAATCCACCAAGTCTCACAACCTGATAACAATCGATTGGATGTTGTGCCACTTTCTATCGAGCTTTGATATGCAGAGATTTGACAAACGTGAGTATACAAGACTTTTGGTGCACATGCGCGGGTCAACCCCCCCCCCCCCCGCCCCATCGCGATGGGGAGGACCCGCGCATCCGCGTCCCAGGTGTGATAGTTTGCTCTTTTCAAAGTCAATTATCTTTGTTCGTGTTAGACTTGTAAAAAATGTAAATAATGCTTTTGTTCACAATTTAATGCTCTTCAATTTTTGTATTCAACTTTTTTACATAAAATCCATATTTCTCAAGTTACTTGCAAAAAACCAAAAAAGTGTACACATTTTCCAAGATGGAGGTGAAAGCTCAAGATTGGAGGGGACTTTTAGTATGTTCATTAGCATGCCTAAACAAACATCTCCACCAATTTTCAAAACTCATATTTTTTTAGCCATTCGTCAAAATCGGGTCTATTTTGACTGGGGTATAAGTATTTTTTCAGCCATTGATTTTATGAATCCTTTTAGTTACTGGCTGGTTTTATGATGGGATAGTTTGATTTAATATTAGTGTGTTATCAACTATTAGTTTAATGCAGCACTCTTTAAAGTAGGAAGTATAAAATAATTGATTTGTTTTGCATTGCTCTTATATCATACAGTTAGTGGAAGTGATACTCTTCAAATTCTTTGTTTAATGTTTATTAACAACTTTTTTGTCTGTTGTATCTGTTTATGTGATTTCAGAAGTGCTGTGCAAGCACTTCACGCTTACCAGGACAAGGGGGAAGAAATACCTCACATTAAAAATTTAATATGGGACAATCACTAAGATATCATCTTCCCCTGAATATGAGCCCATGCTGGAATTCTTCAGAATGAAGAAGTGGATAGGGTGGCGAAAGAGGCCACAAAACTACCGAACTTGACTGAAGTAAATAAATATTCTAAACAGCAACTCAAGAAATTGTTGCACACAGAAGCCCTCTCTACCTGGCAAGACAGGTGGACAAGTTCGGACCAAGGACGGAGAGTCTACAAAATAGTTCCGAAGATCAAGGTCGACCACCACTTTGGCAACTTCTGGACAAATAAAGCTATTACGGGCCATGGCTGCTTCGGTGAATATCAACACTGCCGGCGGGTTCAAACACACGAACACTGCTTACTAGACTGTCCAGAATTCAGTGATCTACGCCGTCATCTACCTCTTGGGGCAGGAAGCTGGACAAAGCAGAAATTGCTTACGGATTACTATAGTGTAAAAGTAATTAATGATATTGTGCAAAAGCTTATGGATATTCATTATCCATAATAATGAAGAAGCGTTGTACGATAATTAAGCATGTACATATTTATAATTTTTCTCTTTGTAAACTATTCTTACTGTAAAACTTTTGTTGTCTCTATAAAATGTTATTTCATGTCTTTGTTTTGGTGATGTAAGTCGATAAACTCTGTATTACCTCTACACGTGGTGTAGAAAAATTGTAATTTGAGTACATGTTTGTTGTACTTTATGTGACTCTGCAATTTTTCTAATAGTTTTTCAATAAAGTATTTTTGTTAGGGCAAGAGGATGAGTGGAGAGGATTGTAGTGTGGTGCTTGCCTAAGGGATCTTTCCCGCGGATATTCTATCATATGGAGGGTTAAATTAAAATAAGAGGTGTCAAAATTGGGGCTCCGGCTCCTGGATGCTCTGGTGCGTGGTGTGCTGACTGACCTCCCTGGTTGGGTGGTCGTGCCGGGTGGGATTGTGTCGAGCGATAGGTTATCAGTAGATTTATGCATGCCTCATAGCAGGACAGGTAAATTTATGCATTGTCCAATAGAAGAACGAAAGTACGATTTTACAATTTTTAATTTGGTAAACGAACGTTCGCAGGAAGCTGTTGTTACAGGCATTATTATGAAAATCCTTAATGCTATGTCTAGATTTGGATGCGTGTTTTGTAATGAGAATTCGTAATTTTTTTGCAAGATTTGAAAAGCGTCCATATCCCCTAAATATTCAAAAACTTCCATGGCTTGATATTTAAAACTTTCAATTTCTCATACAAATTCTGGAGCATCTAAGTCACTATTATATTTCAATGTTAAGTCTGTTGCATATCGTTTACGATAATCCAGCGGCATGATTTTTAAAGAGTGTCCATTTAAAAAACTGAAGATGTTTGTGACCTTTTGCAAAACAATAAATCTATTATTGAGTTGTATCAGTATTATATCTAAAACTTCACACATTTCATTTTTTAGTATTGCATTTTCATTCATGGCAAACGAATCATCAGTAGCTTTCTCTCCAGGAACCAGGCATATTTTTTGATTTGCGCCGTCTCTTTCCTGGAATGTAAGTTTCAATATTTGTTGTTTCGGCTAATCTTTTTGCTGAATTGTGAAGCGAATCGAAAAAATCATTTCGGTACTGTTGAATTTCATTTTTTAGAGCATTTATCATTTTCGCAGCATTTTCGACTGTGTAAATTTACTTTATCTTTCCTAATATTGTATCCCAAAATATTAATAGCGCAACAAATTTAAAGTTTGTTAATAATTTTAGCAACATTCGAACGTTTGTTACAGAGTCTACTGTAACTTGTCTTGATCTATCACACATTCATTAAGAAGTTCTATTAATAAAGGTATTTGATTTCGTAAAGATTTAACCGCGTTAGCTTTCACGGACCACCTCGTGTCACTTAAACCATTAAGACGAACTGATAATTTTTCCTGTAAAAGATCCCATCTACTGGTAGAATTTACAAAAAAAGCTAAACAATTGTTGAATTGTTTCAAAACATTATTTCATATGAACAGATGTTTGTTCAGCATGAACGCCTATTAAATTAAGTCTGTGAGCCATGCAAGGAACATACCTCGCCATATTGTTTAAACGTAATATCCTGGCTTGTGTCCCCTTGTATTTACCTGCCATATTCGCTCCATTATTATATGATTGTCTTCTTATATTTCTAATATTTAATCCGTCTAATGTTAGCTTGTTTTCGATGTCATTCGTAAGTTCTTCGCCAGTTTTTTCATGTGTCACACTAAAGTCTATGAAGGTTTCTTCAATGCTACATTTATTCATGTTGGGATCAATGTTAACATAACTCGAAATTTGCGTCATCTGTTCCTGTTGAGAAGTGTCAGATGTGCTATTAAATAAAATAGAAAAATATTTTGCTTTTTGAATATTTGAAATAATATGTTGTCTAATTTTAGAAGCAACTACACTCATGTCCACAAATTAAGGATAATTCAGAATCACACGGAAATCGAACTCTAAAGTAAAAATTTCACCTGTAGAATTATCACACACATCTTCAAAAATAATATGCAAATTACAGGAAGCCACCAGATGACGCTGATAGTATGTCACAATGACGAGAGTGTAAGAGAGGGGTATATAAGGAATGGTGGCAAAGAAGTAAAATTGTTCACAAGCGTTCTATAAGCCGCTCAGTGCCATAACCGAATAGTTATGACACAATTGCCCAATGTGTCATTTCTAGGCTTCGATTCCAAGACACGATTCCAAGATGATGGAAATGTCAGTAGAGGTTACAGTACAGGTCTCCTCCAAGTTACAACGCCGAATGAAGACCGGTATTTGGCAGTAACTGCCAAAAGAAGCAGACGGAGCACAGTATCCGACCTGTCTCGTCAGCTATCTGCAGCCACGGGTACCACAGTTTCAAGGCAAACCGTGTACAGACGTTTGAGAAATATTGGTCTATATCTCGCAGGCCTGTCAGATGTGTTCCGCTCACGGCAACTCACTGTCGGCAGCGATTAGTATGGAGTAGAGAACATGCAATGTGGACATCGTCACAGTGGCTTGTGTGATGTTTTTCGACGAGTCCAGGTTTAGCTTGCAGTCTGATTCACGTCGAACTTTCATATGGAGAACGCCAGACAACATCAAGACAACATCATTGAACGACGCCGTTACGGTGGTGCAGGATTGCTCGTTTGGGGTGTAATGATACTGGGCTCCAGAACAGATCTGCATGTTCAAATCGGAACCATGAACGGCCATATTTATCGGAACATCATTCTGGAATAACATGTACGTTTGTTTAGGGGTGCCATGGGCGCAGAATTTATGTTTATGTATGACAACGATCGTCCTCACCGAGCAAACATCGTAAACGAATGCCTTCAATCTGAGGATATCACCCGTATGGGATGGCCAGCATTCTCACCTGACTTGAATCCGATAAAGCATGTGTGGGACATGCTTGGTCGACAAGTTGCAGCCCGTCAACCACCTCCTACGTGTGTACCGGAACTTGGGAGAGCATTGCTTGCTGAGTGGAGTAATCTTCACCAAGATCAGCTCGATAATTTGATACTCAGCATGCCTAGGCGTTGTACGGACCGTATTTCATCGCATGGGAGACGCACAATGTATTAACCATCATACCAACCATGTAATACAGAGGCTGTTCGCACATTTTTTAGACGATTTTGGTAAGCGGTAATAAAAAATCGTTTGCTGCAAAAGAAATAATTGCAATTGTACTATGTTTTTAAAAGTCAAAATTATCGTCTGCGGCTTGAAAGTTTTGTTTTTATTCAAAATGGCGTTTTTAACAAAGCAGTGGCTCGAAGGCTACATTTATGCTCTTTCCGTAGAGAAATATGCATACTCCGTTATCCAAAATCGATGTGAGAGGCATGGTTTTGTGATATTTAAAGCGTCGATAGGTAATATCGTCAACAAGAAAGGAAAAAAACGTCAAATTGGAGCCTCAAGTGGGACAAAAATTCCAAACAAGTATCCAAGGAAAAAACGGACATCTTCGACTATTGCAAAGGTACGTTGTTTAATGTTAAAAGAAAATCCCCCCTAGTCAAAGGACAGTTGCAAAATCATTAAAATGCTCGGTGTCCACTGTAAACAAAATGATAAACGTTGATTTAAATCTTAAGAAAGCGAAAAAACGCAATGTGCATCGTCTTCTTCCAAATCATATCGCTGAACGCAGGACACGCTGCAGTATTCCATATGAGAAACGCTTATCCAAAGAAAAATGGAAAACAATTGTTACAATAGATGAATCATGGGTGTATTTAAATGATTGCAACAAAAAAAGAGCCATTTATTATCATAAAAGGGGAGAAAAATATTTAAGTACATGGTTCAAAGAATCGAAAGAAAGTTTTTCTAAGGGATTCATGATTGTTGCTGATATTTCTTATAATGGCAAGTTAAAAATAGAGAGAGTGGAAAAAAATGTCAAAATTAACTCCAAATACTATCAGGAACATATTTTATCGCCAATTTTTCTGAATGAAATACCATCGCTTTACCCACAGTGCCATCAATCTGTGAGACTCCATCAGGACAAAGCTAGCAGTCACACATCAAAATTCACTGCAAATTTCCTAAAAGAAATGGAACAAAAAACTGGTATCAAGGCCATACCCTTCACTGATATCCCTACTAAATCTCCCGATGTATTACCTATGGATTTTTGTGCTTTCGGACTTTTAAAATCTGCATTATCCAAACGTCGTCCCAAAACCCTTACAGGAATCTGGAAAGTTGTTCAGGAGGAATGGGATCGAATACCTCTTCTGACACTTCAAAACGCATTATTATCCTGGAAATTGTGGTATCGAAAGACAGTTCAGAATAAGGGATGTCAAATAGAACATTTAAAGCACAAGAATTTTATGTAATTTAGTTTTGTGAATACAATATACATCGTCTAAAAAAATGTGTGAACAGCCTCTGTATTAAGTTTTTTAAAAGGAGATTTTTTTTAGAATTGCTCCAGGGAGCAAAAATCGTAGTTTTTATGAATGGTATCATACATGCACCATCTTTTTTGTTCTTTATCTTTTGTTTAATAAATGGACTTTATGAATAAGTCACGTTTGTTTTGTTTCTGAACCTTTATTTGCCGGAGCTGGCATTATCCTTAATTTATGGACATGAGTGTATATTAATTATATCATATTGTATTATAGGAGAGAAATAATTAACTTGATTTTTCATGACTTTCAATCTGTTGCGCAATAATAGGATCGTAATGACTAATAATTTCTATCGTGTTAAGAAATTTTCCACATTCTGGATGACCAATTTTTTCACATGTTCCTCTCAAAGCATCATTATTTTTTACGCAGTGCTGAAGGGCATCCAAAATAACTTAAAATATACTCCACTTTTCTTTTTCTTTTAAAATTTCATCTTGTAATTGATCGTCTATAAAACCACCTTTCTTAATTTTTGATTCAACAGTTTTCCATTCGACATAACTTTTTTATGATATAATGAATTTTCATGACGTGGTAACATAGGATTTAAATTCTGTTCAATTGTTCTTTTCTCTTCTGTTTCAATTTCACAGAAAACATGAGTACTTGTAGAAGTCAAATTTAATTAAATTGTTAAGCTTGAATGAACTAGAGGTGTAGATGATTTTTTAAGAAAAATATCTGCTGTGCAGGACGCGCAATTGTAATAGGGACATTTGAATGATGATAAAATTTGTAGAAGTTAAAATCATTTGATAGTCGATGCGATGGTCATGTATAGAGGAATATGTACAAAGGAATAACATAATAACGAGCCAACTACTCATAAAGAAATAATATACTTGTACATGAAAAGATACTATCTCCACACCTCTAGCCGAGAGTGCGAGATTTACAGATGCCACAGACTGACTGACTGAGTGACTGACTCAGACGCAGACAATTGCTCAGTAGTTAAAATTTTAAGAATGAATTAAAATATTAAGGTAAGAATAACGCGAGTAAAAGAAAAACAAATTTAACAGTAAAGTTAAAAATAAAACAAAACAGTTAATCTTAAGAGAAAATTTTAGAGTTACAAGTTAAGAAAATTTAAAAGAAAAATTAGATAAGACTAATGATTTACGAAAAACCAAAAAAGTAATGAAGTTAAGAGGCCCAGAAAAGCAGATATCATAAGAATACTAAAATTATTTTTGTAAGTTTTTCAATTTTTTTGGGATTTTTGAAGTTTTATGATTTTTTTGTTATTTTTATAATTTTATCAATACGAGGTCAATAAGAACTGCAATTGAAAAAAAGGCCCTCCCCAGGACCATACAATTCCCAGGACCATACAAATTATAAAATCTTAACCTACAAACTTTCTTTAACAATAACGGAAATCAACTCATTGACGAACGCAAGTTTTCCTTAACACAAAAATTATAGTTTATTTACAATTTACATATCATTTACAGTTTATTTTTTTAAAAAATCGTTTATGTTCATATCATCATTCTTTACATTTAATCATTTACCTACTACCTTACGAGGTGCAGGGAGCATACGGAAAAACTACTCATACACAAGTATTTATGTATGACCCTAACATTCCTTTTCCGCACTCAAGAATTAAATTTTAAATGACCAGGGACTGAATGTATCAAAAATTATATTTTCACTCACTCTATTTCGCAGGGACAGGATAATCATCGAAACAGCAGGGTTGCGGTTCTCTCCCTCCGAATCGCACGTTCACTTTATTGAATATCAGCTCGCTGTGGTCTGGAAATTGGGGGGTCTTGCTTCACAGGAACGTCACTGCTTCTTCCTTATGCCTTCCGTATTTGGTCTCCGGAATTCGGTGAAGTCTAGCCGCTCTCTTCTGGATCCGGTGCTCGATATTTTCTTGGATCCTGCGAGTAAGGTCCGGGAACTATGTCGACCGGTTGTCCTTCTGCCTCGGAAGTCTGGTCCCCTTCAAACAGGAACGTAGGATCGAGCCAACTCGCCCCCACCAAAAACTCTAACGCTTCTCTCTCTTGACTCCTTTTGTTACGTCATCTTCTACGCCGTCGATGGCCCCCCACATCGATCACTTACGCCGCTCTCATATATTCAGTACAAAAGGGCATTCTAATTTTACGTCGCAACCGGCGCCTAACTTGCTATCTTAGTCTACCATCTTCGAGACCTCCCATGTAGACCGCACTTCTACCTCCTATCCGAAATCAATGTAATGAAGCAAGCCTTTGATTTTAAATTCTTTCTACATTTAATTTTCTTCTTCTTAAAATTGAAGGCGCATCATTACATATGCCCCTTCCTCCAAAAGAAAAGTTGATTCTACCATAATAGCAAACAAAAACCTCATATGCTCCCCTTCCTCGCAAAAAGTTTACAAAACACCTAAATAACTATATATACCAATCATCACAATCACCGTACAACATGGTTATATAATTTGTCTTACCATGGACCATCATAATTTACTTGACAACATCATGATTCTGCACCTAATATTTCATAAAAATCATAAGGAAACAAACAAAATAACAAAAACACCTTCTTCGGGATACATCCACTGTCTTCCTTCATAGGACCTATACCTCTACATTAGGTAAAAGAAAAACTATTTTCATATGTAAAGTCCTGGAACTGAAAATGTTACTCTCTGAAACCAAAACATGTATTTCACTAATATAAGTTCGTCAGACATTAGTTCATGACAGTCCTGCTCGAAAAAAAACGTCATCTCATGGAATCTAAATTGTTACTTCGTAAATCATCAAAGTTCTTTACAGCACATCGATACAAAGTCCGTCACTCGTTCAGTAAACTTATGACTTTAACACATATCTAAAGGTATCCACGATTGAGTTGAAACACATTTTGAAACGTTCAGTCCCAATACAATATTTACATATCATTTTTACATTTATAACAAAAAACACAATTATTTCTTCTTACAATTTTCATCTTGCCAAAGTATAATTTACCTAGCATTTGTCACTCACTATACTAATTCACAACAAATACTCTTAAAACATATTAACTAATTGATTCTACTTGTATATTTGCCACTTAACATCATATAGCAAAATTTTACACACACAACCTAAAAATTTTATTTTATTTTATTTTATTTTCATCAAATGTATAACTTTTCCAAAACACTTTTCACGAAACTAGATTCGTATCTGTGGTAATTAAATATTCACCACTCACCATCCTATCATTTCATTCTAAAATCATTTATTTTTATTTAAAAAAAACAAACACCAACTATTTATATTCCCCATTTTTGCAAAGAGAGACTAAGAATTAAGACGCGGTGAGGTTCAACAGTATTCCGCACCTTCCCCTTACAAACCAACTTTAACCACAACTCATTTATCTGTTCAAAACGTATTTTCTCCCACTAGCCGAGTTTTGCACACAAACCAGTTTCCTTTCACCCCAAAATCTGTACTGCCTCATTCCCTTGGATGAACACGACATTTCGTTTCCCGTAACCGCTTTAGGGGGGGGGGGGGAGACTCACATTTTCGACTAGACCGTAAACCCTGTACTGCTCGTTACTCTATTGTCAACAAAACTCTTTTCTCCTTGGGGAGGGAAGGAAAACGCCTTCAACCTCCAAAATCGTGGACGAATGCACGGTCTCTCACAATGAAGCATCTCCTTCCTCTCTGGTTAACAAAACCTTCACCTCTCATGCCATTGCGCTTTTAGTAAACAAAACTCTCCCACATCTTTACTGACTGCAATATCTAACTCACATATCCTCACCCATAATTCTATAATTATAACTACACGTTTACACATTTGTAAGCAAAATCCTATCTAAACTTTTAACTCCTCAAATTTCTTTTAACCTACGTAAATTTCATGTTCATAGCTCCTATTTACATAGACAAACTATATTTCAAAGTATTTAATCACTTACTAACACTTTTCTCAACATTCTCACGCAAAATCACTTAAGTTTACACACCATCATTATTTTCTTAAACTTAAGCTTACTACATACTTTGACTTTCTAAAATTTTTGCCTGTACCCTATCTCCTGCCAAAATTTTATTTTCCATAATATCACTCTGGGTTTGGTGTGGTCGTCCGACTTAGTTTTTAATCTCGGTCTCGCATCTCTCCATTTAATTGTTTGTCTAACTTTTACCTTACCTCCCATCTTTTTAAACGTTTCAACACCTGTATTACTTTTAGTCATTTCTACGTTACTTGTCTTATCTTTGCTATGCCTCTGGTTTCTTACAACTTGTACTGTTTGAATTTTTATCTTTCTGCTCCTCTCAGCTTTAAAATCGCGAAATTTGGTAATTGAACCCATCAACAACATATAATTATCCTTTATTTTCTGAACATCTATTTTCAAATCCATTCTATCATTTATTGAACCTAATTTGTTGTCTCCACTAATCGTATTTACTGTATTTTGCGCTTCATAACTTTTTATCTCATTTGTTTTACTCAAATATTTATCCCTTTTATCTTTTAATTGAAAATCAATCTCATTACTAATTCTCTCCGCAGATTGCAATTTTATTGGTTTCATTTCCACCTCAAATTCGCGATATCCGGTAGTTTTACTCACTTCTTTTTCCCCATTAATCATCATCGCATCAATTTTCCCTGTTTGTATCTTTTGATCACTTATCACCATACCTGTTTGATCTACACTTTTCCCATTTTCCTTCACTGACCCTCTTTGACCTAAATTAACAATTTCATTTTTGGTCTCTACTTTATTTTGTCTTTGATCGCCACTAATTTTACAATTTCGATCTGCTTTCATCCTATTTTCCTTCAATGACTCTATTTGTTGTTTATTATTAAATTCATTTGGGGTATTTTCCGACTCATAATCATTATTTATTTCCGCCGTGTTACATCCTATCATTATTTGATTCGCCTTCGCGTCTAGTTTAATTTTTGTCACTAAATCAATCGCTTGAGTCGTTTCTTTGTTCACACTCTCACCCTTTCCCTCAAAAATTTTAATTTTCTGCTCCTGACTAGTTCTTTCATCCGATTTTATTATCATAGAATTATTCTCTCTGTCTTTGTCCTTTTGATTTGTCTCCGAATTTTTGTCTTTTTGAATTTCCGCCTCAATATTTAATTTGTTCTCTTCAAAATTTATTTCTCTCTCTGCCCTTTTTATTACTTTATAATTATTTTCTTTGACTATCATTATGGGGTTTAAGATTTCCTCTAGCTGCTCCTTTTCCTCATTTTTGACCATCTCTATAGCATGCGATTCTACACTATCCCTTTTTGTACCATAAACCCTCATGAATTTTTCAAAAAGTACCGAAAACGTTTCCTCATATTCTCCTATCTCTTCTAATAAATCCCAGGTTTTTTTTGCTTTTCCTGATAAACGATATGCAAAAAACAGATATTTCGCGCCTTCCGACCAATTCAACCAACTAGCAGTCTGATTAAATTTTCTAATAAAATCTTCAAAATCATCTTTCTTTTCCCCACTAAAACTTGGTATCAACGACTCTAGTGCAATGGGTTCCATACTTATGGCCACTTTATCCCACTTTTCTTAAATACTTCCCTTACCGCTACTTTTACAAACCTCTAATAATTATTGACATAACTATTAAAATTTCTAAATTCTCAAAACACTGATTTCCCCCAAAATACATATATGCACAATCAATATATAATAGACACAAATTTAAATATCTGTATCACAATACAATTCAAATATACTATTATATTTGCACACTCTTAACTTTTCATCAATTATATTATGCACAATCCTACTAATTACTACTCAAATAATCAAATGCTTGTACTTAATTCAAATATCATATAACTATAACTTCTCTTTCTCTTCATACAAAACACTTCTACTTTTCAAAATAACCCTCAAATATTCATCTACTGAATTCAATACAATCAAGCACTTTTAACTAATCAAAACTTTTCATAAAACATTCCTCAATTCAATTAATTATTTCAAAATAACAATCATTATTATCTATCACTAAATTCAATATAAACTTTTATGTCACAAACTAGTTCTAAACAATTCAAACAATTTCTGAAACTTCGTCTTAATTCAACTCAATTACTTTAAATCATATATCAGTAAACACTTCAAACATATATCAGTATCAATTTTTCTTATTTTTATCTAAACCACTTCAAATCAAACTTGTTTCCAAAAATACTCCTCAATATGCAAAATATTAATAAAATGCAATATATCGAAACACATGTACCAAAATCAATCAAATATATAAGCAAAACCAAAATACACTCAATAATACCAAATAACACTCAATACTTGTGGCAAATACACATTTAAATTTCAAACATCGCGCGCTTTCAAAATAAATTTTAATGCGCGGCTCCCTTCACCTTGAAAAACAAAAAAAATTTTTATCTCTAAAGTCCCTAACACACCATGAGATTTAGTCACGTCCACTATTGAACAAAAAAAATTTTTTTTTTTTTTTTTACGCAAAAAAAATTTTCACGATTCCAGCCTAACACAAATTATTTTTTTATCCTGGTCGGAACCATTTGTCGTAAAGGGCCTGTCCTGACTTTATTTGGTTTGGACGTGAATTCGTATTTTATTTGTGGTAGTACATTTTATGTTATCAAAAGGGGTAGTTGGGTGCGTTGTGTTTAGGTATTTGGTTGAATAACACTCCAGACTCTGAACATTATTGGCCTACGAACAAATTATAAAATCTTAACCTACAAACTTTCTTTAACAATAACGGAAATCAACTCATTGACGAACGCAAGTTTTCCTTAACACAAAAATTATAGTTTATTTACAATTTACATATCATTTACAGTTTATTTTTTTAAAAAATCGTTTATGTTCATATCATCATTCTTTACATTTAATCATTTACCTACTACCTTACGAGGTGCAGGGAGCATACGGAAAAACTACTCATACACAAGTATTTATGTATGACCCTAACATTCCTTTTCCGCACTCAAGAATTAAATTTTAAATGACCAGGGACTGAATGTATCAAAAATTATATTTTCACTCACTCTATTTCGCAGGGACAGGATAATCATCGAAACAGCAGGGTTGCGGTTCTCTCCCTCCGAATCGCACGTTCACTTTATTGAATATCAGCTCGCTGTGGTCTGGAAATTGGGGGGTCTTGCTTCACAGGAACGTCACTGCTTCTTCCTTATGCCTTCCGTATTTGGTCTCCGGAATTCGGTGAAGTCTAGCCGCTCTCTTCTGGATCCGGTGCTCGATATTTTCTTGGATCCTGCGAGTAAGGTCCGGGAACTATGTCGACCGGTTGTCCTTCTGCCTCGGAAGTCTGGTCCCCTTCAAACAGGAACGTAGGATCGAGCCAACTCGCCCCCACCAAAAACTCTAACGCTTCTCTCTCTTGACTCCTTTTGTTACGTCATCTTCTACGCCGTCGATGGCCCCCCACATCGATCACTTACGCCGCTCTCATATATTCAGTACAAAAGGGCATTCTAATTTTACGTCGCAACCGGCGCCTAACTTGCTATCTTAGTCTACCATCTTCGAGACCTCCCATGTAGACCGCACTTCTACCTCCTATCCGAAATCAATGTAATGAAGCAAGCCTTTGATTTTAAATTCTTTCTACATTTAATTTTCTTCTTCTTAAAATTGAAGGCGCATCATTACAATGCGGACGGTGAAATTTCGACTAAGAAGATAGTTATTAATTAAATGAATGAGCCTGCATGTGAATTTGGATTAGTTTAAAAATGAGTCCTGGATGCCAAACTTTGTCAAACACGCATTTGACGTCGAGAAATAGGTCTGCGAGCCTGAATCCCGTTAAGGGCAAATTCAACTACCCTTAAAAGCTGTAGCGTCGTATTGTGCGAAGACCTAAAGCCAAACTGCTCAGGAATAATAATAACATGCTGGTCGAGGTGAAAGGAGATTCTATTCAGAATGACGCGTTCCACCACCTTATTAAGGGAGCACAGCAAGCTGATTGGACGGTAACTCCGGGGGTCATTACGATTCCCACCTGTATTGGGGACACAATAATGAACATTCTACTTTTCACTTGTATAAACATTTTGTTTAAACATTAATATATATTCAAATAACATTCAAATGAAAGTATTGTTTCATTTATGCATAGAAAAGAAACATTCATAACAGTACCAATAGCCAGGGCCCGATTATGAAAGCTGGGGGCCCCTGGGCAGATGCTATTTGGGGGCCCCCCCTTATGGACATTTATAAAAATACATACTATTAGAAGTACTAGGTGCATACACCAAGGGGTGTTTGGGGGCCCCTTAGCACAGGGGGCCCTGGGCAAAGTCCCGATTTGCCCATGCGATAAAAAGTCCCTGCCAATAGCGTTATCAATTAGTGTGGCACACTATTAAAAAAGGATATGAAACATTCTAATACAATATACATACTACATGCAAACAATCACTTTAATTGAATCTTTAAAAGAAAACTTTTTTAGAATGAGATTCAAACTTTTAATTAGGGGAAAAATCGACCCCTTTTTTAAACAGATACTAAAAAAAAACACAGAAAATATCTGTATTTTAACATTTAACAGTTTTTTCAAAATAGATTAAATCAAAAACAACCAATACGCACATTTCTTAAAGCAGTTCTTGTTTGACAGTTCTTGTTTGACAGTCCTTGTTTAGTAGTGGCTTTAGTAAAGGCATCTGCTAAATTACTTTTAGTGTTAATGTATTTAAGCTCAAAAATCTTATCGTACAAAAGATTGCATATAAAATTCAATTTGTCTGAAATATGTTTAGTTTTGTGATTTTCAATGGGTGATTTGCAGAAACTAATTGCAGCTTGATTATCACAGTATAAATTAATTTCAGATGGCTTAGAACTTAAAATTTTATTATCTGTGCATTCATCAAAAATATGAGTGAACCAGATAAGTTCTTTAACTGATTCAACAAGGAAAATGTACTCGCTTTCCGTGGTGGACAGACTTACGCATTTTTGTTTAAAAGTCCTCCATGCAATGGGGGGGGGGGGGGTTATCAATTAATAGTATCATGCTTCCCATAGATGTACGATCATCCCTGTTGGATGCAAAGTCGGCATCACTAAAACAGTTGAAGATTATATTTTTAACACCTGATAATTCAAGTTTATATTCACTAGTATGACATACATATCCCAGTAGCTTTAAAACAGCATCCCAATGCACCATACCCGGGGTTTGACTGAAACTGAGAAAGAATATTTACGGCGTATGATATGTCAGGCCTAGTTCGCGAAGCTAGAAATGAAAAATAGCCTATCGCACTCCTGTAAGGGATTGTTTTCATCTCTTTCTGTTCAACCTCAGTACTCGGGCATTGGGTTTTAGATAATATTATGCCTTTCGCTATGGGAAGTGAAGTTATCGGAAGTTTAAAATTGTTAAACACGTTACGTATTTTTTCGATATATTCCCTTTGGTGTATGTATAATTTGCCATTAGCTTCCTGAAATTCTACTCCTAGTAGTTTTTTAGTTCTACCCAAATCTTTTATGTAAAACTCGGCATTAAAATTTGTACGACTAAATCAGTTTGCTTACTAGTTTGTCCAAAAATCACTATGTCATCAACATACAATAATAGAACTACATTATCTTCATAAGTAAAAACTCAGTTTGCCCATGATATTTTACGAAAACTTTTTTCGTCAAGTTTATTGCTTACTTCATAGAACCATTCACGACCAGTGACGTAGCGAGCATAACTGGCGCCCGGGGCACGATACCTTTTTGGCGCCCCCCTTTCCGAAATGCATATAGTAATATAATATATAGAATTAGCGAAAAGGACCATTTGGCGCCCCTGTGCGAGTGGCGCCCGGGACGCATATTAACTACCTATACTCGAGTTCGACAAATAGGGAAATTTCAAGCCCGCTGATTCGTTGGTTTCTCCTCGTCATCTATGACATCACTTAGCGCAATTTCCAAATACTTCCCGTGGCGCCATCTTTTCCCCTGAAACTGATTTATTCATTACAATATACCATTTAGATTCCAAATTTTAGTGCGTATTCGTGAGTAATTGTGTTTTTTTTTGCTCAAATGTCTGTTTTTTCGGAAGATAAACTTCCATCCTCAAACTTCCTTCCTCCATTTCATGTTTATCTATTTGTAAAAAAAAAATAAAAAAAATTAAGCATTTATTCAAAAAAAACTCTCCCTATGTTTCTGAAACATTGAATCAAGATTTAAAAAATATAAAAAATATAACTGTAAGTGCATATTTCTCAAACCCTTAGTTCTTCAAAGTCAGGCATAATTGCAAAAACATGATTTTGAGAAAAATGCATTTAAAGTATAAAACACAACAGCAATTAAAGAAAAATAACTTATTTTTGTAACAAACATTTTTTTTTAGTAATTTATTATGTTTGAAGGTTTTTATGATAGCAAGAACATATTAAATTATACATAGAAAAAAATTATTGGCAGTTCCATATGTGAAGGAAATTGGACGATTTGCTAGAATTCATAATAAAAAAGCTTCCTAATTTTATTTTAAACAACTAAAAAAATATAATTTGCTATTTCTTTTATCTTAAAACACACCAGAACCGTAAGTAACAACCTTATGTATATGTATGTATATATATATATATATATATATATATATATATATATATATATATATGTGTGTGTGTGTGTGTGTATGTATGTATGTATATGTATACTAGCTGAAAACCCGCACTTCGCTACGGAGTACATTCAAATTAAATACAACGGTCAATGTATGCAATTAATGCCAAAATAAATAAATATATATATTTATAATAAATACGACGATCAATGTATACAATTGATGTAATATATATATATATATATATATATATATATATATATACACTGCTGGCCACTGTAAATGCAACACCCTGAAGGAAACATGCAAATAACATGAAATTTACAACATGCATTAGCGGAGGTGAGATATGCAAATGATTAGAATTTCAGCGCAGACGCACATCACGCGCGCCTGTGGCGCCACTTCAAAGCGCTATTTAAGGCTTGGAGATTTCGACGATTTCAAGTTCGGCAATTGTGTTTTTCTTGTGGTTTTTTCAAAAAAATGATCAATTATGCCTCGTCAAAAACAGCGATCATCTTCTGATGAAGTATCCGAGTTCGACACAGGAAGGATAGTGGCCTACCGAGATTGTGGATTATCTTTCAGGGAAATCGGTAGTCGTGTTAGACGAAACCGAACAACTGTAATGCGGATATGTGATCGTTGGATGCAGGAGGGTACGACGGACCGGCTTGTTCGATCGCATCCACCTCAGCGCACCTCTTCACGTGATGACAGGCAAATTGTGCTCATGGCAGTGACGGATCGCTCAGTTAAATCACGAACCATAGCACAGCACATGCAGTCTGTAACGCATCATCCAGTGTCTGCGCGTACCATTCGACGCCGTTTACAGCAGAGTGGTCTGTCCGCAAGACGTCCATTGCTTTGTCTACCCTTGACGCAGAACCACACACGTCTCCGCCGCCAATGGTGCGATGACAGAAGGATGTGGACGGCAGAATGGATTGAAATTGTCTTTACTGACGAGTCACGCTTCTGTCTGCAACACCACGATGGTCGCATTCGAGTCTGGAGACACCGTGAAGAGAGGATGCTGAACAGCTGCGTTATGCACCTCCACACTGGTCCTGCACCGGGTATTATGGTATGGGGCGGTATTGGATATCACTCTCGCACACCTCTAGTACGCATTGCCGGTACTTTAAACAGCCAGCGCTACATCTCCGAGGTGTTGGAGCCAGTTGGCCTTCCTTACCTTCAGGGCTTGCCCACATCCATATTTCAATAGGATAATGCGCGACCACACGTGGCACGCATTGTCCAACGGTTCTTCGTCAATCGCCAGATTGAATTGCTTCCCTGGCCGCCTCGCTCTCCGGATCTTTCGCCGATAGAAAACATGTGGTCCATGGTTGCTCTACGATTGACCCAGATTCCATCCCCAGCTGCCACAGCAGATCAACTTTGGCAACGTGTGGAAGTTGCTTGGTCTGCTGTACCCCAAGAACTCATCCAAAGTCTCTTTGAATCAATGCCGAGGCGTGTGGCAGCGGTGATCTCCAACAATGGCGGCTACTCTGGCTACTGATTTTGGCAGGAACCACACTTCACAGAAGTCTATAAATTTAATCATTTGATACTTGGTCAACATGTTATCTACAAAATAAATTTTGTTGTGATATCTCTTGTCTTTCTTGGTGTTGCAATTTGGGTGGCCAGCAGTGTATTTATAAAAAAACTGTAAGGGGATATTTATTTATTTTTTTTGATATTATCCAATCATCTGCTGCATTAGAAAGAAAAAAATATTTTTTTTTGTCTATTTAGCTGTTATGCACGTGACGATAAATTAATTTAAAGTACTAAAAAAAGAAATCACGTGATCGGCATTTAATAAAATAAATTTTAAAAATTAATCTTTTAAAATTCCCCAAAAATTGAGGTAAAGATTATTTTAAAGGAATTTTTATGATATTTCCGGGGATATAAATTTTATAACCCTCAAATTATTATTTTAAATGCAATCTTAAAAAAAAGTTACAAAAACAGCTTAAAAAATTAATTTAAAAAAATCTAAGAAGAGTTTTTCAAAAATCTTTCTTAGTGCACCCCTACACCATAAGAAGAATCGCTATGCAAAATTTCAGCCCTTTAGGTCCAGCGGTTTGGTCTGTGCGTTGTATGTCAGTGAGTCAGTTACGGAACTGCTTTATATATATACTAGCGGCCCGTCCCGACTTTGTACGGGTTGAACAAAATATTATACCAGTAAATTTCCAGTTGATAGCCAATAAATTGTAAATCTTTTTTTACCTTAATAATAACCTAAATAATACCTTAAATTAATTTTATGTTAGTTAATAATTAAAATAAATTTTTTAAAAGAAAAAGGCGTGCGGGAGAACTGCTAGGTTCGAACCGCTAGCGTCAGGACAGAAGCCCACCGCGATAGCACCACGCTAAGGATCGTTCAAGACTTCGGCCCAAAAAGCGGTAGAGGACAGTAGCGGAAACAATGGAGATTGTTAGGATTAAGCCCCTAACTTTATTTCTACTGATCAGATATACATAATATATAGCCTACGTCCATCTGGAATACTGTACCTTTCAAACAGCGAAAGAATTTTTCAAATAGGTACAGTGGTTCTGAAGATTACCCTCCACGTACAAAATCGCTCTCTCTTTATATATAAGTATAGATAGCACCACGCTAAGGATCGTTGAAGACTTCGGCACAAAAAGCGGTAGAGGACAGTAGCGGTAACAATGGAGATTGTTAGGATCAAGCCCCTAACTTTATTTCTACTGATTAGATATACATAATATATAGCCTATGTCCATCTGGAATAATGTACCTTTCAAACAGTGGAAGAATTTTTCAAATAGGTGCAGTGGTTCTGGAGATTACCCTCCACGTACAAAATCGCTCTCTCTTTATATATAAGTATAGATTATAGAAGTATAGATACACATTGGTATCTCAAAATTAGAGTAAGAGATGAAATAAAAATACAAAAATAAAAAAAGGATTTTAAGTAAAGAATGTTTTTTTAATTATTTTAAGCACCTAAAATAATATTCAAATTAATATTACGTTACTTAATAATTGTGTGCACGCCGCCATCTTGGATTTTTTTGCGCCAACTTGGCGATTTTACCGTGTTTTGAGGAGTGGAAAAATTTCTCGCCAATGTGTTTTAAGCGGTGTTTTCAAAACGCTGGACTTTGAATTTTTTAGCTTTTTTAATAAAAAGCACCTGTTTAAATTATGAAACTTAGAAAAAATTTTGAAAAATCATTTAAACGTTGGACTTAGATTTATTTTTGGGTTTTTAATAAAAACCACTTTTTTAAATTATGAAACTTTGAAATTTTTTTGAAAAAATCATTCTCAAATATTGGAAATTTTGGGTTTTTCTTTTAGCTTTTTTAATAAAAACGACCTTTTTAAATTATGAAACTTTTTAAATTATGAAATATTTTTGAAAAATCATTTAATCGTAGGACTGAGATTTTTTTTTGTCATTTTTAATTAAAAACTACCTTTTCAAATTATGATCCATATGAAAAATTTGGTCAAATGAATTTTACTTACAGATAAAATTTCAATGCCATGTATTCAGTTTGCCCTAACTCTTTAACTAATAGCAATGAATCACCAAAATATTATGCCAATATATTGTTAATTAGAAAAAAAATACAGCATTTTCGTACCACCTAAATAACTTGCAATTTAAAAATTATCTCGAATTCAGCTTTGAAAAATTCAGATTTGACCTTAACCAAATATTTGGTGCATACAATAAAATCGGAACAAGGATTATTTGACCATTTATCCTGCTATGTTGGAAATAAGAAAAAAAAAAAACCTTTTCCTAAACCAATAACTTAACCTTAACTAACTTCTTAACTTAGGTTCCTGGGGAGAGAGAAGTTGAACTTCAGTTATTTAAATTTATTTGTAATCCACTACAACTTGGAATTATAAAATATTTTAAAATATATTGTATTTAAAATGTATACTGTATTTTACATTTTACGAAAAAATGATGGCAGATAATTTTTACTTCAAATAAATGAAATGGTGTATCATTATAGTATACTAATTGACAATCGATAAACAAAATTAAAAGTAACTTAAATTTAATAAGTTAACGAAAAACTGATAATGGATTAAAAAATTTTCAACAAAAAGACTCTTAGTTTTAAAAATAATTTACTCTTTTGAGTATAATCAATTTGACTCAGATTTCCAGTTCAAGGCCGAGTTCTGACGTAAAATTATTAAACTGTAATTAAAAGATCACATCAGAAATAACTGTTTGATCTTAAAATTAGAGAATTTGACATTGGGTTATTTTTACCAGAACGCAATAATTATCGCCATGCGAAATGCGCCAAAGCCTGGCGGAAAAATCCAAGATGGCGGCCGTGCACACAAATCTAGAGTATTCCCCCTAACTTTATTTCTACTGATCAGATATACATAATATATAGCCTATGTCCATCTGGAATAATGTACCTTTCAAATAGTGAAAGAATTTTTCAAATAGGTGCAGTGGTTCCGGAGATTACCCTCCACGTACAAAATCCGCTCTCTCTTTATATATTAGTATAGATATAGATATATGTATACATATATATATATATATGTATGCATGCATGTATATATATATGTATGTATATATATATATATATATATATATATATATATATATATATATATATATATATATATATATATATGTATATACATGTATGTATATATATATATATGCATGTATATATATATATATATATATATATATATATATATATATATATGTACGTATATATGTATATATATATGTATATATCTACAGTGGAATCTCGATCTATCGTTTTTCAAGGGACCGACAGAACTGAACGATAAATGCGGGAAAACGATAGATCCGGGAACATAACAAAGCAAAATGATTGTCGGGACTGAGTGAAATAAACGACACATACGGGAAAACGATGATTCCGAAAACGATCGATCGAGATTCCACTGTATATATATATATGTATGTATATATATATATATATATATATATATATATATATATATATATATATATATATATATATATATATATATATATATATATATGTATATATGTATGTATATATGTATATAACTATGTTCATATGTATATATTTATATGTATATACAGTGGAATCTCGATCTATCGTTTTTCAAAGGACCGATTGAAATGAACGATAAATGCGGGAAAACGATAGATGCGGAAACATAACAAAGCAATACGATCATTGGGACTGGATAAAATGAACGGTAAATACGGAAAAACGATGGATCCGAAAACGATCGATCGAGATTCTACTGTATATATATATATATATCTATGTTTATATGTATATGTTTATATGTATGTATATATATATATGTATATATATATATATATATATATATATATATATATATATATATATATATATGTATATATATATGTATATATATATATATATATATATATGTATATGTATATATATATATATATATATATATATATATATATATATATATATATATATATATATATATGCATGTATATACATGTGTATGTATATATATATATATATATATATATATATATATATGAGAAATAAACATCGTCTCATTTTAAATTTAAACTCATTTAGTATATTATGGCTACGATTATATAATTTTAGGCTATGAAAACAAGCACGCAGGGCTTTTTTTTTTTTTTGGGGGGGGGGTAATTGCGCCTACTGCCCCCCTTGGAGCCCCCAGTGCTTGGCAGTAATTAATGGTTCGTGATTGTACAAAAGGTCAATGTTTGCAAAAAATGCCAGCAATAAAAATATCGTGAAGCTTGCTGAATTTCGACAAGAAATAGCAGAAACTCTGTCAAATGGGTCAGACTATCACCCCTAAACGATGGAGACCTACAACATTAAATGATAATTACATTGCAAAGAGAACAAAAGGCCCAATGGCTTATATTCCACATTGTAGTAAGGCAAGATAAATTAGAACACATGCATGTTTGGAATGATACCCTTACTTGGTGCAAATTACAAACATGTAAAGGTCAATCCTTTATAGCATGTGAGAAATGTGGGGCTACTCTTTGTATTAGTAAAGGCAGACACTGCTTTAAAATATTCCACACAATTTAATTTTTCAATTGCTTTTTATAACTTTTGTAATTTATATTGAATAATGTAAAATAAAAATAAAAAACTAGATTTGTTACCAATTCTAATTTCTTGGCAATTCTATTATATGGCATTTTATTTACTTCCTGACTTATTTTATTTTTTTAAGTTTTTAGTTATGGTCTCATTTTTTAGTTATAATTTTTAGATATAAGACACCAATAACCTAAAGTATGCATTGCAAAAATTCAACTTAATGCACAGCAATTCATATATGCACCAAACGCAATTTTTCGATAAAAACAGTAAAAAAATCATAAAGGATTTTTTAAATATTGTCTAGGCCCAAATATGTGTGAGAAAAAATATATTTGTAAAAGAAAAAATCGTGCAGTGTATGGTTAAGTTTATATATTAAAAATAATAGAGGTTAAAAATGTATTCTTGCAAAATAATACACACATATACCCATATAAATTTATATCTTTCAATGCAAGTTCTTGTAAAATAAATCCACTCCCTCCAAAAATGTTACATATTTCATAAAAATTTCAAAGCTACCATTATATTCTTTTTAATTTTTTAAAGGTTTTTTTTTTCTTCAAAGGTTTCTTTAACTTGTTATAAAATGTTCAATCTTAGAAATTTTCTTTTAAATAATAAGTGTATTTCTCATAATAAAAGTATACTCTTGGAACTCGACTTAGAATTTCATATTCGAATTATTTCACGATTAATTCAGTTTCAGGGGAAAAGATGGCGCCACGGGAAGTGCTTGGAAGTTGCGCTAAGTGATGTCATAGATGATGAGGAGAAACCAACGAATCAGCGGGCTTGAAATTTCCCTATTGCTCAAACTCGAGTATAGGTAGTTAATATGCGCCCGGGACATCATAGACCCCCCTTGCCCACCCCTCGCTACGCCACTGTTCACGACCACTCTGATGAAGCCCGTACAACGCTTTCTTTAAGCGACATACAAACTGGGGTTTCTCTGGGTCAACAAAACCTTGGGGTTGCCTTATGTAAATAGTTTCCGATAATCGGGCGTACAAATAGGCACTTTTGATGTCTATCTGACTATGAACCCATCCAAGGAATCAAACTAAGACGGCAAAGAATGCACGAATGAGGCAAAAATTTACGACGGAGCTGAAAGTCTCGTCGTAAGATTCTAGATTGTCTCGTTGTAAGATTTTCTAGTCATGCTTTCCTTTGAAGTAAACCTTGCGCTACTAATCGCGCCTTATAGCGTACAATTCCCCCCTCAGCATTCCTTTTTATATTAAACACCCAACGGTTCCCTATAATTTTAGCATTTTGAGGTTTTTCAACCAAATCCCATACCTGACGATTCGATATTACGCTTAGCTCTTCCTCCATTGCTTGGTACCAATTACTAGCTTGAGGCGTTCTAAGTGCTTCGTAAAAATTGGATGGGATTGAGCAATTTTCTAGTCATGCTGAAATATGACTCGCTTCTTTAGTTTCTGAAACTTTACCGGTGTAATTATTTTTAGTGCTAAAATCAAATTTAGATTCGTCATATAAAATACCTCGTGAAGAACAGTATTTTTCGACTTCACGATATGATCTCAATCTGTCTCTACCCTCAGGATAATAATACACATATGAAAACAGCCACTATCAAAGCGGGGAACTGATTTCCGGTACCATATAATATCCCGTTTTTCAGGCACTACACCTTGTTCAGAAGACGTACTCGCAGCTGCTGCTTCCTTTTCTTTTGAACTGTGCTCCGGTGGCAAATTTTCAGATTGCGGGAAATCTCATTCTGATTCAGATTCTGGATCTAAAAAACTGGGTAACAACTGGGTCCAGCTCGCATCCACTGGGTTCATCTCCGAATTTAACATTAATGGTTTCAGTTACCTTTTTAGCATCAGGCAGCCATATACGATAATCGTTCGTTCGCCGGCGTAACCTAGGGATCGACAACTAAACATCGATGTTTTGAAACTTCGATATTCAATGTTAAAACATCGATGCTAGTAAAACATCGTCCCCAAACCATCGATGTTTTTGACCATCCATTTCTTAAAACTGGTTTAGTAACCTCTAACATCAATGTTACTTCGGTTAGTCGTGGGGGGAAGGGGGGGATTTAATTTTACTCTCTGATTCGGCAGACACAAATGAAAAAAAAACTTGGTTGCTAGAGTCAGCGCATATCACAGAATTTCCATGATGGATTTTATTACTTTTGCTAGAAAATTGAAGAAATTATTTCTATAAAAACAATTGATAAGACGAAAGCCATAAAGAAAAATTCGTGATGTTTTCTAATTTATATTGGTTGAATGTGAAAAATTATTTTCATATTTATTTACAAGTTGGAGAATAATTTACCTCCAAGAGGCTTAAATAATTTAGTAAAAAAAATTCTGAAGTTCATGACTGTATCACAAGACAAAAGGATTGGTTTCATATCAATAGAGTATAAGGCAAAATCATTTAAAAGAATTTTGAGTTAGGTTCAACAGAGTTTAATATAAAAAAATAATAAGAATAATTTATTAACAAATATTTTATTTTTAAATTAAATAATACAAAAGAAAATTACATATATTTACACCAATTTGAAGTACTGATGCAAAACCAGGGTATGGGGGAAAACTGAACAAGCTTATTTTTCCTTTACTGTAAATGACAATTATTGGGGCATATAAATATTATATGCAGTATATTTATTATTTACAGTTTAAAAATAAAAGAAATTTGTTAACTTTTTCCCCATTAAGTCGACTTCTTTTTTTCACTAACTATCCCACCAGATAGGGAAAAAACTTTTTCTGATGGGACGGATGTCGCCATTACTGACAAATACTAAATTATAACTTTAACCAATGTAGAATTCTTATAATTATAATTACCAGAGTAAAATGTGAGTGGGTTGTCTTTTAGTTTAAAAACAGGAGCTTTGAAGTAAACTGCAAGTTCGGGCACAAACTCTCTGTATCAAGTTCCTCCAACAGCTTTGACGTCTTTCTTACACTCCAGTTATCTTCTACCACCTTGTGGTGACCCTCCCAAAAATCATATTCAGCACAGAATAATAAATGCATACATGTAAATAATAATAAGTTAAGTTAAGTAATTAAGTTTTAAATTTATTTGTCCCAATCTTAGAAAAATTAGTTTACGTTGAGAGGAAACTGGTGTTGGAGACATTCGTCCGTCCTCAGAATCTGATGATTCACTCTCTTCCTTGATCTCATTGTTAAGATTTCTGATCCAAGTACCCATACAGTCTTGTCTTGGAAGGGAAGATTTATAAACTGTGAATCCAATAAAGATTCCATTGCAAAAAATTCACAGTTCTCAATGCCACCATATCTCTTATTGCATTGAACTAGAACACTTTCCTTCAGTTTTTTTCTAGCTCTGAACCGCACGACACTGCATTTATTTTATTACGCATCATTTTTATTATCGGTATAACACAGCTTGCTGTCACAAACGTTTCTCCTGATGTTCTGTACATTTGAATAATGTACAAAATTCTTGTAAAAACTCCATCTTCGTGACTGAGAGCTTTGGCGGAGTCGATTTATTGAAGTTAACAATACTTGCAACAACCTCCCCCAACTGAAGGAATCTTTCTGACATATAAAAGGTGGAATTCCACCTTGTCGATACGCTCTGAATCAGCGTAAGTTCTGTTTTTTCCTAAGTTCATCACTTCCTACCACGCTATGCTAGAACCATTTCACAATGGTTTTCACTTTATCTATAACTGAAACAGCGTCTGGTAGGGATTCATATGATTTTTGTGCCATTAAGTTTAGAAAGTGGGCAAAACTGTAGCTGTGATTTTTCCCAAATGCTTTTTCCACCGCACTTACAATGTTACTTCCGCCATCTGCAACGGCAGCTGTACCTTTCTCTGGTGTGAATCCCCATTTTGAGCATGTATCTGTGAGATGACCAACCAGATTTTGTGATGTCTGATTTTCATGTAGCTCATGAACTCCGAGAATTACAGACTCGTGTACCCAATTTTCGATAAAATGAGCTGTTACACCAAGAAAGCTTCTCGTCCTGTAAGTTTCCGTCCAAATATCTGTTGTGAGACACACATTTGAGACGTTGCTCAATTGCTCTTTTAGCATAAATAACACTATTTCGTACTTCTGATCTATCATTGGATCTATTGTTCCTCGTGATGGAACAGTATATAAATGCACAGTTACTTTTAACGAGTGTTTAAAACCCTCGTCTTCAATGATTGAAATCAGCTGAGAATCTCTAAAATCATGTAAAGAATAGCTTGAGAAACTTTGCTGTGCATATCTCCACCATCTTTAAAAGAAATCACATTTGTGGATCTGTCTTTCAAAGTTTTTCGGTGGAACCTAGGAATAGTGGAATACGAACTTACGGTTTCTTCTCTATGTTCCGTTTCAGTCACCGAAGTGCTTGGAATAGCTGGGGCCGCAGCATCTGTATTGTGTGGTTTACGTTTTGCATTCAGTTTCATTGATGACTCAAAATACTCGTTGTAAATATCGCCATTTTCTGTCTTTAAATGTCCAGATAAATTCGTGGTATTGCTAGAAGTTTTGAGGGACTTAAGGCAAATATTGCATTTCGCCAATTTGTCAGAGGTTTTGCAAAAATATTTCCAAACGGTACTTTTGGGAGGCATCTTACTTATAATATTAACGTTAACTTATATAAAACAAAACAAAAACTGAAATGGCCGCTCTCGTGCTTATACTATTTATAAAATAAAACCACATGGAAGGTTCTGGAGTGTCAAGAACATTCCAAGCGCTCTGACTGGTTCATTGGTTGTTGATTGCCATTTGTCTCGTTGCTAGGGAATCGTTTCCCCTTTTGTATTCGTCCTTTTCAGAATTCAGACTTACATTTACTGAGTGAAAATTTTGCTACGTGGTTATTCTTTTTTATCATTGTGGTACTTTTTCATTATAAAAAAACATCGAGACAACGTAAAACACCGAGTACAAAACATCGATGTTAAAAAAACATCGGCTTCAATAAATCGATGTTTAGAACATCGATGTTTATATAAAACATCGATGTTTTCAAAATATCGACATCGATGTCGCATCCCTACCGTAACCTACCATAATGCCATTTTTTACTCTGGGATCAAGCTTTTTACGCAATTGCTTTGGAACTGCGACAAAAACGGTGGAACCAAACGCTCTAATAGGCTTTACTGAAGGAGTTTTACCTCCAAAAAGTTCGAACGGCGTTTTATCCCTATTTTTGTGGCACAATCTATTCCAGATAAAGACAAAACATAATAAAGCTTCTTCCCAAAACGGCTTTGGAAGTACACTGTCATTCAAAAGAGTCCTAACTGCGTCTACTGAGGTATAATTAAATCGTTCACTGACTCCATTTTGCTCGGGGAATAAGTATTTGTTCTTTCGGCCTTGATCCCTAAATTGTCCAAATATTTCTCAAATTCATTATTGTAAAACTCTACTCTAGACTAAAACTCTAGACCTTGATCGGTTCTTACAGCAATTACTTTATTTCCCTTGAACCTTTCAGCTCGCCTTTGCCATTTCTTAAAAGTATCTAAAACGTGCGTGTCGTATAGGGCCTGTCCTGACTTTATTTGGTTTGGGCGTGAATTCGTATTTAATTGTGGTAGTACTAATTATGTTATAAAAAGGGTAGTTGGGTGCGTTGTGTTTAGATATTTGGTTGAATAACACCCCAGACTCTGGACATGATTGGCCAATTAACAAATTATTAAAGCTTAACCTACAAACTTTTTTTTTTATACAAAACGGAAATCAACTCATTGACGAAAGCAAGTTTTCTTAAACACAAAATTATAGTTTATTTACAATCACATATTATTTACAGTTTATTTCATCAAATTTTAATTTATATTATAGCTGCTCTGTTCACTATCAACAGGGTTAAATTTAGTTTGACTTCGGATTCAGGGAGCGTAAATACATACTACACAAAATTCTAAAAACTCCTATCCAAATTAAATGCACGATATCTTCAAATACGTGAAACTCACACTAACTATCAAAAGGTAAACGCGGGATCTGAACTAAACAAAATCAAATAAACACAAAACCGTTGGCGAGTCGTTGGCCAACCACTTTCGGGCATGGTTGGCCAACGGTGGTTTTTGGCCGTTGGCGCGAGGTTGGCCCAACGGTTGGCGTTCAGTTGGCCCAACGGTTGGCGTTCAGTTGGCCCAACGGTTGGCATTCAGTTGGCCCAACCATTGGATTTACAGGATTTGGCCGTTGGCGTTCTGTTGGCCCAACGGTGGGATTTGTAGGGAAACGGTTGGCGTTCTGTTGGCCCAACGGTTGGATTTAAATGATTTGGCCGTTGGCACGAGGTTGGTCAACAGTAGGCATTCAGTTGGCCCAACAGTCAACTTTGTAGGTAAGCCTACATTAAATTTATTTAGGGCTATTATGCATTTTTCAACCCAGCCAGCAACTCTTTGTTCATCAGGCCAACAGTCAAACTATCCAAGGGTCAATAGTTTTGACATTTTGCTATTTTTCAGCAGATCGTTTACAAAGAGGATTTCCCCTTTTTAAACAGTTTATTAAGTTCTAGTATTTAGCCACAAATAATTTATATAAAAATAGTATATTCGAAATTCTATTTTGAATATATGAAATAGGATATTAAAGTATATTTATATAAAAATAGTGTATTCAAAAATGCTTTTTTGAATATACAAAAAGGGAAATCCCCATTGTAAACGGTCTGCTGAAAATTAGCAAAATGTCAAACTATTGACCCTTGAATAGTTTGAAAATTGGCCCAATGAACAAAAAGTTGTTGGCTGGGTTGAAAAATGTATAACTCTTTTCCCCAAAAAGTAGTCTGAAAACTGCAAAATTCACTCTTTTATGAAATCAAAAAGTTTCCATAGTTAAATATTAAAATGTACAAAAAGCAACAATACATTTTAATTTTAATGTTATTTTTAACAGTTTATATTTTGCTTCACATTGTTTATATAAAGTGTTTTGTTTTAAACACTTTATATCTTTTTAAAGAGAATAAATCTTATAGATTATATCCTTAGTGATATTATAAATCTCATGTCACTATATATATATATACAATTTATAATATCAATGCTACCTGTTGTTTTTAATCGGTCACTTTACTACATATATAAATTTTTTTAAATAAACACCTTTCCATTATAAACAACTGGTGTCAAATTGCACACTCATGCTGAGTTAATATGACAAATACTTTTTGTAAGATTACCTTTATATAAATATTTTTTTCATTTTATATATATATATATATATATATATATATATATATATATATATATATATATATATATATATATATATATATTTATAAACACTTTATCTTCCGATTTGTCTTCAGGTCTGATACAATATATACAACTGAGGTCTGATTTTTTTAAAACTTTCCATAAAACTTTTATATCAATTTTTGGACTTACCTTGTTTAATATTTTAAAACAGCATCTTAATAAAGCATGTTATAGTAATTTTAATAAAACACAACTTTTCATCAATTTTTTTTTATTTTAACAAAAAATTTAATAAAATTTAATTTTACATTGTCAGAAATACACAGTTCTTTTATCTCTCCCTCCTTCTCCGTCTTTCGAAAAATGGAAAAATCCCTTTATTAAGTCTTCAACAAATTTTTCCGTTATGACTTCTCCCTGGTAAGCCAGTCCGACAGAAGCTGTTAATATAAAAATAAATTAGTACAGTAAATAAGTCAAAAGAAAAATAGCTATATATGCACCAAACAGTCAAACAAAAATGCCTGATTAAGTTAGTTTTTTTAATTTTTTAGAAACAAGTTAACTTATTATGAAATCTAACCCTAGCATTTACTTCATAATCAAAATTTCTTCATGTTGCATGAACTTGTCTTAACTATATATATATATATACAATTTATAATATCAATGCTTCAGGTATGTATCAGTAAAGGTTTATTTATTTGCTGAATTATCAAAGTACAAAATAAAACAACAATTTCAAATATGCAAACTAAATTAACACCAGAGGAAAATTAGACACTGCACAGATCTTTAATAATTTTAGTACATATTTATTTACATGAATATATCAACTCTCTGAAAACTTACTTAAAATTTAGACATGAAAAATTAAAATATCAAGAGCTATTGGCAGAAATTTCTTTACATTATAGGAACTAATCATCTTAAACTGCTTGCATGTATTTAGCAAAGTTTATTTTCATAAATTAACAGAGCAGAAAATTAAAGAATAATTTGAAATATTTGAACCAAATTAAAATTAGAAAAATAAGACATTGTAGTATATGATAGATAAGATTAATTTCCACATACATTTTAAAAATACAACATTGATAAAATTAAGGTGAAATTTTCCTTCTCTTAACCACACAGTAAACAATATTTTCTCAGTAAAAGTCAAATTAATTCTGTAGCATCAAAAGCCCAACAGTTTGTAAATGTACGTTTGTCAACACAAAGCTTTTTATTAGCACAATATCTTTTTAAAAAAAACCAACATTTTAATAATTTTAGACAATATTTATAACTCCACGAATATAAAAAAAAATTACAAATGTTTGTACAAAATATCAAACCTACTAATGCCTTTCTATCTACTGAACATCACAGTATCTATATATTTAAGTTGCTAAGCCAGACCGATTCTTTGGGCTGTCTGGGAGAGAAAACTACTGCATCAATTTATTTCATTTTGGTCTTAAAAAAAAGATTTTAATCTATAGATGTGTCAAATATGGTTTTTGTAACCATAATCTCTATTAATTAGCGATAATTTATAATCTAAAATTGTTTTCTGTACATGCTCAGCGACATGTTTAAATCTGGCTTTAGATACTCACTAAGCACGAGACTGCATAAACTACTGCATAAAATACTGTACTAATTAGATATAACTAAAAAATTTAAAACACATTAACATAATGATTTAAAAATACATATTTAATAAAGTTAATCAAATAATACTGGTAGGAAACAAGGGAAAATAAAAAAGAGTGAGGAACAAGACTTCAGTTTATACAAATAGGCCAAGAATTCAAAGCAAGTTTTTACCTAGATTCAATCTTTCATAAGATGATAACCACACTTCCAGGTCTTTCATCTATGGTGCTAATGAGATCAGGACTGGCAGTCAAATAAAAATTTCCAGAATTTTCAATTTTGCATACCAGTTCCTTGAATACATGATCTTATAGACAGCTAAAAATAGAAAAATAAGTCATATACCATGGGATTGTCAAAATACAGTCTTTAATATTATGTACAAACTTTATAATATATATTGTTAAAAATATTGCTAAAAAAGTAAATATTATAATAAGTAGCAGCTAATCAAATTTTAAAGACAAGTGAATTATTTTAATGAGTGATCAGCTTACTTCATAAATAGTCTTTAATATTATGTACAAACTTTATTAAGTATATTGTCAAAAATTGCTTAAAATGTAAATATTACAATAACTAGCAGATAATCAAATGTTAAAGACAAATGAATTATTTTAATGAGTGATCTGCATATTTCATAAATACTTTGTATTGATATTTTACTTTCAAACAAAATATTTAACATCAAATACCTGTTCGAGTCTGAGACAGACAATTATTTTAAACTGAAATAAAATACAATTGCTAAGTTGATAGTAAGGAGAGAAAAATTACTGAAATTTCACCAAAGGAGACAGCTAATTCTATTTTATCCTTGTATTCATAAGCTAGTGATTAACTGACGCTTCTTTATAAATTTGACGATTTAATAGAGTAGGTTTTCTAAATTTATGAAGTAAACTGTGAGATATAAACTTATAAACAACTTAAATACACTCAGAATAAATGTTCAACTTCTTATATAAAATGTTCAGTAAACTTTAATAACAGATATTTGAGCATAAATAAAAGTTTACCATAATGTTTTTATTATAAATACTCTAGTTAGAAATAATCTTACTGAAAGTACAAGGTAAGAATCATCAGTAAACACCAAATTTGATCAACTATTCAATTTAAAACTTTCTGAACGATCCGATTAACTAAAGTAACTCAACCATTTAAAATAAATAACATAAACACATCCATGATTTCAAAAAGTTTAAATACAACCATTCTATAAAGGATTCTAAATATACAGATTACTTATTGTGTTCTAAAAATAGAGAAACAGCAAATACAATTACAGTAGTTAAATTTATTATTTGAGGAAAGCTTTGGCTGTTTTTATAGAAGTTTAACAAAGCATTTTACTTAAATTTACCAAGTTACGCTTCATTTTGATATGCATTTTAGAAAACTACTTGATGCTACTAATTAGCCAAGTACATCATTTTGTTTACTAAATAAAAGTATATTACTAATAAAATAATATACTTACTCTGGAATTCTTCGTAATATTACAATCACGTGGAACATGGAATGGCCGACATCCATTTCTTTTTACCGTTCATTTCTTCTCCCCACGTGCAAACAATTCGCCAAACCAGTTTCTGTCGTAGTGAATAATGCATTCTGTAACTGTTGGCCCAACCGCTTCCATTTGAGGAGTGGATCGGGAGCAAACGTTTGCTCATCTGAACTTCCTTTCAGAATACTGTTTTGGCGCCATCTATCGGGAATTACTGGATTATTCTATACTCAATTATCGTCACTGGATTATTCTATACTCTATTAACAGAAATTTTGAAGTGATACTGTATTACTTAAGTTACTAAAGTACTACTATAATACCACTCCTGCATAAATATTTCTGGTAACTAGTATAATAGGGAGGAAAAATAGGAAGAAAAAAGTATCAGAATGAAGCTTTAATGAAATCCTAAATATTTCATTTCATAAATAATTTTTTAACTTTTTTAATGAAAAAGAAATCCTGGGGGAAAGAAATAGAAAAGCTACTTCGAATTAACTTTTTATTTCTTTCCAATCATTCCCATCTTCATTCCTGAAGTTACATAAAATTTTGATATCAATCAGATATGAAATTTAGATACTATACCAGCAATAGCTGATCTTTCAGACTGTTGTAATCTTAGGTGTGCCACATCCATTTCATGGTTTTCATGTTTTTGGAGAAAGAGAACAATTACTTTTTCACCAGTTACTTTCACTATCATTCTGGCAGGACAAACGCAACCAATTTTTGAAGATCCTTGAGATTTCAACCTTTTCACACCTTTTCCTCTTGGTATATAAACACCACTCCTACTGCAGTAATAATAAAAGATTTTATCTCCATTTTTTCTAGTAGCATTTCCTCTGTTAACATACATAGATATGCTTTCTTTCTCTTGTTGCTCTTTCCAAATCAAAAACTCTGCAAGAATTAAAGCAATTTAATACTGATATTTAATACTTTATGCATTAATTAAAATAAACAATATTACTATCTAAAAGACCTGTAATAAAAGGGATTACTAACCACTGAAATTAATAAATTCTTTGAAAATTTCTCCTCCTTTTAATGGCTCATGTTCTTGAGCAGGAGTATGTACAGTTTTTAAATGTCTTTTTAAGTTAAAATTTCGTCGAAAAGACTTTTCACAAAGTAAACATTGAAATGCACAAGTGTTCTCCTCCATCTCGCTGAAGCTGAATGTATGTTTGAAGAGTAACACAAAAAAACCTTTTTAAAACATCAAGAGAAAAAATGTTTATATTATTTCCCGATAGATGGCGCCAAAACAGTATTCTGAAAGGAAGTTCAGATGAGCAAACGTTTGCTCCCGATCCACTCCTTCCATTTGCAGTTGGGTCAACCATGTTTTGTAACCGTTGGCCCAACCGCATCCATTTGCAGTTGGGCCAACCACATTTTGTAACCGTTGGCCCAACCGCTTCCATTTGCAGTTGGGCCAACCATATTTTGCAACCGTTGGCCCAACCGTTTTCATTTGCAGTTGGCCCATCTGAATTTCTGGAATTTCTGCCAACGGTAACCATTCCCCAACGATGCCACGAAAATATGCGGTTGGGCCAACGGTGTGTGTTACTTGGGTAAACGCGGGATCTGAACTAAACAAAATCAAATAAAAAAACACTCACGTCTTTCAGCTGAGAGCAACTTTCGGGTTCTGTGATAACACTGGTAGGGACTCCTTCCGGGACTTCAGTTTGCACTCTGTAGTTTCTCCTCATTTTGATGGGTGTCTCCTTCACGCTGGGGTTAGCTTTAACTGTAGGCGTACTGGCTGCAATCTCCTCTGCTATCCTTCTCTTTATTTTGGATTTGGGCTCAGCTACCACTCGTTTCTCCACACGTACTTTCTTTCTCGGGACAGGATCCACCGAGCTCCGTCGCATCAAACCCCCTTAATTTTATTTTTGCTCCGGGAATATTCCACCGGAGTCTTGGGGCAATGAAACAGGGACAGGTTATTTTTCAGTCGACCCCAGGGAAGGCTCCTGGACTCCGACTGACTGACTTTTTTAATCGTCTCCAAAAAAACTCACTTCAATTATTTTAATTCTCTCACAGTCCACGCCTCCGAAATCATTTCTTCAGCCATCCAGGAAACTCACATCTTTTTATTTGCTGAGTCCCAACACCTACAAGCCTCTCATTTGCTGCCCTCATTCTTGATCAACAAGGCCCTCTTACGCAATGAACCGAACAGCTGATGACCACCCGCAAGACAAACCGCTGCCCCTCGTGGTCTACCAGCGAACCCCGCTATCAATCTCCCCCAACATGTCATTGTTGCAAAATGTCACAAGTGGTGCCATCCACAGCTTATCTGCGTCTGGAATCACAGACCCCACATACGCTAGGCTCATAAAACCTTCGTAAATTGGCTAATATTGCCGACAAACGCTTTGCCCTATAATTACGTCGGCATTAAAGACGTTACCGACCTTACACACAAAATGTAATGAATCAAGCTTTCAAACTTTTTATTTTCTCTTAAAATATTAATATTAATCTTTTTTGAAAGCGCTTCATTACATACACTCTCTTCCCCGAAAAACTCAAACAACACACTACCAATCCAAACCTCTACCACAAAACATCTCTTCATTTAACTCCTCCGTAGCCACTAACCAAAACTCTACCTCTCAAATTCACAACACAAATTTATCTACAACACTGCTTCCTCTGAGACTCTAACAAAATACTCTAACCTTCAAAACACCAAATATTTTTCTCCTCACAAAAACTTTAGCAACATCTTATCACTCAAAATCATACTACTTACGCTCCCTTCCTCGAAAAGCTTACAATATATGTATAATACACTGCACATAATTCATACATTCAAAAAATACATAAATATAACACCTCTTACCGTAAATACGTTTAAGGTCCCTGTTCATATCAAATTTCAGGATACCAATGTTATAATACTAATACTAAACAAAAAACACTGTAAAATATTTATCATCTTTTCTTGTGCAATCAAATGTTTTTACCTAAATCATCCTGAAATGAAAGTTCATTCACTGCAATCAAATGTTCATATTGAAAGACACAAAAGGTATATTTCACTAGTAATGTCCTTCATTAGTTGCATCGTGGAAATTCCCTTTTCTTTCCTTAATTGTCGACTTAAAATAATGAGTATTCATAAACATGTTTTGAAAAGTTCAGATCCATAACTAAGTCAATGTACACAAAATTTTTATCTAAATTTATCATTATCACAATTTAAAACTTCACCTCATATTATTTTCTCATAGTTGTACCAAATTTATCTCTAACCATCTACATAATTCAATTTTCGTTGTATTTGCCACTTACAACAAATTTTTTACATGAAATCAAACTTTACTTCCACAGCACTGTATACCAACAAAAGAAAAAAACTTTTCATTTTCAAAAGAACTTTTCCTTCAACCTACGTTCATATATATTCATTACTTCAAACATCATCTAATATCTCTACTCATTATTTCATTTTGTCATTTTCATTTCATTTTATCATCGTGTCCGAAAACTTAAATTTTGTGTGTCATTTTATTTTTCTCCTACCTAACCAAACAAGGCTACGATCCCCCTCTAAAACCGCAAAAGAATCGTTAAAATGTACACACCCTTATTTCCTTCGCTCAGAGTAACGAAACTAACCTTCCCTCCTTCCTTAGTAGGGGGGGGGGGGGAAACACACAAAACACCTCGCTCCTTCCAAGAAATGGTACCCACCTTCAACAAAAGGTCAACCCCGCTTAAGGTAAACAAAACTCTATACCATATTTACTGACTGCAATATCTAACTCATGTGTCCTCACCCATAATTCTATAATTATAACTACACGTTTACACATTTGTAAGCAAAATCCTATCTAAACTTTTAACTCCTCAAATTTCTTTTAACCTACGTAAATTTCATGTTCATAGCTCCTATTTACATAGACAAACTATATTTCAAAGTATTTAATCACTTACTAACACTTTTCTCAACATTCTCACGCAAAATCACTTAAGTTTACACACCATCATTATTTACTTAAACTTAAGCTTACTACATACTTTGACTTTCTAAAATTTTTGCCTGTACCCTATCTCCTGCCAAAATTTTATTTTCCATAATATCACTCTGGGTTTGGTGTGGTCGTCCGACTTAGTTTTTAATCTCGGTCTCACATCTCTCCATTTAATTGTTTGTCTAACTTTTACCTTACCTCCCATCTTTTTAAACGTTTCAACACCTCTATTACTTTTACTCATTTCTATGTTACTTGTCTTATCTTTGCTATGCCTCTGGTTTCTTACAACTTGTACTGTGTGAATTTTTATGTTTCTGCTCCTCTCAGCTTTAAAATCGCGAAACGGTAATTGAACCCATCAAAAACATATAATTATCCTTTATCTTCTGAACATCTATTTTCAAATCCATTCTATCATTTATTGAACCTAATTTGTTGTCTCCACTAATCGTATTTACTGAATTTTGCGCTTCATAACTTGTATTTCTCTCTAAGTCATCCCCTTCTCTGACTTTCTCCGCAACTAGCCATTTTATTGGTTTCATTTCTATCAATATTTCCCGAGAATCGGCAATTTCACTCATCGCAAATTCGTGTGTATCCTTTATTTTCTGCGCATCTATTTTCAAACTTTTAATCTCATTTGTTTTACGCAAATCTTTATCCCTTTTATCCTTTAATTGAAAATCAATCTCCGACAGGTTATTTTTCAGTCGACCCCAGGGAAGGCTCCTGGACTCCGACTGACTGACTTTTTTTTTCGTCTCCAAAAAAACTCACTTCAATTATTTTAATTCTCTCACAGTCCACGCCTCCGAAATCATTTCTTCAGCCATCCAGGAAACTCACATCTTTTTATTTGCTGAGTCCCAACACCTACAAGCCTCTCATTTGCTGCCCTCATTCTTGATCAACAAGGCCGTCTTACGCAATGAACCGAACAGCTGATGACCACCCGCAAGACAAACCGCTGCCCCTCGTGGTCTACCAGCGAACCCCGCTATCAATCTCCCCCAACATGTCATTGTTGCATAATGTCACAAATGGTGCCATCCACAGCTTATCTGCGTCTGGAATCACAGACCCCACATACGTTAGGCTCATAAAACCTTCGTAAATTGGCTAATGTTGCCGACAAACGCTTTGCCCTATAATTACGTCGGCATTAAAGACGTTACCGACCTTACACACAAAATGTAATGAATCAAGCTTTCAAACTTTTTATTTTCTCTTAAAATATTAATTTTAACCTTTTTTGAAAGCGCTTCATTACATTGCGTCTTATATCTTATGGGAAAGGCTGTCACATTTCGCGAGAAATCGTCCGTTATGGTCAAAAAATATTTGAGCCATCCCTAGACTGGACTGTCATAGGACCGCATAAGTCCATGTGAACTAATTCTAGGGGTTTAGAGGATCTAATTTGAGCAGTCGGTTTAAAAGAAGTCCTTTGGGTTTTAGCTATACAACTCTCACACTTAATTTCCTCACATTTTAACTGGGGTAAACTCCTCACTGCCCCTGTTTTACTAGTGTTCACAATGTACTTAGTATTAATATGCCCTAATCTTTGATGCCAGTATTTTAAAGACGTAATTTGGGAGGATAATACATTAGCCTGGTTTATTTTTATACAGGGGATACACATAATATAGCCCTAAGTGTCTCTTAGCTGTCAAGATTTCGCGACCATGAACACAAAAATTCTGAGCACCCCTTTTCCTCCCTTGACGGCACTTCCCTTCTCGTCTATAACAGAACCTGCTATTAGATTCCTTCTAAGTTTAGGGGAATATCTTACATCATGCAAGGTTATATATTCAATTCGTTTACCAAATTTAAAATGCATGTCGACTTTACCAATCCCCTCTATCTCGCAATCAACACCATTAATGGCACATGCCATTTTCTCCCCAGTTATTTTTTTAATTCAGTAAATAGCTCACGGTTGCAACAGAAATGACCACTTACTCCCGTGTCAAATACCCAGGCAGTTTTATTTTGCAAACCACTTAAAGATGATTCTATTAGCAAATTATTTTTGCTTTTCAAGTTTTGAGGGGGTTTAGGCTTAGATTTTAAAGTTTTTACAGCTTTATCACTAAGTTTGGCTTTGCATCTAGAAGCATAGTGATCTAGTTTACCACACCTGTAGCATTTTATATGATCAGTTAATTTGTAACCACGTTCAGTCTGTAACACAATATCCTCTTGATCTTTTCTGCATAGTTGTAACCTAGATTCCTCAGCTAAAAGTTCTTGAATTATGACCTCTGATTTGAATTTATCATCCGGGCACGTGTAGATTTGCTGAACAATCCCGGTAAATTCAGAAGGTAAGTGACGAATCAGTTGAAACGATGTAAACCAGTACCTAACCGCTCTACTAGCATCCTTTAACTGTAATGCCAAGTCTTTAAGCCTTGCGGCGAACAGACCGATGCTTTCACTTTCCTCGGGCCAACACTTAAAAAATTGGTCATACAGACCTATTGTTCGTACCCTGGATTCTGGACGGAAATGAGTTTTTAGTCGATTCCATGCTTCAACGGGGTCTTCTGTACCAGAGAGCAGAGTCCGGTAGGCCTTTGAGCAAATCAAATACATTATTGAAAAAGCCTTACCCTTACGGGTGTTGAACGCCTTCACTTCCTTCGGATCCGCATCTTTGACAACTTCTAAACCATTAACGATGTTCCACGCATCTTTGTTGAGTAGAAGGACCTTAACATCTTCAGCCCACGTCACATAATTCGTAGCGGATAAAGGCTCCACCAGACTGTCACTTTGGTCCGCCATCACACAGAACCTTAAAAGTCTTGGGTACGTTTCCTCATCAAATGTCCTTCGGCGTTAAAAGGCCCATAACCTTGCTGTGCAGGACGTGCAGTGTAATAGGGACATTTGAATGATGATAAAATTCGTAGAAGTTGAAATCATTTAATAGTCGATGCGATGGTCATGTATAGATGAATATGTACAAATGAATAACATGATAACGAGCTAACTGCTCATAAAGAAATAATATACTCGTACATGAAAGGATACTGTCTCCCCACCTCTAACCGAGAGTGCGAGATTTATAGATGCCACAGACTGACTGACTGGGTGACTGACTCAGACATTTACAAACCTGTTCTTGGAACAGATGTATTACACGCACCTCCCTTGGCGACAATTTGGCGACAAAATTTTTTTGACGCCAAATACTCGTCAAAAAAATTTTGTCGCCAAAACAGGCCTACGCGGACATTTTACACTTAAAATAACAAATATACACAAAATATCGATAACAACTCAAATATAAAAATAAATTCAAAACAAACTTACCAATGGCAATAATAAACGTTCAAAAACATGTCACAAAACCACAGCAGCTACTTTAAAACATACACGAATATATCTAAAAACGGCTGTATTAAAATTCAAAACCTAAACAGAAATGCTCAACCGCTACTTTAAAACACGCAAAAATATCTAAAAACAGCTGTATTAAACTTCAAAACCTCAGCAGAAATACTCAACCACTTATTTAAAACATACGCAAATATATCTAAAAACGGCTATATTAAAATTCAAAACCTAAACAGAAATGCTCAACCGCTACTTTAAAACATACGCAAATATATCAAAAAACGAAGACATTAAACTTCCAAAAACATTACAGAAATCCTAAACCGCTACTATGAAACGCCAACAAAAATATCGAACACCGGTATATTAAACTTCCAAAAACACTACACAATACCACAACACCTATTCAGGGTTGCAACAAAAAACAAACATCACGCCAAATCGCATGGCTGCCAGACCAAACAAAAAAAATCGCTAAAAATAAAAAAATCGCCAAACATAAAAAAAATCGCCAAATTGAAAAAGGTGCGTGAAACACATCTGTACCCCTGTTCTTTTATACAATCAAACATTTGCATAAGAAACACGGTCTACAGTTACATACGGCCAAACATGGTCCGGTTAAAAATAAGTAGTTTGGCAAATACGTAAGAGAAAAACTATGACGTCATATTTGCTACAGCCAACAAGCTGAATACCATCGCGTTATTGTGATGTTTAAAAGGCTGACACATCAACCACATATTATGAAGTGACAAGATAAAAGTAAACAAGGCGAGTATCGCCACGTTAAGTAGGAACCGCGCAATTTTCCTATCAATATCAATCAGAATTATATTTTCCTTTATATTTTCAATCTTCTGTTCTCTTTTTTTTAAACTGCGCGCGGGACGGTTTTTTTTGATGGCATTTTGCCCTAGAAGTGTTTTTTAATTAAAATTTGTGTTTTTATTATTATAATTATTATATTTCTTTTCCAGCATGTTTTGTTCCTTGAAAGAGAGAAAATATATAAAAATAATTGCGATAAAGCAACAACACAGCTGATATTATGAACGTGGAACGACCAACAAAGACTGTAGCGCCTTGCCTACACACTACACAGTGCAGATCGTTCTTGTATGAGCCTGCATTCACATGTGGAGGGTAAAAGCAGCGCAACGTATCCGACGTAAATTGATCAGCCAATCAGAACGTCGTATCAACGTCACATGATTTCTCATGACGTTCTGATTAGCTGAGCTTTTCGCCTCATGTGAACGTGGTCTAGGAATGTAATGCTTAGAAAGAGAGGGAGTGTGATACGCACGCAATAATACGCGTCTCTGGCTAATTGATTAGGAGACGAAAAACGGCCAGTGACAGTCGGTGTTGATTTCATGTGGAGTAGAATTGTCAAGTAAAATAAAAACCACGTGCAACTCTCAAAGGGGTCGGTATCCTTTGTTTTGTGTCCGTGGCGGGCGCCTCTGTTAACAATATGAGCTAAGAATTACTTTAAAGATCCATTAATTACTTTCCTTTCCGAAGTTTGACGTCATATTTTGCATTTCCATTTTAAGCCGGTTCAAGTTAAAGCGATTCAATTCATAACTACGCCGAATCACTGACGCAAGTTTCTTTTGATTACGTCATGTTTGGCAAACTGCCGTACGTCATATATTTAAACATTAAAGTCTCTAGTAGATGGCGTATTTCGTAGAAGTTACAACCCGATATTTGAATATCAGCTTTTGACACGTGTATGTAAGCCGTGGACACTTTTAGGAAATGAGAAGAGAAGTGATGAGATGAGTATCGGTGAGATATTGGGTATTATCAGGTAGTATCAAGCTGCTCTGTCATCAATGCGTTTGTTAAGAAGTCGGTGTCTGATCGGATAAGATAACAAGATGTTGTATTAAGCCTGCTGAAAGTAAGGTATTTTATATTACTTCGACATTTAAATCCTTTTTGATAGTCCATCACAGTATATGAAAGAGACTGTTTGTTTAAGAAATTGATTCAATGTGAAAACCCGGCGTACATTACTAAGTGTTACCAGTGAAAAATGGAGATATTGACATTGTTGTTTTTAACTAATTTTAACTAGTTTTTCAAATGAATAAATACTTTTATGTTATTGTCAAAAGGCTTGTCGTATATACATTATTGTGGGTATCTTTAATGGTTTTAAAGTATACCTTTTTTCTAACAAACATAGCTTTTACTGCACAGATTTTACTCTGCTATTTAAATATATATAATAGAAGAATTATTAGAATTGTTGACGTGCATGTTTTACATGTACGCTAACAGCCTCTTTCGCCAAGCCCTCATTATGGCACTGACAATGAATGCTACTCAGCTGATTTTCTAAGAACTTTACACTTTAAAATAATACTACATCGAAATCAAAGTTCCTTTTCTAATAAAATAAAATATCTGTGTCACATATCTCGAAGCATCATATTTTCTCGTGTTAGAATACTAGAACTATATCTGAGACCCTTGATGCAAATTTAAACGTATTTATATATCTGATATTTATTTGCATTTCAAAATGAATGGCGGGTTCGGAATTTGGATTGTTAAGAAAATCAGCCGCTAGGTACAAGCTTTAAACCGGTGGTCCTGGTGTAGCCTGGTGTCCTATGTGTAGCAGAAGATAACCACAGAACTCTCAGCAAACCAACCAACCAACCATTTTTCATTGGGATTCCTTTGTGATCGAGTAGTTTATGTTGTTTCTCTTAATGTCCCCTGGCCGAAAGTTTCAGACCAGGCCCATAAAGGCTTCGGGCTGAGTAATGCGGCTCCGGCTTACTAATGCTTATGTATTATTAATGTTTATGTATTTGGATACACAGAATAATGAATAAATGCTGTTTATTGATTACTTTTATAATACTAAAGCAAACCTCCCGAATGTGGTTGATTTGTACCCAATATCTTTCATGCAAGAAGGCTTGAAAACTTTCTTTCTATCTTTGAGGGAGGGGGCGGGGGAAGACATGCACGTAATGATTTCAAACGTTTGCTACTACTGTCAATATGCCTGTTCGAAAAATTATTCGTAAGTTGCGATGCACCTTCAAAACAGCATACTGTGAAAAGCCAAAATGCATTCTATGAATTACTAGCTGAAAACCCGCGCTTCGCTACGGAGTACATTGAAATTAAATACAACGGTCAATGTATGCAATTAATTCCAAAAAAAAATAAATATATATATATATATATATATATATATATATAATAAATACGACGATCAATGTATACAATTGATGTAAAAAAACATATTTATAAAAAAATTGTAAGGGATATTTTTATAGACAAAATAAAGTCCAATCGTCTGCCGCATTAGCAAGAAAAAAATATTTTTTGTCTATTTTTTTTTTTTTGCACGTGACAATAAATTTATTTAAAGTACCAGAAAAAGAAATCACGTGATCAGCATTTAATAAATTAAATTCTAAAAATTAATCTTTAAAAATTCACCAAAAATCAGGAAATGGAGGTAAAAATTCGAAAACAAATTTCATTTTGAAGAAATTTTTATGATCTTTCTTGTGATATAAATTTTATAACCCTCAATGTATTATTTTAAATGCAAACGTAAAAAAGTTTTAAAAACAGCTTAAAAATTTAATTTAAAAATATCTAAGAAGAATTTTTGAAAAATCTTTCTTAGTGCACTCCTACACTATTAGAAGAATCGCCATGCAAAATTTCAGCCCTTTAGGTCCAGCGGTTTGGTCTGTGCGTTGTATGTCAGTCAGTCAGTGAATGAATGAATGAATGAGTCAGTTACGGAACTGTTTTATATATATAGATTGGAAAACTTAGCACATGCACCAGTATAGAAGAAAATTGAAGCAACCGAGGAATCCTTTTTTTGAAATCGAACACATGTAGTTGTTATATGCAGACTTTATGTTAATCAACGAGTCAAACAAAAATAAGAGAATTCCGGCACTACAAAATTCAATACTTAGAAATAACTTTTGAATCATTTCGCACGCACAACTTCTTCTAATTCTTCTCTAGTAATCGTTCGGGTAATTTCCCCTCATTCAAAATGTTATGGCAAATTAAGTCTTCTCCAGTTCATAACAACCTTCATAAAAATTAGGAAATTAAGAAATGTTGCTACAATAAAAATAGTTTTACATTCAATTACTAAATAAACCTTTCATATAATAAACTATACTTGTGGAGCATAATTAAATAATTATTACAGTATATATAACAGTATTAAATATTCAAATAAACTGATAAAATTTTATCTGTAATGCATTCTTTTCTTTAAGCAGAGTATACTGTAAGTAGAGTAAAATTAATTATTTTTAAATCAAAACGTAATATTTTCACATATTATCTGAAATTCAAACTAAAAACTTAGATTTAACCTTCCACATCCACCACATGTAGACCCCATTATGTGTTAATTCAGTAGCAGTCGGGTTTTTTCGTAATTTGACGAGGGGAAACGACTTGCCACCTTTCTAAAAACACGTCTCCTGGGATGAGACTTTCGGTAAGATATTTATTTAGGAGCGTGTTTTCAAGCCTCTTTTGCATCTGTAGCCAACACGCAGCTCCTCCTGTTTACACACCCTTCGGTTACTCTTCAGCTCATGCTTTATAATTATCCAGTGGTAAAACTAATTTTACAGCATTCATTGTATTACAGCATATGTTCTTAACTATTTCAGAGACGCGGGACACTGAGCATTAATGTTGTTGTTGCTGTTGTGGTTTATTCCTCAAGGTCTGACCAAAGGCTAGACCAAGTCCAAGAGGTCGTGGGTTCTCAAAAAGTCATACACGAGAAGAAGCGCAGCAAATAAGTCCTCATGCAGCAGGCCCACGCAGTTCAATAGGTGTGCAGCTGATACCGGTGCTGAAGCACATTTAGTGCTATTCGAAAAGTTTTCTGTTCATTGATAAAAGTAATGCTCCCGATATCTCCACTCATGAATCTACCGATGGTGACCTGGACTGCCCTGTCCCCTTTAATTGTGAAGGCACCACCAGGAGATTTTTCAGAATACCAGGAGTGAGACGGGGGACCAACCATAATTTCTGGTTTAATATCTTTATTTTTGAGCATATTTCGGAAAAGGTCAGGCCGACAAATGAGGTTAATGGACTAGAAACACCATCCTTTGCAAGATTGTCAGCGGTTTCGTTTCCATGGAGACTTATATGTGAAGGAACCCACTAGAAGTAAATCCTGTGCTGCCGTGAAAGCTCCTTAACGTCTTTAATTATCGACACAGATGTTCTGTCACCAACTTTGGTTCAGTTGCTCCGATGTTGTATAGCACTGCGGCTATCAGTCAGGATCCAAATGTCTGCAGATGAAATTTCAGACACCAAAGCCCTAAGTGCCTCTTTTATAGCAATAAGTTCAGCTCTAAAATCAGAAGTAAGGATTTCTTAGTTTGATTTTATCAGTGTGAGATGGTGACTTAATGAAAACGCCATTGCCGCAGGCATAATAATCATCTCTACTGCCGTCAGTATAAACCTGAATACCCGTAGGTGGAATTTGGTTAATTATCTCAAGAGCAAGTTGGTAGAGGTAAGTAGGCAAATCGTAATGTTTACTAGTCTGGGCTCCAAGAGAGTCTGGAAATGTATACCAGGCAAGCCCTCAAGTGGGTTAATGAATGTCTTTAAGCAGTGTTCCTCGACATCTGTATATAACAAGTCCATCGAATGTAGTCTGGAAAATGGACTGTCTCTCATCAATCTTTGGTTATTTACCCAATATCTAAGAAAAACAGATGTTCTATTATAATTACCAAAGCTATAAAGTTTATTGAAATACTGAGCGAGGTCCGTGCTTCTTCTCAAACTCAAGGGCTGCAGGTCACATTCGTAAAGAACTAGATCCATAGGACAAGAATTTCTCATACCGGTTATAATTCGGGCAGAACTTGTCTGTACTCTCTCTAATTTTGTCGAGTTAGTGGTAGAAGCACAAAATAAATTTGAAAGCCATACTCTAAAATTGGTCTGATCAGAGAGGTATAGGTAGTCCTAAGAGTAATGGTATCAGTCCCCCAGTCTCTGCCCGTAACGTATTTCAATATATTTCGCATATAATATATAATTATTTCAATATATCTTGCATTAATGTTTATGCATTAGGTTGGCCAAAAAGTTCTTTCAGTTTTTCTATTAGATGGCTCTATTAGCGCTTTGTTGTCGTTAAGGTCATTCGAAACAATTTTACTAGATTGGTGTTGTGACAGCTGACATATCATAGTGCATATTTTAAAAAACTTATCAAAATCAGTGAATTTTTTTGTAGCTATTTTTCCATTGAAGATGGGAAAAAAAATAAGTAACATATTCGGTAAATTATGCTTCATAAATTCAAGAAAGGTAAAAACGCAACTAAAACACAAAAAAAGATTTGCTCAGTGTATGAAAAAAGTTCTGCGACTGATAGAACGTGTCACTAGTCGTTTGCTAAGTTTCGTGTTGGACGTTTCTCCCTGCACAATGCTCCAAAGTTGGGAAGACCAGTTGAAGTTGAAAATAATCAAATCGAGACATTGAGAACAATCAATGTACCAAGCGGTAGATAGCCGACATACTCAAAATATACAAATCAAGCCTTAATAATTATTTGTACCAGCTTGATTATGTTAATCACTTTGTTTGGGTTCCACATAAGTTAAGTGAACCCCCCAAAAAAGCTACCGTAAAAAAAAGTTTTGACGGTACCTTCGCATGCGATTCACTACATAAACGCAACGAAAACGTTTCGTTCTTAAAACAATTATGAAGGGCGATGAAAGGTGGTTACTGTATAATAATGCGGAATGGAAGAGGACATGGGAAACACCTTCTATCCACTGCGCGAAGGTGTTGACATGGGGCAAACGAAAGAAGCACAAGACCACATGATTCTTCGATGACCAGACTTAAACTGTTAAAGCTTAGCTGGGAAGTTTCTGATTCATCCGTTGCATTCATCAGACATTGCACTTTCGTATTGTTGTGTATCGCTTTATAAATTAAATAATTTAAATTAAATATACAGTGAATTAAATACCTTAATAATTTTCTCCACCTATTGTTTAACTTTGATGAGTGTCATTAGATTAATTTTCGCCCGAATTAATTGTAGTGACACTCATGAAAGTTGAGCAAATGATAAATCATGTTTTATGTACTAAATGTAACATGCAAGAATTTAATGTATTTTAGTGTTTGATTGACTGACAATTTAAATCTATTTTAATTTTTTTTTCATGTGGATTGACTGACGCAAGGTAAAGTTTTTTTAAAAAAATTAAGCTTTGTTTAGTATTTTTATTTATTTTCCCCCTTTTATTTTTAAGTTTTATACGCTTAATTATTTTTCCTATATCTTATATATATATTTCTTCTGTCCGTGTGTATGTAACTGAACTCCTCCTAAACGACAGGACTGATTTTTATGAAATTTTGTGTGTGCAATTTAGTTGATTCGAGAATGGTTTAGATTCACAATTTGATCCGATAGAATATGTTTTTATATTTTTAATTAATTAATAAAAAACCAACAATTTATAAGGGGGTGCGTCCGGTAAATGGAAGCTTTTACAGTTTGTGAAATCACCCCTCTAGATAATGGCGTCCACGTTAGGTTTAGTTAGCAAACAGCGAGAGAAAAAATTAAAATTAATAAAATCAAAAAGTTTCAAGTCATGTATTAAACCAGAATAATAAATGAAAATAATAATCTTTCAAGTCAGATTTTATACTCTAAAATGGATCAGATCCAACGGCATATTGATACTCTCGACACGCGATGGAAAATTCGAATCAACCACGTTAAGTGCCACGAGATATTTTTAATCGCTACTGCAATCCTCCTCGCCTATATCTTTGTGTCTATTGAAGAGCTAAAGACTAAGCTTCTATCCTGCTAACTTATTTCTGACTAAAAACTCCTAACATGTATAATCACCAGCCCACAACAACTTTCCAATAGCGAATATGTTTCACTTTACCCACTAGAACACCGTGTTATCGTGGCGCATTCGGAAGGTCGCTAATTTGGAAAGTACCATGCTCTCGACCCGGGTTCGAATCCAGAGTTGTGTAAATTTTGCTAGACCTGTTATTTCGGCTTTTTTTTAAGGCTTTTTATTTCAGCTTTTATTTTATTATTTTTTAAATTACTTAATTATTATTTTATTTTATTTTATTATTTTTTATTTTAATTTTTTAAAATTATTATTTTTTTAAAATTATTCTTATTATTTATTTTTATTTTTTTCAGCTTTTTTATGATGAAATACCGAATATAGCTGAAATCTGAGGAAGTTTATTATACATTTATACATTTTTAATTGGGTTTTCATATTATTAATATGTATAACATTTCGTATGCTTTTTTTTCTATGTTATTTATACTGTGTTAATTTTTAAATTGATTTTGGTTAACAAACATTCTTGAAATCCCGGGCATCGCCGGGTACTTCAGCTAGAATTACAACGTTTTAACAGGACAACGTCTGTCGGGTCCGCTAGTATATATATATATATATATATATATATATATAATTTTAAATTATCAAGTATTGGTTTGAAACACAGAAGTGCTTCTCGAGAATCTTTAAAAAAATGGCGATACAGTTTATTCAGTTGCATTAAAAAAAGAGACTATTTTGCCCACTTTTTGAAAAGGAATATGCTGATAAGAGGACCACATGGGGTCTCCCCATATGGTTGTACCCGGATGTGAGAGGGTCAGAGAAGCTCTTGGACATGCTTGAGGCGAGTAACAGCACATATGATGTAATTAAAAGTACCACGTGGAATGGACAAAAAAAATTATAAAAGGGCAGCACAGAAAAAATACGGGGACTTTTTCCTGATTCCTGGTTGTCTGGCTGACGGAAGCTCTAGCTGGATGTCTCTGCACTGATCAATACTACCGGTTGTTCGGAGCTGACGAGAATTTTCGAAGAACGCCATTATGATGAAGATTGTTGAACAAAGACCCTGGACCTGGAGGATTGTCCCTCGCTATGTTCTAAGACAATTGAGTATGGAAGTGGTCTCGAGGCTTCTAAGCTATCCGATAAGTTTTATTTTTTAGCCATGGCTTAATTTAATTTAATATTTTTTAAGGTTTTTTTGGTCAGTCAATCTAAAATTTTTTCTTTTTTTTATTGTGGCCATTTTTATTTTCATTATGTTGTTCAAAGTGATAATTATTAATTCTTATTATGAGAGATATAATTTAATGTTTTATGTTTACAAGTAGAACGAGGGATATTACTAATATGTATGTGTATATTGATGTATAAAGGAGTTATGGCAATGAGATAAGATTTCTCTAAATTCTATTGTTTAACGTAAGGTGATTAGATTATATTAATTTGTGTTAATTGTAATGAATAAAAATTTTGGTTTGTTTCCCCTTGTTAAAATTGTGTCTGTCATGTTTTGTGAACAATCATTTGTGAATTTCTGTTAGCCACAGAATCTAGGTTATTGTTTTAGTTAGGAGATTGATAACACAACGCAATACTAACCACTATACGTTTTAAATATAAGGAATAAGTATAAATTAATTAATACTTGATTTGTTTGATTTAAATAATAAGTAAATTAAGTTAAATAAAGTTATAAGAAGTAAAGAAAGAGTTTAGATACAACAGTATATCAATTCATTTCGGTCTTTATAAAATTCTCTTACTGGAAAAAATTTCAATTCCCTGGAAGACTGAAAAATGCACCTGGAACATTTCTTTCTTTAAAAAGATAAAATTTTTGGGAGGATGGAATTATGAAGTTGTCCGAAAGATGGCAAAAGTTAGTGGAACAAAACGACAAATAAAATTATTGGCGAAAATGAAAAATGTGTCATATATTTTCACTTAAAAACCGAACGAACTTTTTGGCCAACCCAATAATACAGCAAAATCTCGAACTAAAATCATTACGATTGACACTAGTATAAGATTTACAAATAATGACTTTTGTTATATATTATAAAAAATATATCGAAATAAAAGATTATTTTAATAATTTCCAATAAATTATTTTTAAAAAAAATCACGACAAATTTCGTGGTACACCGGGTAAGAACCATCGTAATGCAGGAACACACAACTATTTAAATAAATATAATCAAAGGGATGGCTACACGTTTCGAACTAATAACCCTGCAAGAGGTATTCTATCCCATTCCTCCTGAACAGCTTTCCAGAGTCCTGTAAGGGTTTTGGGATGACGTTTGGATAATGCAGATTTTAAAAGTCCGAAAGCACAAAAATCCATAGCTGATACATCGGGAGATTTAGTAGGGATATCAGTGAAGGGTATGGCCTTGATATCAGTTATTTGCTCAATTTCTTTTAGGAAATTTACAGTGGATTTTGATGTGTGACTGCTAGCTTTGTCCTGATGGAGTCTCACAGATTGATGGCACTGTGGGTAAAGCGATGGTATTTCATTCAGAAAAATTGGCGATAAAATATGTTCCTGATAGTATTTAAGTTAATCTTGACCTTCTTTTCCCACTCTCTTTATTTTTAACTTGCCATTATAAGAAAAACCAGCAACAATCATGAAACCCTTAGAAAAACTTTCTTTCGATTCTTTGAACCATGTACTTAAATTTTTTTCTCCCCTTTTATGATAATAAATGGCTCTTTTTTTATTGCAATCATTTAAATACACCCATGATTTATCTATTGTGACAATTGTTTTCCATTTTTCTTTGGATAAGTGTTTCTCATATAGAATTCTGCAGCGTGTCCTGCGTTCAGCGATATGATTTGGAAGAAGACGATGCAGATTGCGTTTTTTCGCTTTCTTAAGATTTAAATCAACGTTTATCATTTTGTTTACAGTGGACATCCAGCATTTTAATGATTTTGCAACTGTCCTTTGACTAGGAGGATTTTCTTTTAACATTAAACAACGTACCTTTGCATAGTCGAAGATGTCCGCTTTTTCCTTGGATACTTGTTTGGAATTTTTGTCCCACTTGAGGCTCCAATTTGCGTTTTTTTTTTCCTTTCTTGTTGACGATATTACCTATCGACGCTTTAGATATCACAAAACCATGACTCTCACATCGTTTTTGGATAACGGAGTATGCATATTTCTCTTCGGAAAGAGCATAAATGTAGCCTTCGAACCACTGCTTTGTTAAAAACGCCATTTTGAATAAAAACAAAACTTTCAAGCCGCAGATGATAATTTTGACTTTTAAAAACATAGTACAATTGCAATTATTTCTTTTGCAGCAAACGATTTTTTATTACCGCTTACCAAAATCGTCTAAAAAATGTGCAAACAGCCTCTGTATATTTCCCCCTCAGTAGATAACGATCGCGTAAACATGTAGATAATGATTTCTCTGTTTTAGTCAATCACATGCCTACGTTATCTTTATCTACAGCCTGTAAATATATTTAATGCTTTAGTAGTTTTCAGTTTAGTTTATTCAACTATCCGCTCTTAACAGTCCGGACGGACATTCGGCGCCGTGGCTTGATCGCTGTTGAGCCGATTTTCTGCTTTAGTTGCATAATGATTCAGCAACAATTTTGTTTGATTTTTGAAATAGGAAAAAAAAAAAATAAATAAATAATCTAGTCTGCTTTGGTGTCATTTTGACAGCGCAATCAGGGAATAAGTATTTTATGCAAATTCTCATCGCTCATTTCATTTGCCACTTACATGTAATCCCAGTTCAATCAGCTCAGATTGTTTGTTTATATTTCTACTCCAGCGGTTTTTGATGAAAATATTAAATACGCGCCCACTAAAAAACTCCAGTAATAAAAGAACAGTGATTAATAAATCATTTATTAAAATAATTGATAAAATATACAAATATACAGATTAATTTAAATTTAAAATAAATTGCACTTATAATACATTTTTGATAGATAACCTTTCAATGCCTTCTCCACATACAACTGCAATCCAAGCATCATTTCTGAAAATAAATAAAATAAACAAACACTAGAGTACATTATAAATACATTTAATAATGTTAAAATTATTTTTTCATACAATTTTTTTAATATCTACCATAGCTGCACAAGGTTTAAAGTTTATCAGACTAATTTTAAACCATTAATTTAAGACCACTGGTTTATAAAGAGATCATTAGCATATGTATCTACAAATTATGGTACACATAATAAAAAAATAAGCAGTTCACCTTACTAGAAATTACCTTTAATAACTAATCTAATTTTAAACTATTAAATCAAGGCCACCGGTTTATAAAGAGATCATCTGCATTTGTACCTACAAATTATAGTGCTCAAAATTAAAAAAACAAAAACAGTTCACCTTATTAGAAATTACCTCCTAAATCTGGTATCTGATACATAGCAACTTAATATATAGTCTCATTCCACTTTGCTCATATGTATTTTCAGTACAAGATTGTATTTATCATCAGTTAATTCTATACCAAAAAGTAAATTACTCAGTATGGATAGTTTGGAAAATGAAGTTTTTTCTTAATTTATGGCATAAAAACCTAATATTTGGCTTGAAGTATCATTGTTCCTTCGGAAATGGACTGTATTCTATATTTTTCTAATTAAAAACTGCAATGTCTTTTTAGTGGTTTTATTAACACACACAAACAAACATAACAAGCGACTTGTTTCTTTGCCCTATGACAAGACCAATGCAGACCATACTGCAATTAACAATTATTTTTCACAAACCATACTGTGCAAAACTATCTTCACCTATGGTTGGCGAATAATTACTGGTGATGATGTACATTATATACTGTAAAGATGATGTACATTATATACTGTCCGAATGGTAGCAAAAAGAAATCAGCGATACAATCTAATAATATTTAAAATGAACGATTTATTTACATGATGATTGAATCGATGAAAATTACAGGAGCGATGCTCTCTAATGCTGTGCGTATATAGAAGTCATCTACCACACCTCAGTTTATATTATATGTCTAACTGAACTCAGGCACTAAAGTTCTTTAGATTGTGCACGGGAACACAGGATGCGTCACGATCACCTGAAGTCCACAGAAACTCAACAATTGTCCAAATCCTTCTGGGATCATAAAACAAGCTAGGTCGACAGGAAGTCAATAAAACTCTTCGCCTATCACAAGGACTTATTGAGAATTTAAATTATAGGCTGCGAGGCCTGAGTAGCACCTCTTAGCTTGAGATCCTAAACTCAGCCTTTAATATACTTCTGCTTGAAGTAAGTCGACGAGGTGTCGAACGATTCTTCTCCGAATCGAAAGTAAACACTTTGCCTCACCGAGGACTTGAAACGCAGTCATGGCTGCAAATTGCCAGAATAGCCTGTCTCAGCGTGAGAACTCAGAGCTAACTGCATTTTTTTAACTGTCGTAGCAACGCACTTTGAATTTTGGCGCTGGTACCGCTCTAAATTTAAAAGGGTTCTAATTGGCACCTTTTAAAAGTGACCTCATTTCTCTGGATTTTGATTGGTCAAGCGTCAACAGCTGTTTGGATCCGTCCTCAGGTTCAGTGTTGTTTTTTCCTGGAACGTGCATGAAAAGAAGGGGGGTCTTGTTCTTTAAGATTGTGAAAATCAATGGATTCTTCACAATACAAATATTTCCATCAATATGACACTATAGTCCTTTGGTTACCTATATAACCGAAGCAAATAGTGGACCAATACCACTAACACTAAAATGCGACTACTCAGAACAGTTTCAGAAACTGAACTGTTGCCATTAGCAAACATCAAAGTTTTTCTAGTGGCGTGCCAAGGTTGGCGGGCTTTTATTAATGCCAAAGTAAGCCGTAATAATCATATATCAGAAAGTCATTAAATCATATAATTAGATTAGTCTTTCCAGATATACTGTAATAATATATATTGACTACAATATATATATATATGGCTTAACCATTATCTCTGCTTAATCAAGTTCTAAATAGATTTTCCTGTTCATTCCAAACAGAGGAAATTTCAGTATGATGAATTTAAGCATAACAATGAAAGCCGAGAAATCTGTACACACATGGAATAACCTCTTGAAAAAGTGTTTATTATACATGAAAAATACATATTTCCAAGTAAAATAGCAATATATTAAGACAGAAAAAAACCTTATAAAATATAGTCTTTTCATGAATTGGGCGTTTTTTAGATATATTTTACTTCTTTATAAAGGAGACAATAATTTCAATTAAAACATCCTACCCCTTAAAAAATAATTTATTTACTATAAAGAGATTTAAAGCTTTAATTAAGCACATTATTTTGAAGAATTTCAAATGGTTTGTAGGATAGAAAATGCAAACTAACAAGTGACTTTCAAAATATTGCTAAATCAAATTACAGATAAATGTATATCAATGATTGATTTCTATATAAAACAGCTCAGAATAAAATGACTATATTATTCCCTTTTCATATACAACAAATGTAAACCTTTGCTCTCTCAAATCATTTTTGATAGTGGGAAAAACATTTGTTTTACCCATTTTTCCAGCATTCCAAGTTTGCAATATCAGGAATGGCAGATATCTTTGTACTATCCAATGTGACACAAAGAGAATTTGATTCAATATTCCATCTCCACAAATGAATCCTTTGGTCTACAGATGTAGATATAATAATGTTCTCAAGAATTTTCACACCTGGAAGATAGATTTTTACAATTATCATTATGTGATGATAACAGCAACATAATAGAAGGTATATTTTAAGAAAACTTATGAACATTAATCCCTTTCTTCTCACTCCTATCAAAATTACGGGGTGAGGTTTCATCTTCTATTTCTCGAGCCGATGATATTTCTGGGCTGGAGTGTTTAAAAGTAACACACCAAAAAGATTAGAACAATCCATTTAATTTAATCTGAACATTTTTTATTTCTTATTTTACATACCAGATGGCAGCACCAGACTATTTATAATGTAATTACGAATGGTTTTTTTAAAACTAGATTTGGTAAATCAAGAAATAAATGGAATCCTCTGGAAAAAATAGGCACTTTTATTAACGTTTTCTTGAAAATTATGCAATTGATAATTTTATGTATAAGGGTTGCCCAAATGAAAGTGAGACTTTGGTTTTTTTTTGTAATGGTGTCTTGTTTGGAATATGTAAACATACAGAATGTAACAGTCATACATGAGCTATATATTAACTATGAATAATTACCTTGTCAAGAAGTGTCCCAGTGCTCACTAGATTTTGGGTACAAAATCTGAAACTGAGCAAAGAACGCCCGTGGTCATTTGCATAACTATTCTTGAACAATGTCCTAGACCTCTGCATTGTTAGCAAACTGGCAGCCCTTGAGAGCCTTTTTCAGAGGGCCAATGCAGGATAAGAGGTCAGAACTGAGGACCTCCCAGCGGAAGCACACCAGTAAATCTTGCTCACCTAGCAAAAAATTTCATGGTGATGGTCAAGTGTACTTCAGTAGAACTCAGAATGTCCTGCGACCACACGTCCCTTACAAAATTCACTAAACCATCTAAACACTGTACACTGTGACACATACTTATGCCAACACACATCCTTCATATGACAATAAATTTCAGCTTCAATAACACCTACTACCATCAAAACTTTAATTGCTTGCTGGGCCTGTTTGGATGAATCCATGTCATGGCCATAAGTAGTCACCTTGCTTAAACACACTGAAGTAGCACACTGAAATTTTGCAACAATAGCAGCTTTGTTTTGTAACATAAATCATCATCTACTTGCACAAATGCAAAGCTCTGAATATATAACCACTGCTGCTATAACAAAAGTCTCACTTTCATTTGGGCCACCCTTATATAATACTATTTTACATGAATGTTATTATCTAATAAAATACTCTAAATTTAACACTTAGTTATTCATCAAATACATTAAATAGTATCCTAAATCTTAATTTTGAAATAGTACATAAAAATCAGTAGGCAGGTCACTGCTATATACATCCTAATCAAGCTGTATAATTAAACATTTACATCTAATCTAAGAGTAATCATGAGGAGTTTCTCATACAAAATCTTCATGAATATTTAATTTGTCATCTATAAACTGCTTTAAATAACATCAATATACCTTACAAAGAGCTTTGTAAATAAATATTTTTCACAACAAGTTTTTTTTTTGTTGAAGCAAGTTCCAATGATTAAAATTGTAGAATATACTTCGTATTATTTTTCTTTGGTCAAGTAATCTAAAATAAATATATACAGTGGAGTCCCAATAATCCAAAGTGATTGGAACCAAACCCTTTTTGGGTTAACGAATTTTTCAGATTAAGCGAAATCATTCTTCAAATAAACATAAGTTACATAATAACACGTGATTACATAAATATTACATATTACGTGTGATTACACAGTTCATTTTATAATGTCTGTCTAAACATAACCGAATCTCAGGACGAAATTGGTGATAAGAGAGATGAACACTGCATAGTACAGTACAATAGACCCAGCGGACACCATTTTTCTGACGCGTTGGCGTAATTTGGCTTCAAGGGAGAGGTATTCTTCTCTTTGACAATAAAATTTAACAGATTTTTTTTCAAATCAATGTAGTTCAGTACATTGTCTAACTTTGAATTTTCTTGTAATTTTCAGAAATATATTTAATATTTCTTAGTATCACTGTGGTTTTATTTTAACCCTAGTTCTTTTTGACTTTTGGTTTTAGGTTAAGAGGACTTTCGGATTACTGAAATTCGAATTATCGGGACTCCACGGTATTATGATTGTTTTTACTTTGTATACAACATTAAATTGCCATATACTATTTTTAAAATTATTTTTTACTGCTATCTACAACATAATTAAAAACATTTTATTTTAGCTGCTAGCTTAAATATTACCCTTTTTTATTCACTGTGTTTACTGAAGTGACACAAATGGAAATAAAATACAAATTAAACAAACAAATTTGCATTTTCATATTGATCCTATGATTTTCATGAACTCAGCATACAGGAAAGGCCAATTATCCGATAAAGGGGAGGGGGGGAACCACTTTTCAAAATGTTTCTCGAAAATTTCTGAAGGTTCTGAAAAAGTTTTTCTTTTAACATGAAAAGGGGAATTTTTCATTCATTTTAACGAACATTTAATTACCACCATCATTGTTTTACCTACAAAATCAGTAGCAAAATTTCCTATAAATTAAAAATTGAAGACTTCCACAATAGTGGGCCTAATTTTTAATACTTTATGGTGCTGAATTATCAGAAAAAACATACATTAGTATACAATTATGTTTAAAATATTCTTCATGAATATGTAAATGAATAGATCAGAAATAAATTACCAGTTATCATTAATAGTAGAAACAACCATAGAGAACAAACTTTTCTTTTGTACTGTCATTACACTTGCAACATTTTAAAAGGTAAATTTTGCACTTAGTTACACTAATTTGTTTATTTTTAAATGAAATCATTACTAGACAAATAAACAATTGAATGAAAATTAAACAAAACTTCAGTGGTAATTAAAAGTTAAAAGAAGATCCAGATTTTAAGGAGCAATAATGAACAACAGGCATGCACAACATATGGTCTGCAAAGCCTTTTGTGAAGATGCATAATATTAGAAATTATATATATACAGTGAAACCTCTATCTATAATTTTTAAAGGGACCTACTGCACTAACTGATAAATGTTGGAACATAGAAGGAATATTATCATCAGGACTGGATGAAATAAACCACATGTATGGGAGAACGATTAATCAAAGTTCCACTGTGTGTGTGTATATATATATATATATAAATATATATATGTAATATCTTAAATATTATGCCCTCCATTCTATCATTTAAATTCCCTTTCCTAAGTCTAAACCCCAGTAATACTAATTTATCGCTTTAAAACCCTTAGCCACAGAACTTCCAATGAATCGCATGCTTTGCATTTCTACACGTGTATACGTCTGGATTCATGAGTGGGTTAGCATCGCGAGCCCTTAAATCTGCTGACCCTATAAATAATAGTCACATGTCTACCTCTCGCCCTCTTGTATTTAATGTTGAAAGGTTATATTATTCTGAGCCATTCTTCTGGAATGAATGGATGTACTTTTGTCGCTGTAATAAACGATTCAGCCCGATTGCTTAAAAATTTAATTTTATTCCTTTCAGGCTGAGTCTAGCTCCAGCCATGTAAATATGAGCTCATTTTCCCTTTACGTGATGTAATGGGTATATTACACACACATATATATATATATACTATTTTTAGATTTATATTATGAAAGAAATATTTAAGCAATGAACATTAAAATTTATTTCATTTTCAGAATACTATGTAATTTATATTTTGTTAGATAAAATATTTTTTGCTTCTCCATTTATCCTATTTTCTTGTGCCTTGCAGCAGCTTTTTACCAAATAATATAGCCCTTACAACATTTCGAGTTGAGAAGACCTGGTATACATAATAATAATACTTATAATTTGCCCGAGGAAGATTTCTGCAATACCAATAAGAATTTCCAAATGAAGGAAACTGAATAACAACTATGTTCAATAAAATAAGCCAAACATAAAATATAGACCATATAATACCAGTTATTTGTGAGAAATGAGCAGAAACGATTTGTTCCTTTGCTAAGATTTTAAAGCAGTTCTCTTGAGTTAATGATGAATGAACTTCTACCAATAAAATGAACAGAGCACTATCATCGCCTCCTGTACAGATAAGCCATTTTTTTCCTACAAGAAAGAACACACAAGGTAACAATAATTTATAAAATAACAGTAATATGACTAATGCTCAGAATAAAGATAGAATATTCTTTACACAAAGATATTTTATTTATAGTATTACTGAAATTGTGATCTTTAATAGTTGTTTATGCAAGAGGTTTAAATTCTTCAGTAAATTATTAAATAACATATGAGAGAGCATATTATAAAATTTTATGCACCTGTTTCATGAGATAAAAGCTGATTCATAAATATATAAGTTTAAGGAAGCAATTTCAGCTTTGAAAATTATTTATGATAAGGATTTCAGCAGATATTAAGAGTATTATTCATGAAACATTGAGGAACTGACTAAACTTATTTCCATAAATTTATGCCTTGAGCAGAAGTAAAAACAAAACCTGCCAATGGATCATCCAACCATATTTGATACAACTTAGAGACAGGTCATCATGTCAAATGATTTTTTAAACTTATATTTCCACAAATATGCGAGATAATAAAATTACATAAATGTGAGATATATCACAATCTAGGATGAAATTTGGCCATGTACAGATTTTACTTCATGCCTTTTTTACTTATGTTCATGCAAATAAAATGTCTTTTAAAACAAAATATTTTTCTAATATAGTTTAAAATTTACATATAGTAGATCCAATTTAACTTACCAGATATATGTTTAACATCAATAGAATTAATGCCAGATTGGTGCAAATTAAGTTTAAACTGGGAGATTTTATTCTCTTCTTGGATTTCAGAATCAATATTTTCAATCTTTTTTAAAGTTTTCAAATCTTTATGATTGACAAAATTAAGATATCCTCCAGTAGTAGCTGTTATAAAATATATATTCTTGTCTAATTCATCATTACTTACAATCTTAGAGAGTTTTAAAATACAGTTTTCTCCAAGTTGAAAATTATAACATAATGATAACAATTTCTTTGTCGCTTCAAAATTATATACCCTGAAAAAAAAAATTATGTTTGTTAGCTAGCAACATAAAAATATAACAATAAAGTACAAGGTAATGAAGATAAATATTACTCTATATAAAGTCAAGTCTACTGAAACAACAGGTGCAATTTTTTCCTATTTTACCAACAATAATTATCAAGAATACAATTTTGAGATCAATGTAGATTAATGGCTTTTAATAGGTTATTCTGGTTATTAATAATATAGCTTCATAAGTAAAAAAGACTATTCTAATATTTGAGACACTGTAAACTGTTTTTTTTTTAGAAGAATAAAAAGATATACAAATATTTTAATTTAAAAAGATTTTCCTTTTTAAAAATTTGGGCTAGCATTCAAATATTAATAACTACAATAATTATTTTTAATTTCAACACAAACTTTCAAAAACAAAAGCATGAACTGTTGCTCAGAATTACTTTGATTCTGGCTCTAAAGGATGAAGGTAAACAGAAAATAAATAAAAATAAATAAATAGTACTACAGATTTCTACTTGTTTCTAACTCTTGTGATGGCAAAAGTTGAGTTGTCAGTTTAAGTATGCCCCCAACCCTCTTTAAAACACATTTTGAAGGTTTGTTTTGAATCTCTCTTCATAGTGGGTGAAGATATTCTGGTAATCTTTCATATCTAAAATCAATTTTTTTCTTATTCCTTTTCTGGAACTTAATCACCCACTGGTGAGATTTCTTTGTATATACTACAGCAACCATTTTGTACAAATCATATTGTTTGTTAAGTATGATTTCAAATAAGTCCACTGTAAAAGATTCTGTAATAGTATGTCATAATTTGAAGACTGCTAGTCTTGTCATATCTGCAGCTATAATAATGTGAAATAAATTTTGTTTCAAAATTAAAATTACAAAACTTTTTATACAGTCCACAGATTGACGACCTGATTTCCTTATAAGTCAAGAAATACTGATGATAATATTAAAATGGCATTTTCATAAGTCCCTTAATAAGTAACTTTTCTGCAGATTTCTCTCTATATATTTTTTAAAATTCTATCCACGAAAGGAAATTATTTCAGTTTAAAACACAGCATATTGCATTTTAGGTAATATCGTCAACAAGAAAGGAAAAAAAATGTCAAATTGGAGCCTCAAGTGGGACAAAAATTCCAAACAAGTATCCAAGGAAAAAAACGGACATCTTCGACTATTGCAAAGGTACGTTGTTTAATGTTAAAAGAAAATCCCCCTAGTCAAAGGACAGTTGCAAAATTATTAAAATGCTCGGTGTCCACTGTAAACAAAATGATAAACGTTGATTTAAATCTTAAGAAAGCGAAAAAACGCAATGTGCATCGTCTTCTTCCAAATCATATCGCTGAATGCAGGACACGCTGCAGAATTCTATATGAGAAACACTTATCCAAAGAAAAATGGAAAATAAGTGTCACAATAGATGAATCATGGGTGTATTTAAATGATTGCAACAAAAAAAGAGCCATTTATTATCATAAAAGGGGAGAAAAAAATTTAAGTACATGGTTCAAAGAATCGAAGGAAAGTTTTTCTAAGGGATTCATGGTTGTTGCTGGTTTTTCTTATAATGGCAAGTTAAAAATAAAGAGAGTGGAAAAAAATGTCAAGATTAACTCCAAATACTATCAGGAACATATTTTATCGCCATTTTTTCTGAATGAAATACCATCGCTTTACCCACAGTGCCATCAATCTGTGAATCTCCATCAGGACAAAGCTAGCAGTCACACATCAAAATCCACTGTAAATTTCCTAAAAGAAATGGAACAAAAAACTGGTATCAAGGCCATACCCTTCAGTGATATCCCTACTAAATCTCCCGATGTATCACCTATGGATTTTTGTGCTTTCGGACTTTTAAAATCTGCATTATCCAAACGTCGTCCCAAAACCCTTACAGGACTCTGGAAAGCTGTTCAGGAGGAATGGGATAGAATACCTCTTCTGACACTTCAAAAGGCATTATTATCCTGGAAATTGCAGTGTCGAAAAATAGTTCAGAATAAGGGATGTCAAATAGAACATTTAAAACACAAGAATTTTATGTAATTTAGTTTTGTGAATACAATATACATCATCTAAAAAATGTGTGAACAGCCTCTGTATTTGGTGTTGAGAACTATTTATTGCATCTTTTAACAACAACAACAACAAAAAAGAGAGAATCTTCCGTTTTCCAGTTTTGTTAATTGTTGGACAGTTTCGTCTTAATCTAACATGTCTTTTCTTGCAAAAGCACATAAAGAAGATTTTAGGACTGTTATGGCTGAAATAGGAATACCAGATACCAGAAACCTTGTTATGGTTCAATTAAAGAAACTAATTATAGAAAATGAAAACTACGATGAAGAATTCGTGAAGGGACTTTTAGCAATGTTGAAAGAAGAATGAAAAAGAAAAGAAGAAATTCAAGAACGAATAAGAAAAGAAGAATTAGAAGAACGAAAAAGAAAAGAAGAAATAGAAGAACGAAAAAGAAAAGAAGAAATAGAAGAATGAAAAAGAAAAGAAGAAATGGAATTTGAATTGCAAAAGATGCATCTTGAAAATGAATTATGGAGCTGAGACTGGACAAAGAGCTCAGTTTAACATTAAACCAAGGTTTGATTTACACACCATTTTACTTAAGTTTGATCCACAAAGGAATGATGTAAGCCTTTATCTTGTTCTTTACGAACGTCAAGTGAAGAGAGTAGAGATCAAGAAAGAAAATTGGGTTTCGCATTTAATAGGACTCTTACTGTATGATGTGGCCTAAATAATAGCAAGAGAGAGTGAAGAAGTCAGTAATGATTATGAGAAAGTGAAAGAACTGTTATTAAAACGGTATAAATTTACTCCAGAAAGATTTTGGCAATTGTTTACAAAACATCACAAGAAACCAGAAATTACGTGGTGCAATTTTGCTTATGAACTGAAAAATTACTTTAACAAATGGATACGAGGCTTAGGTGTAAAGACTTTTGAAGAATTATCTAATTTGATCATAACAGATCAGATCAAATGTAAAGTACCTGCAGAGATTCACGACCATTTCGTGGACGAATGGTACCAGTTCAAAATTCCAGAAGATATTGTGAATAAGCTGGATAGTTACAAAAATGTTCAGATTGGTATGAACAAAAATACAAGAGATTCATTTTCAAAAGAGAATTCAATGAGAAATTTTAAATGTCAAAATTTAAATCATGGCGACAGAGGAGAATGTTCTGTGTGTGTTCAGAGAGATATATCCCTGCAAAAAGGCAGAAAGGTGTTATGTTGTTCTGGAAGTCCATGCGAGTAAGACATGCAACTGGCTATCTGTATTCTATAAGGGAGTGACCACAAGAGAGGCTTACCCAGCCTCTCTTGTGTTTTGTACCGGAGCAAGCGAGCAGGCTCCGACTTCATATCTCTTCACGATTATAATGATGTGTTTTTGCACACCAAAAATATAATGTAAGTATAAAACATTGTCCTGGATCTAAAATGCCCCATGAAGACGCATTATCCAGACTATTTGAAGGTAAGTAGAGGCTATTATATTGACATAAAATACATAGAACTTTTAATTTCATTATATTATCTTAGTATTTTGTTTCGTGTTTATTTACTTTTGTGTATTTATTTTTGTGTTTCTTTTTTATGTGTTTATTCCTATTTGTTACGGAATTGAGCCGCTAGAACCTGGCGGCTCTTCCAACCAAAGTTAGTTAAGATTTGGGGGCAGGAATGCCCCAAACTTTACTGATAGCTAATAGTGCAGAGTCGTACTGGCTAGCAGGGAAGGTTGGACTCTTAATCTTTAGATATAGTCAGAGCAACGCTAGCTAGCTTTGTTGTGTGATATGCAAGATGTTAAAAAGACGTACGAAGGTTTAGGTAAAATAACAAATACATTTATTTAGTAAAACGACATTAAAGGGTCTTGTTTACAGACGCACTACACAGCTCGTAGTGTTATCCTAAAAAGTTGGCTTTGTCGTGTTCTTACCGAGGTGTAGAAAAATAAAAGAAAAATAACTCACAGGTGGTCGAGGCAAAGCTTTGCTATCGTGGTAAGAAAACACTTAAGGTAGATAGTGCCTTCCTGGCACAAAAACTATCCCGTGGCTACCTGCGGGCATGCAAGGTCGAGACGACTAGAGCATCAGTGCACTGCTGGCAAGTTGGTCGCCGCTTCCTAATACGGGTCCTCGGTAGAGCCTGGCTCGGTAAAATCGCTTCTCAGCAACTATCACTCAACCACACCGTCTAATACCACAGCGAATACTACATCGAATACCCCGTCTAAGTGAACGGGCTGGGTATTTATACCGGCGTCGACCGCCGCGCTCCCTCGTGGCAGGAGAATAGCGAAGTTAATTATGCTAATTTTTCGTGATGTGCGTTGACGTCATTCTTAACTGATGGTATGGCGTCATCGTTGGATGAATGACGTCGTTCGGCTGGCATATCGCTGGTCATGACGCAACTGGCGTCTGACGATGCTTACACATTGCTGTGGAGGTGGGAAATGATGTAAATACATCGCTCCTGGTACGTGGCTGGAAGGTTAGGGGAAGAAGAGGAAAGCTAATCGGGATTTTCCCTAACAACTGCCCCCCCTTTACAGAAATGAGCACCAACACATGCACGTGGTTAAGTTACATGTTTTGCAAAGCAATAAGGGTAAGTCGCTTGTATAAACATACAATAAATATTCTGTTGACATGTTTCTATAAAAATAGCTTATAATCCTGAACAATTATGCAATACAATTCAAAAATGCAATATTCAATAGGCAAATAATATGCAATACAATTCATCAACAGGTAGGGCAAAGTATATACACGCAGTATTTTTTTCAGACAAAAATTCAAAACATTCGTGGGCCCACTTTCATACACACAATCAAAAAAAAAAAACATTTGTGTATAACATACCCTCCGATGTTTAAATAGCATAAAACTTTAAGAATATATTAAAATTGATTACAATTTGCTTGTCACAAACAACGTACTAGTAAATATATTAAAGTATAGACACAGTACGGAAAAAATAGAAACAGTTATTGCTAGTATGTAGATATAAACACAATGCTAGATAGAGACATAAACGTGCATTTATAAACACAGTACAGAATATATGCAATGGTAACGTTAGTATTAAATACACATGCGACAAAAATGCAGAATGTATAAACACATTGCAACTGTATATTAAAACACTTAAGCGAACCCCTCCCCAAATTATGTGGGAGAAAGAAGGTTCTCATAGAACTAACCCGAAACAATGGCGGTTAGTTCCGTAAACAGAAAATAATGGAAAGTAATATAACTCATAAATTAATAACCGTCCTAGTCTCAAGGATAAGGTTTATTTTAAGGAAATTCGGTTTATTAGAGTTAGGAATTTACTTTAAGTTTATAGCTTTCAAGTTTCTGATTTAAAAATTATTTGTTTAAAGGCTGAAAAGTCTGTTTTTGTTTTTGGTTTTGTGAACGGATCTGCTAGATTCTTTTTGCTAGGCACGAATTTTATCTCGAAAACTTCTTTTAGAAGGAGATCACGCACAAATAGAAGCTTTATATGAATATGCTTAGTGCGACTATTTTCAATCGGCGATTTTAAGAAGTCTATTGCAGATAAGTTATCCGTTCTGATAAGGGGTTTGGATCTAGTTAGCTTGATTATCTTCAATTTTTCGCATTCTTGCATTATACGGTTGATCCACAGTATTTCCTTGCAGGTTTCTGTTATAGCCATGAATTCAGCTTCCATAGTTGACAGCGCTATGGCCTTTTGCTTGCCAGTTCGCCAGAATATAGGCGATTTATCTAGTAAAATGAGTTGACCGGAAATTGAAACTCGGTCGTCTCGATTGGCGGCAAAATCGCTATCACTGTAAGCTGTTAATTCATTAGAGGTAGAGGAAATATTTAGCTTTAAATCTTTTGTACCTATTACATACCCTAATAGCTTCAATAGACCGTACCAGTGAGCAAATCCTGGGTTAGACTGAAACTGACTGAAGATATTTACCGCATACGCAATGTCGGGTCTAGTTCGGCTTGCGATAAATGCTAAACACCCTAGGATATTTCGATACGGTAGTTTTGATATTTCCGTTAATTCAGGTTCAGATGTAGGGCTTTGTAATTTGGTATATATTGTTCCTTTAGCTATGGGTAAGGATACAATTGGGATATTGAAGGTTTTGAAGCGTTTAGCAACTTGATCTATGTATTGGGTTTGATGAATGAAAACTTGTTTTCGATTGAATTCAAATTCAACCCCCAATAACTTAGAAGTTTGGCCAAGTATTTTAATGTCGAAACACTTCTGCAGGATTTTAACTGCTGCTTCAATATGGGTTTTAGTTTTTCCAAAAAGAACTATATCGTCTACGTATAGGAGTAAAATTAGATTATTAGATAAATGGTAAACACAGTTAGCCCAGTTAATTTTCTTAAAATTATTTTCAAGTAATATATTCTCGATTTCATAAAACCATACCCTTCCGCTCTGGTGTAAGCCATAAAGGGCTTTCTTTAGTAGACAGAGGTAGCTTTCTTTTCCTTTTTCTACGAAACCGGGTGGTTGGGTAATCGTAATGGTTTCAGATAAGGGTGCGTATAAATACGCGCATTTGATGTCTAACTGGAGGTGATACCACTTTAGGTTGGAAACCAGCATGGAGAAAAATAGGCGTATAAGGGTGAAATTGACTACAGGTGAAAAGGTTTCATCATAGGATTCTCCCTTTACCTGTTTGTAGCCTTGTGCTACGAGCCTCGCTTTGTATCTTACCACATTTCCATGCTCATCAGTTTTGGTTGTAAAAACCCACCGACAACCGAGAGGCTTGTACTTTGAGTGTGGCGGCACTAGGCTCCATGCACCCCTTTCACTTAACACTTTTAATTCTTCTTCCATCGCTTTCTTCCATAGCTTAGATTCTTTACTTTTGAATGCTTGTTTAAAGGTTTTCGGGATGACGACAGTTTCTAGTCATGCTGTGTCAATCTCACTTTCGGAAGTGTCATAGGCGGAAAAGTAGTTGATTTCTTCATTTTCCGTCTGACTTTCAGATTCCAGATCGCTATCATCGTCAATCACCTGTCGCTGAGGGGTTGGAACAGGGCCCGTCCTACCATTCTTACCGCTAAAGTTGAAGTATTCAGGCTGGTACTCAATTTTATGCTTTTTACAGTATTGCTTGAGTTCTTTGAGGCTTCGCAATATGTGGCTCTTGCCCCCTTGCCTTTTAACTTCTCGATAATATATATCGGTCCGCTTTCCATCTGGTCTCGGAGCGGCTTCCCTTGTCCACTTAGCGACTCGGAGTCTAGGTGTTTGGACGTATAGTTCTCTGTCTGATTCGTCTTCACTTGCTTCATCAGTTTGAACTGCATAACTAGGGCCTGGTCTGGGATCCTGCTGGTAACTCCGGGTATGTACTCGGCGCGAATCCATATGTGGGATTACCACCGTCTCAAGCTCCGGGTTGTGAAGTGAGTATATGGTAGTTTCTGGATGGTCGCCCAGCACTGCTCCATTGTTAGTCTGCTTAGCTTTCAATTGATAAAAATTTAGTTCATCTTCAGCAAAGCTAACATTCCGGGTTTCGACTATTCGCCCAGTTTCTGGGAACAACACTCTGTACCCTTTAATCCTACATGCGTAGCCTACAAGAACTCCCTTATTAGCTCTGGGATCAAATTTGGTTCGGTGTTGCTTCGGCACACCCACAAAACAAACTGACCGGAATGGTTTAAGGTGACTAATGGAGGGTTTGAACTTTCCGTATTTCTCAAACGGTGTTTTCGTCTGGTTTCTACGGCACACTCTATTCCAATTGTAGGCCGCATAGCGGACGGCTTCTGGCCAAAATTTTACTGGAACCTTACTTGAATTTAGGATCGTGCGGAGGGTATTCCCTATTGTCTGGTTCAACCTCTCTGCTACTCCATTCATTTCAGGCGAATAAATATCGGTAAATTCGTGGGCCACACCATTCGTACGGCAATACTCTTGGAATTGTGAGTTGTCAAACTCCTTACCATTGTCAGTTCTGATAGCTTTGAGCTTAGTTGAAAGGAATCTTTCGGCGCGTTTCACATGATTTAAAAAGGTGGGAAAAGTAGCTGTCTTATCTTTAATCGGATACAGGGCGATTTTCCTTGAGTGATCATCGGTGATACTCAAAAAATACCTCTCTCCTGCATATCCCGTCGTTGAAGCAGGTCCCCACAAATCTAGATGTAAAAGTTCTAGTGGTTTTGTTGACCTAGTTTGGCCGATTGGTTTAAATGTCACCCGTTTAGCTTTATTTAACCTGCAATCCTCGCAAAAAAGTTTGGATGATTTTACCTCCTGAGCACCCCTGACACTTTTATTTGTAAAAGACTGGCTGATTAGTTCAGGGTTCATATGGCCCATTCTGCGGTGCCATCTGCTCAATGCACTGGCAGGTTTTTGATTACTTTTGCTTAGGGTATTTCGTTTCTTTCTAGCTGTAGTTTCATAAGCCTTACCTTTCTTCGATCGAGTTTCTTTCTCGTGTTGGTAAGCTTTCTTTCTCGCAGCTTGTTCTGGGGTTAGCTGCTGTTTTGCATAAAAAATTCCCCCCTGTTTGCGAGCTGTGAAATAACCTTTTCCATCTTTATCGTAAACGTGGAGTTGTCCATTTCCACCTTCAAAAGTAAATCCATCTTCGTCAAGTAAAGGTAATGAAACTATGTTGCGCCTTAGAGATGGTACATACAATGCACGCATAAGCGTAATGGCGCGTTTCTCGCCCTTACAGAGTAGGTCGACTGGCCCTCTTTGCTTGATAGGGATAGGCTTTCCCCTAGTAGCAACTGCTAGGCTCCTGTCATTTACATCCTCAAGGGGTCCATCAAATAGGAATTTATCCTTACAAAAATGATGGGTTGCCGCTGAGTCGACGACCCAGTCACCTGGATTACTGTGAGATGTAAATAGGGCTTCTACAGTATAATGGCTCTGGGGTTTTTCATTATTTGGTGAGTTTCGCCGGAACGAGCGTTTAGATTTTCTACGCCCCGGTGATTTCCCACTTGGGTATTTCCCAAAATGGACTTGTTTGTTGGGAGAAGGGCTTCTTGATGGAGTTTTCGGTCGGAAATTGTCTTTATTCCAACTTCGAGAATTATGCCGACCCGAAAAGGTGTTCTGCGTTTCGCAAGTAGCGTTTTCACGCTTATCCTGTCTCTGCACGCTAATTCGGGTTTCTTCGGCGACTAGTTCAGTTAGAATGGCTTCAAATTTAAATTCCGCATCTTTCCAACGAAGTATAGTTTGCACTAAGTGATCAAACTCCGATGGTAAGTACCGGATTAGCTGGAAACAGAGGTAAGTCTCATTTATTTCTTGATTTATTCCCTTTAGGCTTTCGTTTAACTTGCGGATTCGTGCCGCAAACATGTTAATTTTCTCGCTAGCGTAGGGCTTACAATTAACCAGTTCGGTAAATAATTGCATGTGCCGGCTACGACTGTCAGGCTGAAAATGCCTATTTAGGGTTGACCATGTGTCCTGGGGGGTGGTACAATGTTTCACGACCGACTTAAACGCAGGGGATAGGTTTAAAAAGATTGTAGATAAAGCGAGTCGGGTTCTTCTTTCAAAGTCCCTTACCTCAGCTAAATTTTCCGCACTTGCTATCGGTTTAGTTTCGCGGTTATTCACAATGTCCCACGCATTAAGGGATATTAGTACAAATTTAATATCTGCTACCCAGGTATGGAAATTTTCCTCGGTCAATTTATCTATAGCCATATGGGGTTGTAAAGAGGCCATGTTTTAAGTTACAAGTACAGTATGTAAATCTATATATATATATAAGCATATAAAAAAATGCAAGACAGTATTTAAAACACTAAATATTATATATATATATACAAATAGGCCCCCCCCCCAAATATAGAATTTCATAAATTCAGGGCCTTCACCTTTTGTTTATACCTTCGACGCTTAGCTTCTCACATATCACAAAGCTTTCGCGTTGTGCTCTGCTATTTTAGATCAAAGTCACCCTCAAGTAAAAAGTAGTTGTTTACGAACTTAACTTTAGGGCCTGCTGGCCCATAACCAAAATGTTACGGAATTGAGCCGCTAGAACCTGGCGGCTCTTCCAACCAAAGTTAGTTAAGATTTGGGGGCAGGAATGCCCCAAACTTTACTGATAGCTAATAGTGCAGAGTCGTACTGGCTAGCAGGGAAGGTTGGACTCTTAATCTTTAGATATAGTCAGAGCAACGCTAGCTAGCTTTGTTGTGTGATATGCAAGATGTTAAAAAGACGTACGAAGGTTTAGGTAAAATAACAAATACATTTATTTAGTAAAACGACATTAAAGGGTCTTGTTTACAGACGCACTACACAGCTCGTAGTGTTATCCTAAAAAGTTGGCTTTGTCGTGTTCTTACCGAGGTGTAGAAAAATAAAAGAAAAATAACTCACAGGTGGTCGAGGCAAAGCTTTGCTATCGTGGTAAGAAAACACTTAAGGTAGATAGTGCCTTCCTGGCACAAAAACTATCCCGTGGCTACCTGCGGGCATGCAAGGTCGAGACGACTAGAGCATCAGTGCACTGCTGGCAAGTTGGTCGCCGCTTCCTAATACGGGTCCTCGGTAGAGCCTGGCTCGGTAAAATCGCTTCTCAGCAACTATCACTCAACCACACCGTCTAATACCACAGCGAATACTACATCGAATACCCCGTCTAAGTGAACGGGCTGGGTATTTATACCGGCGTCGACCGCCGCGCTCCCTCGTGGCAGGAGAATAGCGAAGTTAATTATGCTAATTTTTCGTGATGTGCGTTGACGTCATTCTTAACTGATGGTATGGCGTCATCGTTGGATGAATGACGTCGTTCGGCTGGCATATCGCTGGTCATGACGCAACTGGCGTCTGACGATGCTTACACATTGCTGTGGAGGTGGGAAATGATGTAAATACATCGCTCCTGGTACGTGGCTGGAAGGTTAGGGGAAGAAGAGGAAAGCTAATCGGGATTTTCCCTAACACTATTCATTTTGTATTTTGTACTGAATATGTTAGAGCATGTGTATATAAGTGAATTTTATGTGGTCTGAATTTCAAACTAATTAAATTCAGCTCTGTGTTACGTTTAAAGAAAATTTTAACACAGATCTTGTGGAGGAGGTGTGATGTTTGAAATTCAACCTACCAGTATGACGTTTATACACATTTATACCAGTGTGACATAATATTTCATTTGCTTGATTCCTGCACCTGCAATTGTTTGCATGCTAGATATTATATTTTATGTTATTGATACTTTACAATAACTGAAGATGGCAACTTCTGTAGATACTTCAGTCAATATGATGGAATACCTTTATAAGTTGTATTTAGGACAAGGAACCAGTTATGTACCAGGAACTTTGCTGGGATTGCTGAGTAAGGCATCTCAGTCCGTTTTGATATATTTTGTTTTTCTAAATCTCAATAAATGTTCGTGTTGTTCAATACCTGGAAGTCTTTAATACAAAAGAACCAAACGCCACAATACACATGTAAAGAAGTTCTCCCTCTAGAATTTTAAAAAAAAAAATTTGAAATACAAGCCAACAATCAGCGAGGAACTTTTCTCCATAGGTTAACAATGAACTCAGTAAATGCAATAGGTCAGATGCCCAGTACCCTTAAAAATAAACATATTTATGAAGAATTCTACATTAGCCAGCCTCAGAAGATGTATAATGTTCCCATTAAAAAAGTACAATTAGGAAAAATTTTTATGAATAACAAAATTTAAAAGAAAACCTTCATATAAATATTTTTATTTTTTTTTGAACAAACAAGAAAAAAAGAGTCATGGAAATAACCTTTATTTGTAATAATTAAGTTGTTTGTAAATCTTCCCAGGGTTCGTACACATTTTTTGAAATCAGAAATAAGAAGTTCCTAAGGACTTTTAAAGGTCTTAAAGATGATTAAAAATGTGTTTAATCTACAAAGTTTAGCCACTAAAGAGTATATGAATTTTAGGATCCTATACAACCCTATGATAACTTCCAAATAATCTTATTAAATTCTTAATATAAATATTTCAAAATTACTTTTACAGATTGCAATCTGTTAGGTTATCACTGCAGGGCCCAATTTAGAAAATTCTTGACTATAGGCACAACTCAGAATGGGGGCCTCTTAACACTGATGTGGGTGAAAAATTTCCAAAATTGACTTGCGAAAAGAAAAAAAAATCATGAATCATTTTGAAAGTACCATTTTACCAAGAATTGGCTATTTGAAGCTTAGAAGCCTAGAACATTATCAAATTACAAAAAGCAATTCAACATATTAAATTCATCATTAAAACACAAATACAATGCAACGAGATAAAACTATAAAGATATTTGAATTTGTGAGAAAATAATAAAGAACATAAATTATAAGATCTTTGATTATGAATTTTTTTTCTGCGATTCAGATATCTCGCCAAACCTTATCAGTGTATAAGCGAAGCATCCAACTGCAACCAATCAGATGACTTTTTTCATTTGCAAACTTTAAACGTGATATTTGATTGGTCTGGAAGACTCTTCTGTGTGTCTTGTAAATGCTGTCATCGGGCAGATTTGCAACTCGTTTAGAAAATTGTTTGAAAAAATTTGAAAGGATGTATAAAAAAAAAATTCTATTAAACAAGTAAAATTAAAAAAAATTTGTATTGAAAATGTTTTCTTTTTTTTTTCTTCTTAAAAAAAATTAAAAAAATTGGGGGGGGGGGGGGCTGGGCTGGAAAATCAGGGCCTGTATCACTGTATTTAACTGAATAAATTTACACTGGTTAGCAGCATCCCAGTGAGTAATTGGAGCAAACCAATAGTTATAAAAGCATTCTCATCTTGGACAATAATGATAGAAAGGAAAAAATTATCTGCATTTTCATCACCATCACTGACAGCCATAAACTGAAAATCTTTGTATTTCAACACCAAAATAAGTACTTTTTAGGAACTGGGAAGTAAACAACAAAACAAATTAAGGACCTTAAAAAAAAGTACTTTTTAAAAACTTATTAAGGGCTCTTAAAAAAAAAACAACTAAAAATAAGGAGCTCTTAACCCTCCAACAGTCGCGTGGGTGACATGTCACCCACCTGCTTTTATCTTCCCTATTGGACGCCATCAGAAGGTTGGAAGCTGTTAAAAATTAATTTCCTATGTGACTGTATTTATGCCAAAGCAGTGCTACAATTTCTCCTCAACTTAACGATACCTGAGTTTTGTAATCGCTAAGTGGCAACCTTCTGTTTTTTTTCTCTCTCTAATAAACATGTTAACAGTTTGACGTTCTTTTGTTTTTCTCTTGAGTTTTTTCCTCATTTTTGTATTATCTGTGAAAGATGTCTTTCTAACACGCTATCAGCACAAGTGCTCAGAAGAAGTTTTTTATACGCGAGTTAGGAATAACAGGTTCTTGTGTGCTTGCATGTAAGGTGCGTTGAGCCCATACTGTAAGTTGTGTTTGTCTTTTCATTTTCTTTTTGACTTATTGCTTCCTTGGGGGACTCGGGGCCTTGGGATGTTTTTTGGGCTTACCTGCATCCTATTCAGAAAGTTCCCCTTGAGGTAACTGACATGGTTAGGCTCCCTGATGAAGAGACCTGTCGGTTACCTCTATTGTTTTATGGTTCAGTTCCGGCACTTATACAGAATCTTGCCGTTGGTGTGTGGATGCCCAGAGTGCTTGATTTCTGTTTGTTTCTTGTCTATATTTGTATTATTTTTATCTATCTCTGTTAGATTATTATTTGTTTTCATTATGGGGATATGAAGCTTCTGCGCTATCCTATATTGAAAATGTTTTCTTTGCAGGTTATGTTTTATGTTAAAGTGATTTAGCAGTCTATGCTTGATTTTTAATTTTTGTTTATTTCTATTGTTTATATTTTACATTAGGAATAACAGATAACTACGAAAAATTGACGAAGCCGTAATCGAAACTCGCCGTGCTCAGCTAGGCCTAACAGACAGCATGGAAGAATTGAAGATCCCTAAGCTAGATAGGAATAATTATACGGCATGGAGTATCCGTACTCGTGCTGCGCTAGTGCAAAAGAACTGTTGGGAAGCAATTGATCCTGGTTACGGATCAGAATTGAAAGCAGAAGAGAGTAAAATTAACGGAAAGGATCTCACGTTCCTGTTCCTCGTTGTAGAAGACAACTTTTTGGACGATATTGCCGATTGTACAAGGGCAAAAGATGCTTCCAAACTTCGTATGGATAACTCTAAAGGATATCCATACGAAGTTTGGATTGCTACATACGCTTCAACTACTTAGAGAATTCTTTAATGTAAGAATGAATTCTGGTGAAAGTATGAGTTCCGATTTAAGAAGAATTATGGAATTGCATCGTAAGGTGTCATCTTGCGGATACAGCTTCATGGACAGAGAAGTAGCACATGTCATGTTGATGGGTTTACCTAAAGAGTATGAAGGCTTGATATTAAACCTAGAACGAGATGAAGATACTTTGTCCACAAAAATCGTTAAGTCACGCCTAATAGTAGAAGAGAAGAAATTGCTCCGTCACAGTGCAGAAAATGAACGAGAAGCTGTCGGTGAAAGAGCACTAAAAATGAAAGACAGCAGAAAAACACAAGGACATGATACATCCAAAAAATATCCTAGAGATAATGAAAGAAGAACTCGGTGTTTCGCCTGTGGCCAGTGGGGACATATTGCCCAAAAATGTCCTATTCCTAAGACTGTATCGTATAACAAAAGAGTGTCAAGTGATGTACATCAAGCACTACTTACTGATACTTGTGGTGATAAACCTGTCTGTGATTGGTACCTTGATAGCAGTGCCACTGAGCACATGTGCTCACAAAGAGAAAAATTTGAAAATTTGGTATCAATAAAATCCCAAGTTGAAATAGCAAACTCTGAAAAAATTGAAGTGATAGGAACTGGCAATATCATTTTGAGGCCCACAGGAGAGTGTGGGACAGAAACCATTTCCTTAGCAAATGTGTTGTATGTGCCTAATCTTGACAGTAACCTCCTCTCAGTTGGAAGAATTGAAGACATGGGTATGACCATTTCTTTTCAGAATGGTAGGGCTACTATTAGAAATCCCAACCAAAAGAATAAAATCATCCTTACTGCCCATAAATGTGGAAGATTGTATAAAGTTGAAGAACAGCAGATGCATAGAGCACACATCTCCAAACATGAAAAACTCATGCATAGACGTTTAGGACACTTTCACAAAAATGCAGTGAAGAAGCTTGTCAATAGAGACAATTCGAACGACGATTGTAAAGAAACTGCAAGAGGAAGTGACATTTGCTCAACATGTATTCTGGGAAAGATGAAAAGAAAACCATTTCCAACTAGGGAAACTAAACATTCCTCAAGGTTACTAGAACTAATCCACAGTGATGTCTCGGGAAACACCCACATCAAAAGGAGGTTCCAAATATGTTATTACCTTTGTTGATGACTATTCAAGGTATGTTGTGGTGAAACCAATGAAGTCAAAAGACCAAGTACTTGAGAAATTTATCGAATTTAAAAATAATGTTGAAAACCTACATGGCCTCAAGATTACCACTTTACGCAGTGATAATGGTGGGGAATATTCAAGTAAGGAATTTGATGATTTCTTAACTAAAAATGGAATCTTGAGACAGCTTACTGTTCCCAGAACCCCACAGCAAAATGGAGTTGCTGAGAAGATGAACCATACATTATTTGATATGACCAGATGCCTCTTGTTCGACTCAAACATCCCTAATGAACTGTGGGCAGATGCTGTGGCTACTGCTTGTTATTTACGTAACAAATGTCCATCACAAGCTATCCAGGGAAGAATACCAGAAGAACTCTGGACCCAAAAGCCTGTCGAAGTTAATAATCTAAAAATCTTTGGCTGTAAGGCTTACACACAAATTGACAAAACACAACTAAAGGGGAAATTGGGGAAACGTGCACAAGAATGTGTTTTTATTGGTTATCCTGAAGGCATAAAAGCAGTGCTCCCCAACCTTTTTATCGCCGTGGACCGGTCAGCGTTTGATAATTTTACTGTGGCCCGCTGAGGGGGGGGGGGGGGGGAAACGGGGGCATTGATTGTTTATATGTTAGATTGTTTTGATTTAATAATTTCAATTTAATTGTACTTAAACATACCTTCAAAATAAAATGCAGTTACACAAAAAAATTATGAATATAAAGTGATTTAACATTTTAACTCACTAGAACGCTAAATCAATGAGAACCCTGAGTTTGTGGCCCTAAGCTGGCGGCCCGGTACCATTTGATCCACGGACCGGTACTGGTCTGCGGCCCGGGGGTTGGGGACCACGGCATAAAAGGACATAAGTTATGGAATGTAGAAGAAGACAAGTTTTTTATTAGTAGAAACAAGAAGTTTGATGAAACTGCTTTCCCATTCAGGAGGGGCCAGTCAGTAAAGGAACTTGAACTAATCATTAGCTCCAATGATAAAGTTCCTGAAATCAGTGTAATTCTCCCTGAAACTCTATCAGATGATACAACTGAAGTTGAATATACCGAGCAAAACTTGGAAGACTCTGTTCCTGAACAATTAACAGCAGATATAGAAGAATCTCCTGAAGTCAGAAGAAGCAATAGAGTAAGGAAACCTAAAACTTACTTTGGAGATCCAATTTTATACAAAGTGGTCAGTGAAGAGCAAGCTTCCCCCCAAAGTATTGAGGATCCACTCACTTTGGAAGAAGCTATGAAGTCGCCTCATGCAGAAATGTGGAGAGAAGCTATGAGGGAAGAGTTGAACAACCTTCACAGCAACCAAACATGGGAATTGGTTCCAAAACCACCAAATACCAAACCTATTGGTTGCAAATGGGTATTCAAAAGAAAATTAAGTGCAGAAGGAGAAGTGATTAAATTTAAAGCATGTTTGGTTGCAAAGGGCTATTCACAGATCCCAGGTAGAGACTTTCTCCCCTGTTATAAAAATAAAGTCCATATGAATCCTTTTAGCCCTTGCCTTAGAGCTGGACATGGAAATTCATCAAATGGATATCCCTGCAGCTTACCTGAATGGAACATTGAAAGAAGATATTTACATGTTGCAGCCTGAAGGGACACAACAACAAGGTAAAGAACATCTCGTCTGTCACCTCAAAAGAAGTTTGTATGGCCTAAAACAGGCTGGAAGAGAATGGAATGAGTGTTTTGACACCTTCTTGAAAGAACTAGGATTGTTGCGTTCAAAAAGTGATCCATGCATTTATTATCATCCAGAGAAAACACTATCTTGGCCTCTACGTTGATGATATGCTTATTGTTGGAACCTCAGAAACCATAAGCACTTTTAAGCATAAAGTTATGCAGAAATTCCAAGCAAAAGACCTTGGAGAAGTAAATGAAATTTTATCCATGAGAATCCAGAAGCAAGCTGATGGTTCACTAACACTGGATCAAACAGCCTACATTGAAGAAATCCTGGAAAGTTTTGGGGCAAGTTCAGCTAAGGGAGCATCAACCCCCTTAGATCCCAGTGTAAAACACTACAAAGTAAACGATGCAGAATGGTATAACATAAAGAAGAAGAGTGACGAGATTCCTTATAGGCAAGCCATTGGAAGTCTGCTGTACATTGCCTGTCGAACACGTCCCTACATCGCATTCAGCTCCGCCTACATGAGCCAATTTAATGAGAGACCCTCTGAATTACATTGCAGAAGCGTTAAACACCTCTTTCGGTACCTCAAGGAGACCAAGCACCTGTCCCTCACCTTCAGAAAGACTGGAAGAGCAATGGAAATTTTTTCTGATGCAGATTGTGGTGCAGACCATGTGGACAGAAAGTCCTTCAGTGGATATGTGGTCATTTTTGGTGGTGCTGCAGTTTCTTGGTCGAGTAAAAAGCAGGGTTGTACTGCATTATCTTCTGCTGAGTCTGAGTATTTGGCTTTAGCCCATACTACAAAGGAAGTGTTGTGGGTGAGAAGTCTAATGCAGGAACTTGGTGTGGAGAAATTTATCCCTACACCTGTACCTGTGAAAATAGATAGCCACCAATGTTTATTGCGAAAAACCAAACAACATCTGAGTGCAGTAAACATATCGACATAAGGCATCATTTCCTCCGGGACTATATTGAACAGAATGTTTTGTTTAGAGTATATAGCCTCGATTAATAATGTTGCTGACCTTTTCACTAAAAATGTCTCGAAGAAAATTTTAGTAAACTTAAGAAAACACCTAGGTTTTAGTTATTGATATTCATAATTGATGCGTTTGTAGTGTATACAGTTTTTTATTTGGCTAATCTGTGTTTATAGTGTTTTTTAAGCAGCTAACCATATGTTTATAGTGTTTTTGTGTATGGGAAGCAGTTAACCATATGTTTTATGTTTCAAAGTTAATGTATAGGTTTTTTAGCCATGCTTTGGCAAGGAGGAGTGTTAAAAATTAATTTCCTATGTGACTGTATTTATGCCAAAGCAGTGCTACAATTTCGCCTCAACTTAACGATACCTGAGTTTTGTAATTGCTGAGTGGCAACCTTCTGTTTTTTTTTCTCTCTCTAATAAACATGTTAACAGTTTGACGTTCTTTTGATTTTCTCTTGAGTTTTTTCCTCATTTTTGTATTATCTGTTAAAGATGTCTTTCTAACAGAAGCCTCCCCTTTTCCTTCTACCTTCAAATGAGCCTTCCCTCTTGTCCCCTTTCTTTTCACTTTAGTTAGTCTCTAACTGTTCTTTGTTTGAATTGCGTCAAAGTTCATTGGTTGACACCTGTCACCCATGTGACTGTTGGAGGGTTAAGGACTTTTAAGGACCATACAAACCCTGCTTTAGTTATTGTCTACAGAAAAAGGACTTACCTAAAGTAACTATCAGAACAAGCAAGAGCTATGATATAGCTTTCTCCCTCAGATTCATTTGTGTCATTCAAAGTCATAGTAACATCCATCAGCCTTGTTTGGGGATCAAATTGTACAGCTTGACTTCCTTTGGGGGATTTACTATTCTTTATTTCTAATGATGTCAGAATATATGAAGCTATTTGTTCACACTCTAAGCCTAAATTTTAATTAAATATTTTAAGAATAGTTCATCAATGTCAAGAGCACCAAAAGTATATTACATAAAATATTTGTTTGTTTAAAATATAATAAACTCTCTCGTTTGGTAGCAACTATAAATTAGGATCGAGTTTTTTAATACAAATTACTTAAATCATGCATTATCATTTTTACTTATATTATTTTTTAATTAATTAATTAATTAATTACCTCAGTAAACTGAAGCCATTAATGTAATTTTATACATACAACTGTGATGACAGAATCATTTTACATCATAGTAAAGACCACATATTTTATAAAATAACTGCATTAGAAGGCATAATATGAAGAACAACAGACACTTAATAATAAAATATTCAACAGAGAGAGAGAGAGAGAGAGAGAGAACTATTATTTGAGGATTAATGTGTTGATAAATTCTAGAAAGGAAAAAAAAAAAAATTAAGACTAGCCTAAATAAACATCTGTTACATATTTACAAAATGCTTGAGGACAAAACTAGTACAAAACACTTGCATGAATGAAAATGATAGGTCTTTTAAAATCCTACAATATTTTCCAGAAAGACAGAAATGTATCTGAAACAACCTAGAATCATCAACTAATTCCCCTAAAGAATGAAAATTTTGCAACATATTGGCTTCTTTTTATTACAGAACTAAGTCTCACTAAACTGAAATCACATTTTACCAGCATGTAAAATGTAATGTAAATCTTAATATCAAACAAATATAGGGTAAGCCAAAGTTCATAAACAACTTTAAAATTTCATTAAAAAGGAAGAAATTATGATAAAGAAGTGCGGTTTGCAAGAATTGGCTCACAAGGAAGTCAGATTTTTTTTTAAGCAGCCAAAAAAAGTTAAAAAAATTTTTTTTAAAAGTTTAAAAGTTAAAAAAGTCACCGGTAGATGGCGCTGACATGCAAGAGATTCAGCAGAATTATGCAAATCAATATTGCAATAAAAGACTGATACACAAGGATTTGGAGGATCGGCCACGAAGTGGAAGACCCTCGTTTGCGGAGGGCCGCATTACTGCGGTGGAAACTGTTATGAATAATACGGCAATGGAATCGTCTATGGGGAGTATCTGTGCTCACAAAGTTGGACCAGTGAATCTACCAGTGACTTTTTTTAATTTTTATTTTGCTGCTAAAAAAAAATCAAACTTTCTTGTGAGCCCTTTCTTGCAAATAGCACTTCTTTATCATAATTTTTTCCTTTTTTATGAATTTTTAAAGTTTTTACGAACTTTTGGATCACCTAGTATTAGAATTTATATTTTTTATCGCATTCATTGGCTGTTAACCTTTGATAAAACATCCATCATATATTAAAAGTAAGTACATACTCACTTGAATTATTTTTAATTTTCCACAATATCATCTGAGCTCTTCCTCCAACAGATGCAATTAAATAAGCATTCTTTTCTATCATACTTGCTTTTGCCACAGATCGAATACTTGATAAATGACCAGAGAGACTGTGAAGAGAGATTATCTGAGAAGGCTTTGGTCTATCAACTAGATTTTGTTAAGAATGAAAATTATATATGTAAATATTCAAAATCACATAAAAATATACTACTGAATTAAATAAGTTAAAAGTTTTATCCCTGCTGAACTGGGCTTTAACTCAAGTGCTAATACTTAAATATATATATACAGATAAAAATTTATATGTAATATTTATATCTTGTGTGCATGTGTACTGAAAACTAGGAAAAACAATAGTTTAAGAAAACTATTCTACATTAAGAGGAATCAATGCATAGAAAATAGATAATTTAACTTATAACCCAAAATAGGGTGCACAGTTCAGTCAAAAAATAAATAAAATAAAATAAAAGACATTAAACTGAAAATCTAACAAATTAAAAGAGAAATGGTCAAATTTATCAGTACAGTTTCTTCAAAAAGTGTGCTAAACTTTTATCTCAGTACTCTTATCTTTTTTGTAGACAGACTAGAATGATAAACTATACAGAAAAAGGCCACGACTTGATCTAATAATTTAAAATGTACACAAGATATATTACAAGGGTGAAACACCCTTATACCTGCTCGTGAGAAACAATGAATATGTGCATGGTTAAAAAGAGAGAAATGAAAAATCTGTTACGGCTTTAGTATATGAGAGCTATGAATCACCATGAGTTCACAAAACTCAATGAACACAAGAACATACAAATAAACAACTGAGGAAATAATGAAAACAATGCAGTATGAAAATCACTAGTAGAATAAAAGATATCACAAAATAAATGCCTTTAAAAACATATGCTAAAATTGAAAGGTCTAGTTATATGATTATAAAAGAACTAGTTATAAAATACCAGTTATATGATTAACTAATCAAGGTAGATTTTTTTCCACAGGATATCAAATTTGGAATTTACTAATTTTACTAGAGGAATTTGCTAGAGGACAAGAATATAAACACATAAACTAACAATTATTAATTACACCATTTAAATCTCTAATATCTATAGCATTAAATAAATTATTAAACAAAAAGTTGTAGGTTTATAAATGAATCATTTTTACGCTACAAAAAAGTTTATAACTATCATTTATTATATTATTAGGTTACTTTTTGATACCTAAACCTAATTTTTAAAAACAAGTTGGTAATTTTAAGCTAGCAGTAATGGTATAAATATCAAATCTGCATGACATAGAACAAAAGGACACAGATTTTTTTTTGAAACTCAGGAACTGGAGTTATTGTTAATAAAGTTAAAGCTTTTAGGTGTTATTTCAAATTGTTTATAATCTGCATTTATTTTTATATATCACTAAAGAACTTTGGTTTGGTTGCATAATTATAGTGCATTATCACGACTTTTTTTCTGATGCTTAGAAAGGCTTAAAGCATATTAAATAATTAATGGCCATTTTACTGAGTAATCATACAATAGTCTATCATGAGAGGGCTATTATAAAAACAAGTTAGCAGAATGATGAATTCAATAACTTAAGGTTAACAATTTAATGATGATTTCAAAAGTCCTGAAAACAATTAAAACATTTAGAAGGATACCAAAAAATCCAAATATTTGAAGTGCATTATCTTCTCCTCCAGCAGCAAGGACAGCCACAGACTCTGGAAGAACATGTAGTGATACTGAAATAAGATTTCAACTAAAAAGTTGACAGTTTTACGAGGTTTCTACACTTCTACTATTACAACATAAAAAGCAAACAAATGTAAAGTAATTTTCCCAGATAAAGTATATATTCTTTCAGGCTTCACCTTTTAAAATTATGTAATTTCTTCAGTCAATCAGTTACGATATTAACCTCTAGCTTACGGGGCGCATTAGAAGGAA